>JARQOC010000010.1:41951412-42463292 GCA_033576535.1 Allobates femoralis
CATAGTATTAAAGAATAAGGACCTGTGATGTCATTAGGGTCACATGACTGGAGTCCACAGGTCCCGCCAGCCAAGGTGTGCACTGAAGATATATTACGCATCAGACATCGCCTTCTGACGAAGGAAGGATGAAACGCGCATTGGGGCAGCACAATACCTTACAGTACCATCAGCAAATGTAAGTTAATACATATATACCGTATATACTCGAGTATAAGCCGAGTTTTTCAGCACAAAAATTGTCCTGAAAAGTGCCCCCTCTGCTTATACTCGAGTCAGTGACGGCTCAGAGTGTGGGGGGGCAGTGTCCAGGGGCTGGAGGAGGTGGGGGAAGCTGTAATAGGAGCGGGCGGTCACGTGCCCCCGCTCATTAGTGCAATGCAATATGCACTGTATCCCCCTGTCCATCAGCGGCAGGGGGAGCGGTGCATATTACACTGCACTATGTCAGCGCCCCCCCCCCCAGTGGTATATACAGCTCCGCCCCCCCCTGTGGTATTTACATGCACCCCCCCCCTGTGGTATATACAGGCCCCCCGTTGCTGCCGCACACCTGTAAAAGAATAGCTTTCATACTTATCCTCCTCGCTGTCACCGCGCGCGCATCCTCCGCTCTCCTTCCTGCTTGTACCCGGCGTCCATCCATGTGACCGCGCACAAGGAATGACGTCATTACAGGTGCGCGGTCACATGGATGCACGCCGGGTACAAGCAGGAAGGAGAGCGGAGGATGCCCGCGCGGTGACAGCGAGGAGGATAAGTATGAAAGCTATTCTTTTACAGGTGTGCGGCAGCAACGGGGGGCCTGTATATACCACAGGGGGGGCGCATGTATATACCACAAGGGGGGGCACCTGTATATACCGCAGGGGGGGGGGTGCCTGTATATACCACTGGGGAGGCTGCTGTATACCACTGGGGCTGCTGCATATACTGCTGGGGCCTGTATATGCCACTGGGGAGGCTGCTGTATACTACCACTGGGGAGGCTGCTGTAAACTACCACTGGGGAGGCTGCTGTAATACTGCTGGGGCCTGTATATACCACTGGGGAGGCTGCTGTATACCACTGGGGCTGCTGTATATACTGCTGGGGCCTGTATATACCACTGGGCAGGCTGCTGTATACTACCACTGGGGAGGTTGCTGTATACTACCACTGGGGAGACTGCTGTATACTACCACTGGGGAGGCCTGTATACCACTGTTGGGCCTGTATACCACACTGCTGGGGGCTGTATACCTGTGCTGGGGTCCACCCTCGGCTTATACACGAGTCAATAGGTTTTCCCAGGTTTTGGGGGCAAAAGTAGGGGGGGTCGGCTTATACATGGGTCGGCTTATACACGAGTATATACGGTACTCATTTTCAAATAAGTTAATGACAGTGTGCTCAAGCAATACAAGAATGTTTATTTACACCTTGATTTAATGGTTATAGTGATTATCCTTTCTATACTGCAGTATTATATATACAGGTTAGCTGGGTATATTTGGTCTGGGTTCCTGCACTCACTAGCAGCACTTGTACGCTATGTACTGTATTTGGTATTATTATTTAATTATATAACAACAATTGGGTTTTATATATTCTTTGTGTGGACTAATTTATGTCCTTGTAAATAAATTACATCAGACAGTAAGCCGGTCCTGCAAAAATACCCACGCTCTGCCGACTTAAATTTAATATGTTTGGATGGTGAAGTTGTCTACTACTTATTGATGACCTGTCCTAAATCAGAAGGGGTCCGGCTGTTAGCGGTGAACAGCACAGCTCTGGTGCTGTTCCCGGTACTGCAACTCAGATCCCGCTCACTTTAATATTAGCTGAGACTAATATTCATGTCTGTATTCTGCTGATCTGTATAAATGTATCTGATACCACTGAGAACACGTGGACATGAGAATTATTCTGTAGTCGCCTAATGAAAGCCGTCACGCCACTAACAACCATGAATCAGACCTATATTGTGAATGACAAATAACCCTGCCGCCGCAGCTCCTATGACCTCAGTTTATCATCCTATTATTCTGAATTGGTGCAGATTTTCATTGTTATTTTAAGAACTAATTAAGACAGAGCATCTGATCTAACCTTTAAGCGTACATCTTATCGGGCTGACTTGGCGGATGTGCACTGTATGATCTGTGAGGAGGCACGAAAATGAAGACAGCGCCAGCTTCACGTCTTATCAAATAAGAACTTCATAACGACAAAATCTAAAGAGGGAGAAGCTGCCACGTAGTGCAGCCACGGGGCCTGGTGTCTCATGATGCAATGCATCAATACTCACTGTGCATTTACAGGCGCTGCTGCAGGACTGGGCGTTTTTGGTGCGTTTCCTTATACAATTCTATGAGAAGCCTGAATAAATGCATCGACTAGTGGTTTAAATGCAGATTAGCAGAGTTTCTGCATTATAAATTACAGTAAAAAAAAGTCCCAGAAACAATGCATCAAATTTGCACCAAAAATGCATAAAAAAAAGCAAAAAAACACGATAAACAGAGCTAGGTCAACAGGCTAGGATTGTGATATTTCCTAAAGCAGCAGCCAGGATAGGCTTTGAAGCACGTTGAAATAAACCACAGTGGCTTAATAACTCTCTTGATTGTGGACTTTTCTTTATTACTTATCAAGGGCAGCGCAAAGATCTATATAAGGCTGGAGACACACTATGTGAGATGCATGCAACATACTCAAATGAGTCTTGCATGACTCACCCGGCACGGCTGCTGACTTTCTTGAGAGGAGCACATCAGCTCCACAGAAACACATGCAGCTGACGCACTCCCATCCGGAGAGTCAATGGCCGGGCTGGGGAGTCATGCGAGACTCATGCAAGTATCTTGCATGGATCTCGCATAGTGTATCTCCGGCCTTATACTCATCATCACTATCCTCCTGCTCTGGATTGTCAGCAGACCTACCTATATACCCTGTATCATTTCTACCAGGTAAGCACACCTGATATTATTAACCTCTCCTTTACCACCAGATAAGACCCTATGCACTCTTTTTTTTCCCCCAGTATTTCCTACAAACCCCCCAAACAACATCGAGGCCTCGAGACATAAATCCATTTGTTGTTGTATTTCTAAGAAATTAGCATTTTAATTCATATGCAAAGGAGGCAAAGTGCTGATGACAATGACAGAGCGCTTCCAAAGCCCACCACTTCCCCAGGTTATTCCCTTACCTAGCACCAGTGAGAGCCTTCTCTCCCACCACCAAAACATTTAATGTTTTATTTGCATATGAATTAAAATGGTGATCTGGCATAAAACTCTTTTTGCAACTTTGCAAGAGAATGCAAGGCCGATCACTGCTCAACCGATTTATTATAACCTACACCTACAAAAGTGGCATAAATGATAGTAGAAAAGTATTCCATATTGTGACTGGAGTACATTTCTGTCTCTAGCGCACGGCGACTGAAATAAGCCGCACATTTTACTACAGCGAACTCTGCCTACAAAAAAAGTCAGCCTTGATGAATCGCTCCCTTTCTGAGAACATCACCAGAATAAAATCTTCAGAAAAAAATGCACCAAATCTTGTTTTTTATTAAAGAAATATTCTAGATTTGCATAAAATTTTCCAAAATTTGCATATTAAATCTGCTCTGCGGGTCAGTTTCTGCTGCAAATATTTTTCTGCAGAGGAGAATGAGTTTTTATTGTTGGAGCTGTAATATGCATGGGTTTTTCTATGCATATATCTGGAATGGAAAAGAATATTTGGTCTGGTGCAAGAAGCCTTCATCAGGGATGTAACTACAATAGGTGCAGGGATTGCAATCACACCCATGCCCTGGAGCCAAGGGGCCCCAAAAGTCCCTTTGGCCTATAAAAAAAATACTATTGCTATTAAAAATTTGCAATAATTGGGGGCCCCGTTGGAGCTTTCGCGTCGATGCCCATTAGTTTCAAGTTATGCCACTGGCCTTCATCTAACCTAATGGGAAATCTTAGCACTATAAAGCCCCCACATATTCTCGGCTTGATCCTTTCTGTCAATGAATGTGGCACCGCATCTGGTAGCAGACAATATATCAGTGTAACGGACAACACAATCTACCTCTCCATAAACTAACATGGAAGTAAAGAGTGCTACACAAATGCACATAATCTCATGAGGTTGCAGCCTTAGACTATTTCGAGAATGATTACCGCATAATTTGTGATGCCATGGCAACCATTGGAACTTCAGGCCAACCCAGAACTTCCGTATCCTTGGGTAATGTCTTCCTCAGAAGAGTTTTCTGCCACATTAGATATAGCCAAATTGTTTGCCCATCTGTAAATTCATCTACTTATATGTATTAACCCTGCCAGGGCTGGGAGTGACCGGCTCCGGGGATCTTGCACAGAGGACCGAGCCGAAACGATGCAGAAATACCGCATTACGTCCACAGACTGGGCATCAGACCTTCAGCGCCAATGACACGGCGGCAGGGCAAGGGTTAATATGTATCCAGGGCAAGTGTAGATAATATTTAGCTCATTATTCTCCATCAGATATAAGGCTCTGAGCGGAGAACGCTTCGCCTGCGTCTCAGGAAGCAGATGTTTTCTGTCTTTGCATATCGCATCCTCAGAGTCATATTAGGAGACATGTTCATTATTTGCAGTTCAAGTCCTGGGGTTTTGTAGCCCAAAGAAGGAGCAGCCGACGAGTCAGGATCCAAGGTGAGTTCATTGTTAACAAAGTTACATTTTTGTGGGCCAAAAAAAAGTCTCCAGCAGCTTTGCACAATTTTGCGTGGCAAATTCTAGCAAACTTGTCAGACTGCGGGAGGCCACACCCTGCCAGCTAAGCAACATAGAAACTAAGAGTCGCATTTTTCCTGTAGTAGAATGCAACAAAATTAGCATCTGTCTTTTCCAGCGGAAGCAAGTGATTTAGGAATAGAGAACTCCTGTGCTGCAGATTCTATTCATTTTAAGGAAGATAGAATATATATGGTATTAGTATAAGGTTGCTAGAGGAGCAACACCAAACTTGGATAATTTTTGATAAAAACACAACTTTATTGTACAGATTATTTAAAAAGATCCGGACAGACAACTAGCAAAAGGAACCCACAAAACAATTGTTTTGACAATACAGCATCATAAGTGGCCTAATAAGCCCTATGACAAGCCCTGCCTGTCAATGGAGGTAGTCACCATAGACAATAGGGTGCCCCCATTCCACGGTGGCCAACCCAATTATCACTTTGGTATAAACTAAAGACAATATAAGAAGGTACTATTGAACCCAACTTAACTCAAGGTTCAGGGGCATGGCCTGGCTATGGCGGCGTGAAGACGTGGGGAAGAAGGCTCGCTGATACACCGGCATTGCCTTGTTCCTGGCCAGCCTGAGTGACCCGGGACCATGCCCAAATATCGCCACTCGTCCTCCTGCAACCCTCCTCAGACACCTCGGAGGAAAGATACTGCGCTGGACCGGCTGTTTCAGAGCGGGAGACCTGGCAGCAACACAGCAGCAGTAATGGCGCCAGAGGAGAAGCGAGGAGAAGCGCAAGCATGAGAGCGGTCAGCTGGGGAGGGGAAGAAGAGAAGTGCACCCGCGGCCAACATAATAATCAGCGATTCCCCCAGTATGAGGCTCCCAGACCAGTGTACAAATAAGGTACCAGCAGGGAGAGGGGAAAAGCACGTGGAGAGCAGAAGCAATATGGAGGGGGGAAGAGGAGATGCTGCCCACAGCAGTGCTGCGGCTGTCCCGGCCCCTAATCCAGCCACCCCAGAGCTCCAGGCTATATATGCCCCAATCAGCACACTTCCCACTAAGAACGATCTAGATCTCATGGTCACCAGGATAAAAAATAAAACAGGTTGCGCCAAACTGCTTGATCACTGTGTTAAAAGCGGTTATATGACTCAAGTGCTCACCTGTTTGTGTTGTGCCTGGGTCGCACAACTAACCGCCGAGCAGGGAACAATTAAGCGTGACCTCCGGGTCGGATAAGCCAAGCGTGCGAGGACGTGGACCAGTCCTTGTTCGTGCAAGCCGGGAACCGACTCGCCGGCTGGCGAGCGAGGGGCGATCCGACAAGGCCTCCAGCCGTGGGGGTCCGACAACGTTGGCTGAGCCGTGCTCCTTCGTCGTGCGAGTCGGTGAGTGACAGGGCGTGCAGATGGAGGTAGCGTGTAATTGTGGGCAAGGTCCGGGAGCCGAGCTGCTCAGACTCGCACTTCCCGGATGGGAAGGCGTGCAAGTGTGTGATAGAAACAAATAGGGTATTAGCGCTCGGATTGCAGCCAGACAATGCTCACGAGATATTTACCTCAAGGCTTTATTGAATCAGTGTAGAATTCCAATTCTTCACAACGCGTTTCTGCGCTTAGTGCGCCTTTCTCAAGTGGTTCCACTTGAGAAAGGCGCACTAAGCGCAGAAACGCGTTGTGAAGAATTGGAATTCTACACTGATTCAATAAAGCCTTGAGGTAAATATCTCGTGAGCATTGTCTGGCTGCAATCCGAGCGCTAATACCCTATTTGTTTCTATGGTCACCAGGATGGAGGTTTCACATGAAAAGGCCCTCTCTGCCCGGCATACTGATGTAAACCAAATGGAAGAAAAGGTCGCCACTCTCACCTCAAAGGTCTCCATAATGGGCCAGCAATTAGAGGACACACAGTCACATATGCAAACTCTAGCCCTGTTTCAGGACAATCAGGAAAACAGGGGTAGGCGAAATAATATTAGTCTGAAAGGCATGCCAGAATCTATCCCTGCAAGCGCCCTGACCCAAAAGGACTTTTAAGTGATTAACATGGCTGCTAAAAAGCCTCTGGACTCTTCTTACACTATTGATAGAATCCACCGGGTTTCACGCAGAGGCCAGATTGATGCAGCCAACCCAAGAGACGTCCTGTGCAGACTGCACTACTAAACAGAGAAGGAGGCAATCCTTCGTGCAGCCTGGTTGTGTGGCACTCTCTCCCTGGGGGACGCAGAAATTAAGCTGTTTCCTGATGTCTCAGCCTGTACTCTGGTCATGAGGAGAATGCTCCATTCCTTACTTTTGAGGATCAAGGACCTGGGGGCCTCGTATAGGTGGGGCCACCCATTTAATTTGATTGTGTGGCGAGGGGAGGAACATTTGTACCTGAGAACGCCAGACGAGTTGCCAGACCTTTTCAGTTTCCTGGACACCACTCCCATCACCATCCCAAATTGGCTACAGTGGGGACTCTCCCGCACCCCTACACAACAGGAAAGAGGAAGGAGACAAGATCGTCGCTCCCCGCAAAAGCCCCAGCAATGGAAGAATCGCCATCGTGGTGGTGGGGGGGGGGGGAGATGAGGTTCGGTGCTCTCCACCCCCATAAGCGAAGTCATCGATTTTGGTTCTTTTTTTTTTTGGACCTTTTTATTGTTCCCAGCTGAAATTAAGGCTGGACGTATCCTTTAATTAGAGAGAGCGGATGCCACATCTGGACTAACATGCTTCCCTTCTCATTTGATGTTGACCTTTAGGTCTGTTTAGGGGTTTTGTTTATATCTAACGGGAGAGGGATAAATGGTTGTACTCACTTCCTTCGTAGCAATGTTGTCTGACCTAGCTGATGGTCCGCCGGCTGGTGGGCTTGGTACGGAGGAGGGAGGCACTTGGGGGGCCTAGGGTCGGCCATGGCTTGTGTATAGCTCACGTGTATTTTACACCTGTATATTCTTGTTTATTCTTTAAATAGCTGGTGTATCGGGGTGAAACGCCGCATGGCTTCCTATGTACCCCAGAAGAAGTGTTCTTCATTGTCTCCATATTGTCATCTGTGGAGACTGTATACTACGGTTACTTTTTACTAATCATTTCTTTTTATCTTGGATTTTACGTCTTTTTTCTACCACTTCTACATTCCCCTACTACCTCTTCCACTACCCCGCCCCCCCCCCCACCTCTCTCTTACCTCTGCTCTTGACTTTTTCTTTCTCCATTGCTAACACCCCACCTACCCCTCTAGGACCCTTTCCAACTTCCACCCTATCTTTCTTTCCCCCTCCTCAGGCTTACCGGGTTCGTATATGCCAACAGACCCTGTGAATATGACCGATTCCAACATGACTGAGATTCGCTGTGGTACACTGAATGTGTGTGGTCTTCACAGTGCTGGTAAGCGATCGATCCTAACACATCTCCTTAGAAGGGCTGACGTTTATGTTGCCTTCCTTCAGGAGACACATCTATGTATGGCTAAGCAGTTCAAATTATCTAGTCACTGGTTCCCTGATGTCTACAGTAGCCTCTCCCCAGATACAAAGTCACGAAGAACCAGTATTTGTATTTCCAGGTCTGTGCCTTGGGAGTTCATAGATTCTAGCTGTGATGACATGGGCAGATTGCTGACGGTTAAGGGCCGCATTGCCTCTCAGACGTTCACCTTTGCCTCGGTATATCTACCCAACAGTGGCCAGATATCCACTCTCACGGACTATCTGGAGAGAATTGGGAATTTCTCTGAGGGTGCCTTGGTGTTGGGTGGGGATTTTAACATTGCTCTAGACCCTGCTCTGGACACGTCCTCTGGCTCTTCCTCATTTTCCACTGCTGCACTACAAAGACTTAGATGCATCTTCCATGAGCATCTACTCATAGATGCGTGGAGGCTCTTACACCCTGCTGACAAAGATTTAACATATTTCTCGCAGGTACATGGCACTTATTCAAGAATTGATTACCTCTTTCTGGGCCACAGGGACTTAGACATTATCAGGAGAGCTGACATAGACCCCATTGTCAGACCATGCGCTATGTATAGCCTCGATCCCATTGCCGTCGCCTGTACTAAGACAGTGGCAGTGGAAGTTGAACACCTCCCTTTTGGAGGACCCTGTGACCCTCGGGGAGGTGGAAATGATATTGAAGGATTTCTTTGAGACCAACACGACACCTGACTCCTCTCCAGGCTCCATTTGGGAGGCCCATAAATGTGTGATCCATGGAATTCTCATCAAACACGGCACAAGAATTAAAAAGAGTAGAGACTTCGAACTCTCAACTTTACTTGCTCGTTTGAGAGCTCTGGAGACGACTCACAAAACAAGGTCTGGGGACAAGACGACGGTGGACTTGGCTAAGGTTAGGGAAGAATTGAATGGTATGCTGAACAAAAAAGCTAAATGTTGGTTAGCCAAATGTAGAAGGAACTTTTAAGAATACGGGAAAAAATGCAGTAAATATCTAGCAAAAGCCCTGAGACAGCAAAGGACGCGTTCTTTCATTCCGTAAATTGGGGCTGGAGGCCGTGGAGGGGCTATTCAACCCTCTTTGGTTATTACAGAAGCTTTCAGACAATACTATGCCTCACTCTATCAGGTCACAAAGCATTCACTGATCTCAGGGAGACCAGTCCAAGAAAACACTGCGGGCAGCTGGCTAAAGCGCTCAACACAGTGAATTCCTAGGCGCGTAGCCCCTGGGAATTATAAATATGCAAATCGAGTCTGTGAGTCTTAAACAAAGGACTAGCCAGATATCCCTCCAGGGAAGGACCCAGCTAAGGGCTGGCTCCTTGCAGAGAATTCCATAACCACCATATCAAGTGGCCCTTTCAGTCAATATCCAGCTCTTTTGCAAGATTAGAGATATGACAAGGGAATACCAAGGCCAGGTATTCCTCCACAGACAGTTGTTTCAGGGTGTTGCCCCTCATCAGTGTGGAGTAGGATTCTGGCTAGGTGGGAGCAATGCCTTGTAAACCAACATCACAAAGCATGCTGTACGGTCGTTTGTAATTTTTCTGATGGTAAATTTCAAAATAAAGAATTATACAAAAAAAAAACTCAAGGTTCAGCTGCTGTAATTCATTATGCAAGTGGGTTTCCTAGACTCTAATATTTTCTCCACGGACTTGACGTGTTTCACCCCTTTTGATAAGAGGGGCTTATCAGAAGTTTAGGGAGAAGTCTTTTTGCCTTATAAGTTGTTTCTACTCACTTGTGGATGACACCACTAACAATTTTCAGAGTCAGGCACAGTATTGGATGGGCAAAAGAGGCCAGTGTGTAAGGATAACACCAGATTCTATTCAGCAACTGTGCGATTAGTTTAAAACAACCCATTCAGATTAAAGGGGCTGTCCGGGATTTTTATAAAATCTCTGTCTGTATCTAGGCTGCAAAATGCTGACAAATTGTAATTTTCACCGTCAGTATTTTGCAGTATTACCTACATATCACCTTTCTGCATTTGGAGGAGCAGCTCAGCCCCCAACCATAGGCGTGTTTGTTTAGGAGCCTGGGTATAAACATCACTACTTGTCGTTTACACCCACTCTCCTACAAGCACACCCCCCACACTGCAAAAATCACACCCCAGACCCAAGCATGCCTCGACCCACCTCCCCAGTCTCCAGCATGCTCGGCCACTCCAAACTCTATTCACCTACAGTATGTAAACTGTGATAGAACTGCATTCCACTGAGCAGTCATCTCCTTCTCTGAAACACTGTGGCGAATCCGCACTCACCTCCTCCCCCTGTGCCTCGCTGATGTGAATCTCACAGCCTCCCCGCCCCCTCTGTGAAGCAGAATGCACTGCTTACTGCACAGAGGGGGCAGGGCAGCTGTGAGATTCACATCAGCGAGGCACAGGGGGAGGAGGTGAGTGCGGATTCGCCACAGTGTTTCAGAGAAGGAGATGACTGCTCATTGCAATGCGGTTCTATCAGTTTACATAGGGGAATGGAGTCAGGAGTGGCCGCACATGCTGGAGATTGGGGGGGGGGGCATGCTTGGGACTGAGGAGGGTTTGTTGCTGTGTGGGGTGAGCTTGATGGAAGTAAGGGGGCATGTGTGTACGATACTGGGTGTAAACGACCAGTAGTGACATTTACACCAAGGCACCAAAAAAAAACACACCCCTAGTCAGGGGCTGAGCTGCTCCGTCAGGTGCAGAAAGGTGATAGCTAAGTAACCCAGCAAAATGCTGACAGGGTGTAGATTACAAACTGTCAGCATTCTGCAGTCTAGATGTGCACAGAGATTTTATAAAATGCCAGCACAACCACTTTAATAGAAATGGTTTTCAATTGAGTAAATTTCTGCTAGAATTGAAAATCTGCATCATGTGAATTCACCCTTAGGTTATGCTCACATGAGCGTGTAAATAAATCTGTCCAATTTTCATTCAGAAAAGTAGGAGGATTTTTTTTTCTCACTTGTCATCCATATGCAATCCTTTTTTTTCTTAGCAGCCACCATTCATTTACAGTTTCCTATGCTACAGAAAGGTAATGTAGCAGTAAAAAATAGATGTCACTTGGTTGGTCTGTGTAACATCTGATTTTTTTCTCGCACCCATAGACTTGAATAAATGAGTCTTGTCCAAATTACGCGGCCATACTCAGAATGCTGCGATTTGTTTCCTCACGCCAAATACATGAGAAAATATTGCAGATCTGCACCGCTTCATTGAATAACATAGGTGCAAGTGCAATCCCTTTATTCCCTGCATTGCACTCATCTAAGTTAAACGTTACTGTAAGCGAGCCCTAAGGGGCACACAACCGGATTTTCTTTCGTCAGAGAAAATCGGACGTTAATGCTAAAAACACTGATCAAACTCATAAGATCAGAGTAGGGGCGGAGTGTGATCCGATTTTCTTGGATGTGGAAAATATAGAAAAAAATCTCCCTTGTTAGTCCGCGATAATCAGACTACACTCGGATGTCGTTGACTTGCATTGCCGAGTGCAATCCGATAATTGTGATCGAAAATTGTGATTTTTATCCTGGGACCGAGTTGTCAGAATGTAATGTTCAGAGCAATTATCCATGCTGGTTCTGGGAAGGGTTGGGTTACTTTGGTGTTTCTACTTCTCAGTGATTGTTCTGTTACTTAACTGAGCATCTTTCCCCAGAATGCTGCTAGTTGTACAATTTGCCTAAGAGCTGTGTGCCCTGCTCTCCTCGGTCTACTCTGATCTCTGTTATCTGACCTGAACTGTTGGTTTTTTTTTTAGTCTTTTGCCTGATCCTTCTACCCATTAACTTTCTCCTGATATTTTGACCCCTGGACCATGACCTGTTTAAGCCTCTGTTTATTCCCTGAATCCTCATTGAGCTCTCCTGGAAACCTGAACTTGAACCGTTATATAACCACGTATCTATCTATTCCAGGTTGTATTACAAATTCTCCTGGAACTGACCCGGATTACCTGACTGACCTGCTGACTCTAGTCATTGTGTCACATCCATGTTTTTAGAATTACTATCTTCACTTTCTGTGTCACAAACTTGCTGTTGTAGTGAGTAGTGTCACATGGAGTAGAATTTACCAAATATACAGGACAAAACAGAGAAACTGGTTGGATGAATACTGTAGTTGAAACCCCAAGGATCCTATAAAAGTCAATGAAGGCTCTTTAGGTACAATGAGTATCATGCATCGGATTTGCCCATTACATTCATTTATTGATTTTGCTATAATGGTATTTTTATTTTATTTATTATTTTCTCTTTTGTTGACACCACCACGGAATCAAATTTTGATTGCAACATGGTTCAATGAAATCTAGCATTAGGTCGACATGAGGCTGTGTTCACAAGTAGCATAAATGATGCTTTTTTCTGCACCAAAATATACAATAACAATCTGAGTATTATGCTTTTGCTGCATTTTTTTGTGTGTAAATAACCCGAGCAGGTTTGAAGCATTTTAGTACATTTTTACCTGTGTTTTTCCTAGGCTTCCAATAGAAACCTATAGAGAAAATTCCATAGTTAAGCCCTGTGCAAACTTGCAGTTTTATCACGTTTTTGAGTGCAGATTTGTCACAAAACCTGAAGCTTTTCCTGATGCAGCAATCTCAATGAGAATCCTGAATCTTTACAGATTTGGTGCAGAAAAAAATTTGCAAATGTCACTTCTTCAGGCGTTTTTGCAGCATTTTTTTTTTTTTTTTTAAATCTGCACTAAAAAACGCTGCAAAAACACACATTGTTGCTGCAGAGTTTTTTTCCTGCCAAGGAGATGCAGAATTATTGCAACCAAATGTCAACATGTACACATACCATTACACGGTATCTTTATACCTTCAGTGGCCGTGAGTTTTCAGGAAATCGCATCTACGCTGCTTAGGCCCCTTTCACACTGGCGTTTTTTTTAAAAATGCGACAGATTCGGTCAAAAAAATGCATCTGCCGCATTTTCTGCCTAACGGCAGCACTTGCAGCAAGCCCCATGCATTGTCTATGGGGCTTGTGGTAAGTGTGCGGCAGACGCGGCAAGTGCGGTTTCGGCACTTGCGGCAGATGCGTTTTTTTTGACCGGATCTGCTGCATTTTTACAAAAAAACGCCAGTGTGAAAGCACCCTTAGACAGTTAATGCGGCAGATTTTCTGCACACAAAAATAAATTGCAGTGTTAATGCAACATTGGAACTCAATCTGTAATATTATACACCATTTTGCAGTCAATACTATTTGCCATGTGCTGAAAACAGAGGGGACGACGATCTGATTTATCCAAAATGCACAAGTGAAACATATAGTGCAAAACATCAGAAATTATAAAAACCTCCTTGGTTCTATATTCTGTACCATCTCCATATGGACAAACTCCGAAGCCAACCCACGCCAGAGCGAACGAGGCCTACTCTGTGCCAGCACACTAAATCATTAAAGAAATTGTTTCCTTAAAGCAGAAAACTAATGACGGCAAAAGTCTGGGAAATTCAATGAATGAGAATCCTCCAGGCTTAGTCCGCCTCGGACGGCAGAAAAGCACAGGCCATATTTAACCCGCAATATCCTATTCCTGTAATCTGCATCCTACAGCAGCTCCGTCTGCTCCTCCCCGCCAGATTGCACTAATTACTGCAGGCCTTATAATTATAGAAAGGTTTTTTCTTTCTTAATTATTAAAAAAAAAAGGCATGAACATGTTTTGAAGAAGCACCCAGCCCAGCGCACGCTCATCCATGTATACAGGAATAGAGGCTTCCTGGCCCGAAACCTAGCAACAGTATCCAAGAATTTGTGATTCTGCTAATCAACGACACAAACTCGCACACACACAGAAGCTTCACGCAGCGAAACAAAGCTTCTCACTCTCGTTTCGACGAGGAAGACAAACCTTTTTTGCACGAGGAAGAACAGCCCATGACACCTAATCCATACGGGTTAGGCTCTGCTTCACAGGAACCCCCTGACCAAAATATAAGCGTCCGAGTAGGGTTCTCCGGATAGACGGGACCTCATCTTGCAATGTGTTCCGCCAAAGCTTTAGAGCGCGGTAGTGGCAGAGCCTCAGGAACCCTCGTTGGCACCCTGGTTTGGTAACTCCATCTTTTAGCAGCCATAGTAGAAATGCTGAGGCTTAGCACATGCTTTCTAAACCGTCTGTGCTCATTTACTCGCAGACAGCTGGATGGATGCAGTAAGGGATTAACTTCTTTTTTTTTTTCTCTCCCCCCACTGGTATTTAATCCATTACTTACCCTAAAACTATAAAATACATTGAAGAGAACCATAACTAATTATACGAGGGGGTTCATGAGTGTATTTGGAGATTTAGGATTGTAGGTTAGAATAGACATTCATAGAATGAGTAATTCAGCATCCAGAAAATCTGATAATCCAGCACAGAATTGCATCTTCCATATTATGTATCAGTGAGGTATAATATGGCTTTACCATAAGTGAATTCAGGGAGAACTACAGTGCTGTGCAAATTAATTGGGACAAAACAAGTTTTTCTTTAATTAATTTTACTATTTCTGATAAGTGTTTTATCAGTTCTTGGTGTCGTTTTCCTTTTTCTTCCACATTTCCCTTTTTGTTTTGGAGAAAACGATCCAGTTTCATTGTGTGCGAATTATTCTTGAAACGGTAGATTTTCCAATACCAACGGTGGAAGCGATTTCTCTTACAGTCAGACTTGTATGTTCATTAAGAGTAATAATTCTAGACCTCTTCCGTGGAGTAACATCCATTTTTACAGGCACTAATCACACTGAGAGAAAAAGTACACTAAACCACTCCTCACAGAAACAAGCTCTCGACTGAAGGTGAGGGGGCAGCCAGCTGTTATTTTCTGACTAAAACCAGTCAAACCACATTTTGTTACTCAAGGTTGTACACTCACACCTGTTCAAAGCAGTTAAAACAGGTGTGAATCACTGACTGGTAACCCCAACTTACGATTTTACTTAAAAAAATACTTTGTCCCAATTAATTTGCACAGCCTGTACTATAATACAGAAACACCCTGTGATTACAAGCAAAGTTATTACATATATCTAACAAACATGGCCTTAGACAATGTAATCGCACCTCCGCAGGGCATGTTTGGTGACCTCCCTGCTGGCTGCTCTATCTCTGGGACGATGTCTGTGCACCTTCCTGGACATGCACCAATGAAGCCAAGTGGGAGAGTACACCTGGTTTCACTATGGCCAGGGTCACACATGCCCATCAGTTTTTTCCCATTTCCAAAACCGGATTCTGTTTTTGGAAAATGACATTTTGGCATCTAAAAAACGCAATGCGTTAATGCATGGGTCCTATATATACCATGCGACCCTATATTAAAAAATCGCATGCGTTTTTTTATTGCATCCAAAAATGCTGATAGCAGCGTTTTTTCGGATGCTGAACAAAAACGCAAACACACATGCGTTAATGCATATGTGTTTTTTGGACTTACAAAAAAGATGACAAAAATTATCCCAAACAACGGATGTAAGGCGAAAACGGCTGCCATGTGTGACCCTGGCCTATGAATGCGTGAGATTTCCAGCAATCATGAAATGACATGGCCAATGAGAAGGAAGTCAGTCAGCCAGTGGGTGTAATTACAGAATCTGAAGGAGGATTTGTCTAGGTGAGTCGACACCAACCAGACAAGTCTGGATGAAGCGACGCCCTGCCGGAGCAATCTTGATGGAGTAAGGCCGGCTTCACACCACGGCCAGATCCGCACCACTAGATGCGTTACATATTGCTCTGTCACAGATAGGGATGGTTGTATTGGACATCAAGGACTTTATTAGAATGTAGAAATAGCTACATCTTTATAAGGCGGCCGTCACACGGTGAGATATCTTTAGCGATATTGTAAGCGATCACGTGCACGCGCAATCGCTTACAATATCGCTCACATCGCTGGTGAGATGTCACACAGACAGACTCACCAGCGATGTGGAGCCGCGATCTCGCTCGTTACTATGGTACACATCGGGTAACTAGGCGCGGCGCGTCGCTTAGTTACCTGACGTGTACCATAGTTACCATCTCCCAGCATAGGCGCGGTCGCTGGGAGATGGATCATCGTGGTGTCATACACCACGATGAAGCAGATCGTGACATCGTTCATCGCTAGATCTGAGAACCGAACCTCAGATCAGCGATGTCACGATCAAGCGATTTACCATCGTAAATCGCTTGATTACATGCAACGATATCTTGCCCGATATCGCTTAAGCGATCAAAAAGGAGATCGCTTAAACGATATCGGGCAAGATATCTCACCGTGTGACGGCCGCCTAATAAATATTTAAATTAAATAGATGGCATTTCCCCATTTCCTTACATTTCCCCTGTCAGCACCCTTCTCTTCCCCCGGTCCTCACACCTCTCTACCAGCACCCTTCCCCCCCGGTCCTCACATCTCTCCACCAGCACCCCCCCGGCCCTCACATCTCTCCACCAGCACCCCCCACACCCTCCCGGTCCTCACATGGGGGGCCTGGGTGGTGATCTCGCCCCGGGGCCCGAAGCAGGCTAGCTACGCCACTGCCCCTTAGGGTACAATCATGTTAAGAATTTGGTGCACAAATTTTTGCATCCCTTGGCAGAAAAGAACACACTTTTTACCGGGTTTTCACTGCGTTCATTAGAATGGATGACATTACAGCAAAAATGCTGCAACAATTGACATCTGCAGATTTAAGTCTGCACCTAATCTGTAAGGAGAAAATCCTCAACTTGTGCAGAAGACTCCCCTTCAGGATTCATGACTAATCTGCACTCAAAAACGCGATAAAAGCGCATAGTGTGCACACAGTCTTATAGTATGTTCCCATGCTGCACTTTTGCTGCAGTCTCCCTGCAAAAAAAAATGAGACAGCAAATTTCATGACAATAATTTCCAGTGCAGATTTTAAAAAGAGCGCAGTAAGGACACACCTATCACCTTTCACATCGCAAAGGATGAAATATGCACTGAAATGATAAATCTGTAGATTTTTTTGTACTGATTGAGCATGAAATTGATTAAAATCACATAAATAATGCCAGTACTGTAAGAAAATGTGTTTTTATATGTAAATATTTCTCTACATAATCAGACCTTGTAATCTTAATACTCAATCTGCTTGTAAAATGTTCTGCAGTGCACAAAAAAAATAAATCAAGTTTACTGTAGTACCTGGACGGCAGGAGATGTATTTGTATTTTTTTTATATGCTCAATATTTGTATAAAATCTGGCCACAATATAAGAGAATCTGGTTTATAGAGGAAAGGAGAATTGCACTGCGCAGCTCTGATAAATAATTCATAGCTGCGTCTATATTTCTGAATCGTATCGGACAGTACGAGAAGACTGCGGCTTCAGACAGTTGCAGACTAACAGTAGCCTGGCGTGATGGGGGAAAAAGGATAATATTGTGTTGTGTAACTTGCAGATTTTGGCTCTTTTTCCTCCCTCGTGCTGGTTTTTGTAAATGCACATTTTCTCTTTCCTTGCTGACTGTGTGGGCAAACTGTCTTTGGTGTGATGTGCGCTCAGCACTCAGATGCTTCTTCCCTCATACTATTTCACATCAGTATCTGTCGTTTCAGGCAAATCTTCAGAATAAGCCGTCATACGTGTGTCCATGAGGAATAACACTATTTCTAGCCATTATATGATGTGTATCCTGCATCTATCATCGGTTTCTCAGACTCTCCAATTGTCAAGTTATCTCTGAGCTAGTGGGTGGAGAGTAGCTGCTATGCCATCTCCCATACACAACACACACAGACATGGGAGATTCCTGCTCTTCTGTCTCTATGATCAGAATTAGCATCAGTATATTGGTGGAGAAAACCCTGGTAGACCTATCTAAGCTTGGAGAAGACCCTAGTGCACATACCTAAGCTTGGAGAAGACACAGGAGGACCTATCTAGGCTTAGAGAAGGCCCTGGTGGACCTATTTAGACCTGGTGAAGACTCTGGTGGACCTATCTAGGCTCGGTGAAGGCCCTGATGGACCTATTTAGACCTGGAGAAGACTCTGGTGGACCTATCTAGGCTCGGAGAAGGCCCTGATGGACCTATTTAGACCTGGAGAAGACTCTGGTGGACCTATCTAGGCTTGGAGAAGACCCTATCTTATTAGTATCAGGCCATCAGGTTGCTGGTCTTCCTTTATACCTTGTTCCAATGTCCTCCAGTGTTTGCTCTCTTCGTATGACATATCTTGGTGATCTTTGCTTCCAGTGACATGTCTGGCTTGATTTGTTCCAGAATTAATATGTTTGTTCTTCTTGCCATCCATGGTATTGATATCCTTCCCCAATCCATATTTTGAAGGCATTGCTTCTTCTTCTGTCCTGTCTAGAACTAGTGATGTGTGAGTAGCAAAATATGTGCACTTGCTATACTCGTAATGAGTACGGTAGTTTTCAATACTCACGTATTTGTCTGAATAGTGAGTCCAGTGTTAGTCAATGAGTGATAGGCTCAGCCAACACACATCCGGCAATAAAAAGTCTTTCCGGGGCAGGGCGAGAGGGTGGGCTTTTTTCCATATTCACTGCATAAAACACCTTGCTGTACCCCCCCCCCCCCAGAGAGCCTAACATTCAATCTGCTCTCATTGGGGTGCCGACCACCTTTGTGTACTTTGTGCTATCAATTTGTGTTAGATCGTTCACAATCGACACATCACTCACTTACTAGCCAAGAAACGTGAATACTGTTACATCCATGTGAGTAGCAAATAGTAACGAATACACTTGCTCAAGAAAGTCTAGAACCTCAGAAATGGCTCATAGTCTCATCATTGACCAGAGAATAGTGGTGCTCATGTAGCTCTCTCCAATCAGTTCTAAGGTCATTCCTAAAGTAGCAGAGCAAGTGTGATCAGCTATTTTTGTAAATCAAAAGAAAGCCATTTGTATGTTGGCAAATATATATTCACAGTGGAGCAAGATGAAGCCCAGATATACCATAAATGACAGACAGGAATGTCCTTTTAAAGGGATCCTGTCACCTCTAGAATGCCTCCTAAGCTACCAAAACATGTCCCTGCAGCATCCTATCACTAATTTCACACTCCTTTTGTCTCCTAAAAGCATCCTGTGAAAGTGCATAAAAACGTTTTAATACTTACTCATTAGTGATTATAATTAGCAGGGGCTATATTCTTTAGCCCTTAGGGTGGGCTGTTTTGCAGGCTCCAAGATCCACCCTTTCTCTGTCTGTGTGCTCTGCTTGTGCAGGCATTGCCGTCCCCCCTCTCTATCACTCACAGAATGCAAATCATTAGTCCTGCCTTCAGCTCCACATCACAGCAGCACAGACAGAGAGAGGGTGGATCATTCGGGGCGTGGAAATGAGGACCTAGGGAGGGCTTAGAGTCTCACAGGGGGCGCCCTCTGAGACCTATTCAGGGACAAGAAGTCTCAGATTTGTAAGTGTATATTGTTGATTATTCCAATGTTACAGAGCGCTTTTTTTTTATAGAAAAGGAGCACTAATACTGATATGTTAGGGTGCAGGGACAGGTATTAATAGGGTTGGGGGTGATTTGGAGGGGTCAGGTTCCCTTTAAAGGCAACATATGACAGGACTGCTGAAAGCCCGGATTAACTGCAGTGGTCAAATGCTTGCGAGAAGGCAGACAAAGTGTCTGTGCTGTATCAGTGGGGAAGAATATATGATTTTTTTGTTTGTAGATAACCCTTTTAAAAAATAAAATGATGGCTTCCAGCTGCTACCACTATGTTGGGCTCACAGTGTGCAGATGTAAAGAGCTCCCTAAATTGGTGACTGTAGGCAGAAAAAATGTGACCATTGATCACTTTGTGAATTCCTTGTCCGAATGTTATTGGAAGGGCAGATCTTTGGTTTCTTGGAAACACCCTCTAATTGCACCTATATGTACAGCTATTGAAGTCAGATAGCGTCGTGATCAATGAACTCTCCCAGGTTTCTTTTACGTTTGGTCTTCAGTCACTGTACTTTGTCCATTTTTTTCTGACCAATTTGCCCAAGATCTGAGACCTCATAATTCCTTGCAATGATCTTCTGTCATTGTCTAATCTGATGATCCAGCAACTATTTTTAATACAGTGTGTTCATTATCAAAATGCCAAATAAACATTTTCCATCCTTGGCATTCTCTCTGAAGATCCGAGCTCCGTGGAGAATTGGAGAGGAACAGCAAGAGCAATTAAACGTAAACCACTGGCACAAAGCTCATGAAATAAGGCTCCGTCATGAGGCTGCCATCAATAGGAGCCTTCCAAAGTATACCGGTTAGGAAGCCCAAGCATGCTGTTCAGCATAATAATGAGTAATTCCCTATTTTTTTTTTGCTTTCGCATACAGATCTATTGATGATAAATGGAGAGATGCAATAATTATTGATTCCAGAGTATTTTTCTAACTAATAATCTGATAAGATCCCCTCTGAAGAAAATTGAAGAACTTTTGGACTCCAGGAAGAGTCAACAAATCTCCCGGACATCCCCACATTCTCACCTGTTCTTTTTGCTATCAAGGAGTTGTCTGAGATACATGGAAGTGTAGGAAATTGGGGAATAAGAAGAGGTGAACACATCATCGGTTACGTACTGGTAGAACTCCTCCCAATAATTTATGTTTCCCATGATCGGGCCTGAGGATACTATTAGGCAAAGTAGTTGGTAAAAGTACTCAATATACAGGAGGACAGCTAATTATAGCTAATATAGCTAATTATATTATAATAATTAATACATACAGTCATATGAAAAAGTTTGGGCACCCCTCTTAATGTTACTCATTTGTTTTGGTTTAAAATTGGGTTTTTGCACCATCTATTTCAGTGTGACATATGTAATAACTGATGGACACAGTAATATTTCAGGACTGAAATGAGGTTTATTGCACTAACCAAAAATGTGAAATATGCATTATTTCAAAATCTGACAGGTGCAAAAGTATGGGCACCCTTCTGATTTTCATGATTTGAATACTTCTAACTACTTTTTACTGACTTACTGAAGCACTAAATTGGTTTGGTAACCTCATTGAGCTTTGTACTTCATAGCCCGGTGTATCCAATCATGAGAAAAGCTATTTCAAGTGTCCACTTGCAAGTTGTTCTCCTATTTGCATCTTCTCTGAGGAGTGGCATCATGGGCTCCTCAAAACAGCTCTCAAATGATCTTTAAAAAAAAGATTGTTCAACATAGTTGTTCAGGGGAAGGATACAAAAAGTTGTCTCAGAGATTTAACCTGTCAGTTTCCCACTGTGAGAAACATTGTAAGGAAATGGAAGACCACAGGGACAGTTCTTGTAAAGGCCAGAAGTGGCAGGCCAACAAAAATATCAGAAAGGCAGAGAAGAAGAATGGTGAGAACAGTCCACAGACCACCTCCAAAGACCTGCAGCATCATCTTGCTGCAGATGGTGTCACTGTGCATCGGTCAACAATACAGCGCACACTGCACAAGGAGAAGCTGTATGGGAGAGTGACGCGAAAGAAGCCGTTTCTGCATGCACGCCACAAACCGAGTTGCCTGAGGTATGCAAAAGCACATTTGGACAAGCCAGTTTCATTTTGGAAGAAGGTCCTGTGGACTGATGAAACAAAGATTGAGTTGTTTGGTCATACAACAAGGCGTTATGCATGGTGCCACAAAAAACACAGCATTCCAAGAAAAACTCTTGCCACCCAGTGTCAAATTTGGGGGAGGGTCCATCATGCTTTGGGGCTGTGTGGCCAATAACGGCACCGGGAATCTTGTTAAAGTTGAGGGTCAAATGGATTCCACTCAGTATCAACAGATTCTTGAGAATAATGTTCAAGAATCAGTGTCAAAGTTGAAGTTACGCCGGGGATGGATCGTTCAGCAAGACAATGATCCAAAACACCGCTACAAATCTACTCAGGCATTCACGCAGAGGAACAATTACAATGTTCTGGAATGGCCATCCCAGTCCCCAGACCTGAATATCATTGAACATCTGTGGGATGTTTTGAAGCGGGCTGTCCATGCTCGGCGACCATCAAACTTAACTGAACTGGAATTGTTTTGTAAAGAGGAATGGTCAAAAATACCTTCATCCAGGATCCAGGAACTCATTAACAGCTACAGGAAGCCACTAGAGGCAAAAGGTGGATCTACTAAATATTAATGTCACTTTTCTGTTGAGGTGCCCATACTTTGGCACCTGTCAAATTTTGAAATAATGCATATTTCACATTTTCGGTTAGTACAATAAACCTCATTTCAATCCTGAAATATTACTGTGTCCATCAGTTATTACATATATCACACTGAAATAGCTGTTGCAAAAACCCAATTTAAACAAAAAAAAATTACTAAGATTAAGAGGGGTGCCCAAACTTTTTCATATGACTATAGGCGGTATGATGCAGAGTTTACAACCTCCGCGGCAGCTGGTTGCACTCTCTGACTGTCCTCACTGTAAGAAAGATTTTCCTAATGTCTAATCTGTATAATCCTCCTTTTTAGTTTTATTCCATTGCTTCTTGTACTTCCTTGTGCTGATGAGAATCTGGTCGAGTCGTTCCCTCTGTACTGTGACCTTTCAGATATTTGTAGACCACTATTAAGTCTTCTCTCAGCCAAACTAAACCTTCCTAGTTCTTTTAGCCGGTCTTCATAGGACATGGTTTGCAGAACTTCTACCATTCTTGGTTGCTCCTCTCTGGGCTCGCTCCAATATAGATGTCATTCTTGAATTGGGGTGGCCAGAACTGTACATAGTACTCCAGGTGGGGAGGTGGGGTCTGATGAGTACATAGTATTGGGGAATAATGACCTCTCTTGATTCCCCTATACTATCTATAAACAGGAGCTATAAATAGGAAAACCTAGTATGGATTCTGAAAACTGTGTGTGTGTGTGGGGAGGGTCTCTACACAGGACAAATTGGGAATCTAGTCTGGGATCTGTAAATGGGAGGTCGGATCTGAATATGAGTACAAGAAGGGTCTTTAAAAAGGAAGGTCTGTTTTGGGGTCTGTACATAGCTGGGCTGTCGAGTAAGCCGAACCTCCAACTCCGACACTGCAATTTCCCTGAATCCGACTCCAACTTTGACTCCACCAATATGGACACCAACTCCACAGCTTTGGTGCACAGTCGGTAAACCAAACTCCTGACTCCACAATTTCCATGAATCCGACTCCACCAAAATGGACACCGACTCAGCCTCCATGACTCCAACTCCACAGCCCTGGTGTGCAGTCGGTAAACCAAACTTCTATTTCTGTGAATCTGACTCAGACTTCAGGACTCTGACTCCACAACCAGGATATAGTGGAGGTCTGTACACAAGTGAAATCTGGTCTGGGACTGTATTCATGGGGTTCTTGCTCTGGATCTGTATAAAAGGTGGGTCAATACTGCATAGGGGGAGGGACTGGATCTATACATTTATTTAGGGAGTCTGGTGTTGGATCTGTAGTCATTTGGATGCACTATTTTATATCCAAATCCCATAGTCTGGGGAAGCATCCTATATAAATGGGCATATGGAAAGAAAAAACATAGGACGAAGGGTAAAGAAACATGTTTCCACAAGTTTGTTTTTGTCCTGGAATATATAATGACTGGTATCGATTTGCACCAAATGGTGCACGTTTGCATGCTGGAGCTGCCAATTTAAAAAAGGTGTAAACACAGACTTTTAATTTATGCCTTGACTTATGAATATTAACTAAAACAACCCAGATACTTAAGGTCTTTGCTCACAACAGTCTTATCAATAAGTAGTAACCTCGCAGCTCTGTGCACTGGGGTCCTGGGTATGAATCCAACCCGGAACAACAAATATCTACAATATATAAAAACTGGGGCAGAAAACAAGGAACAAAACAGGTTTGGAAGAATTATGATTTTTAGTTGACCTTTTTGCTAGAAGAGATATCTGCGAGGATAGAGCGCAGCCTGTGGGTTGTTAATATAAGGCGATATGTGCGACATCATCTGCGTGGAGGGGCCGCCTGGCACTTGCTGTTTGCTGGTGAATAAAATTGGACAAGAGAAAGAGAACGGAGTGTTCAGCCAACAAAGCGCAGAAAAACCATATTCTCTGCTGCCAGTCAGGGCGACCAAACTCCCCCCTAACCTCACAATATGGATGCTGGCTGTAAGCTCCCTCTTAATTTCTGAGATAATGGAGCTGTTGAGCCTTATAAGTGTGATATTTGTGCAGACAGTGCAGGTTTTGGCTTCACGTTTTGGCTGTTCTGATTATTGCAACTATTGTTTTAGGAGATAAACAAGTAACACTGTATGCAACAAAGTATGGGAGGAAGAAAGTAGCAAATACATCGCAGAGCTGGCTATGACACGTATATGTCCCTGAACATTCTACCTCCATTATTATACAGAGAGATATGTTGAATATATATGTTTAGATCATCTATGTCAATCTCAGAGTAAAGATATCCTCCATTAATGCAAACCTATGCATCTGATCCTGCCAGAGCTGCCATTAGGGGCTGCCTGGCCTGATTCCAGTGAGGGGCCCACTGAAGCAGAGGGTCCGGTACGCCACGTCAAGCAGGGGGTGGAGCTATGGACGTGCAGGGAGCGTGGGCATGGATGTGCAGGGGTGGAGCCATTTCCCCAAAGCAAGGCCCCACTCAGACTAATCAAGATTGACAGGGGCAGATCCCAGGCCCTCCCACCATCGTCATCATGTCCCTGATCCCTCCCTGAGTTGAACATGTGAACCCTGACTCCTCCCTTCCATGTGATATCATCACAGGTCCAGGAATAGTGAGCATGTTTGTATATGTGTCTGTGTGTCTAGTATCTGTCTCTGTGTCTCTTGGACCATCTGTGTCTGTCTGTACACAACACTATACTGTAGATACAGGTCCACATTACATGCTGTAATAGTGTGTCTATATACTGTATGTATGTAGTGTGGACCTGTATGTACAGTATAGTGCTGTGTATACAAGATATACAGCGGGAAATCTTTAATGTGCATAAGGCCCACAGCAGTTTCCATTGTGTATACAGCCAGCAGCAGTCTTTATTGTGTATACAGCTAGCAGCAGTCTCCATTATGTATACAGCTACCAGCAGTCTAGATTGTGTATACAGCTAGCAGCAGTCTCCATTGTGTATACAACTAACAGCAGTCACTATTGTGTATACAGCCAGCTGCAGTTTCTATTGTGTATACAGCTAACAGCAGTCTCCATTGTGTATACAGCCAGCAACAGTCTCTATTATGTATTCAGCCAGCAACAGTCTATTGTGTATTCTCTATTGTGCATTCAGCCCAAAGCAGCCTCAATTGTATGAATTGTGTGTGTGTATATATATGTGTATATTTGGGTGGAGGCGGAGCCTGGGAAGAGGCAGAGCTGGGGAAGAGCTTGGATGGAGTCTCAGGGGGCCTCGAAATTTTGCCAGTAAGGGACCCTGAAATTCCTAGTGGCAGCCATAGATCCTGCAGCCATATCCCTGGGCCGTCAGTTCTTGACAACTTACCACATTTACGGACAGAGGAAGGCTATATATTTGCAGGATTAGACTACATAGGGGGAGAGTGACTGTGGGATCAGACTACACAGGGGGGGGCGTTGATTGCGGTATCAGACTACACAGGGGGAGTGTGACTGTAGATCAGTCTACACAGGGGGAGTGGGACAACGGGATCAAATTACACAGGGGGAGTAGGACTGCGGCATCAGATTACACAGGGGAAGTGCGACTGCAGGATCAGCCTACACAAGGGGAGTGTGACTGTGAGATCATTCTACACAGGGGAAGTAGGACTACGGGATCAGACTACACAGGGGGAGTGCAACTGCAGCATCGGACTACACAAGAGAAGTGTGACTGCAGGATCAATCTATACAGGGGGAGCGTGACTGCGGGATCAGACTACACAGGGGGAGTATGATTGCGGGATCAGATTACAACGAGGTAGTGTGACTGGGGCATCAGACTACACAGGGGGAGTGATACTGCGGATCAATCTACACAGGACAGGGGGAACGAGACTGAGGGATCAGACTACACAGGGGAAGCGTGATTGCGGGATCAGACTACACAGGAGGAGTATGACTGCAGGATCAGACTACACAGCAGCAGTGTGACTGTGGGATCAGATTACACAGAGGCAGTATGACTGCGAGATCAGACTATACAGGGGAAGTGTGACTGTGAGATCAGTCTACACAGGGGGAATGTGACTGTGAGATCAGTCTACACAGGGGGAATGTGACTGCGGGATCAGACTACACAGGGGGAGGAGGACTGTGGGATCAGACTACACAGGGTTCTGTTTGTGGTTTGTTTCCATGGAGATGCATCTCTCTGCATTGATGGTGCAATGTACTGATATGTTATCACCGTTAATTCCCAATATCTATTACACAATACAAGTCTGTGCGTACTATATATTACAGCTCTATTAAAGTACAAACTGCCTTGAGCTTCATCATTTTAGAAAAAAAAATCATTGCAAATCCAATTTTAGATATTAGTGGTACGAAGAGTCAAAATCACAGCCAATAGTGCTGAAACGGTCAATATAGTAAATGATGAAGCAGGCAGTCACATATATAGAGACCATCCATACTTATAACATGTTAGGTGCTATTACCAATGAGTGACTGTTCCAGCACGGCCTCCTGCTTGCCCCATTGCACTGGAGAAGGTTTACGCAGTACAATGTAGTAGGATTTAGATTGGGTCAGATGGATGTAGAATATTTCATGCGAGAGATTCAGATGCAATATGCTAATGACACTCGTCTCAAACTCTACTCCATGTCACTTTACCGTGATTGGATATTCTCCCATGCGATAATTGGAACACAGGTGCGGAGGAGATGGCAGACTTAATTTCTCCATTCTCTGTGTGGGCATATCTTGGATTGGATGATATCCCATTGCAGTCTGATATTTCACACGCACCCACAGACTTGAACTTTGGACTGAGTGCTATTCCACAAAACATGGACTGACACACATCCGATGTACATGCTGTGAGGATACAGGACTATGGTTCTTGTACACAGGTTTACCTTGTACTAGTTGTTTACTAACCTGACAAATGAACTCAGTCTGTTGAGCCTCGTGCTGAAGAATATTGTTGGCATACAGTTTATCAATAAATAAAACATAAAGCGTAAAGAATATTTCCATTATATAATGTAGTTTGCATATTGCTATCATGGTCCAATATGATCAGTGTGTCTAACCCTCTGGAAAACCAGTGATCTGGAGATTATTCCCTGTGGTGCTGCCATCCATCCCGCTGTGTGTTCTCAAATTTTGAGAGTGGAAACTTCACGAATCTTATCAATTTTGTAGAGCTGGAGAACAACTTTATGCTCGAGCTAAACAGCAACTATGGCTGTGACTCAGAATGAGACCAAACATGGCTAGGTGTCGAAAAGTGCAAGTGAATGAGTTCGCAATCTCGCCTATAAGGCTAGGTTCACATTGCGTTTATGCTGTGCGTTTAATGACCGTGTTTTCCTGTGCGTTGCCAATAACGCATGCTTTCAAACGTAAGCCTATTTTGCATGCGTTAGCATGCGTTTGTGCAATGCAATTCTATGGATGCATTCACGCATCCGTTGCATTGCGTTTGTGCTGCTTTACAACGGATCTGTTGCAATGCACAGCATAAGTGCAATGTGAACCTGGCCTTAGAAAGTCGTAAAGCAAGAAAACTTCTGACTTTTACGACTTGCTTGCATTGGTGATACGTGGATCGCAACGTGATCATAATTTCCTTGTATATATAGCGACCCGAGTCACTACCAAATTATCTGTACAGCCCCATCCTTACACCTCTGTGCAATAGGCATTAAAGTAAGAATAAACATGGTTCCAGTATATGAATATAGTATTCAAAGTATTAACAATAACTGTTTCCATTTGTTACTACTTACCGATATCGGTTTCTTTGTGGTTTTTTACAAACTCAGCGAGCTCAAAATTCCCAGCTATAATAGCAACCTGCAAAGAGAAAAAAAAGTCACGTCATCCACTGCTGATAGATACAAAGGCTCTTTTAGTGTGTAAAAATGAGCGAGAAGCGGTGCGTGCGCTCAGCAGCTGGACCTGCAGCGGTCGGGCAGCTGTGCCTGGGTTTAGTGGCAGCATCTGCCGCAGCTGTCTCCCGCTGCACCGCTCCTCTGCGCCATCGCTCTGCTATTAAATAAAACATTTTGAAAGGTGCTGAGTGAGAGTTATTTGCTGATATGAGCTAAATAACCCTTGGGCTTAAGATAATTATAATTGTATATCATCGTCCACGCACACAGAGGCCGGATCTGGAGCAGACTGGGTTTATCTTCCGCCGTACTGAGAGCAGGTAGTTTTTTTCAGTCCAGTTGTTTTATATTATAGTTACCATGGTGGCCCCCGTGGGTGCCGGCTGGCCCTTGTGTGTGCCAAATCTATGACATAACTAGTTACATTCATTAAACTGTTTGCTGGGACACAATGTATGTAGGTAGCGGTCCAGGCCCTTTGCTATTGTGCTAGGGCAGAAGGAAGTGGCATTTGTTCTCTTTTAAAGCCTTTTGTGTCAGTTAAGGCCCTGTCACACATAACGAGATTGCTAACGAGATCGCTGTTGCGTCACAGATTTTGTGACGCAACATCGATCCCGCTAACGATGTCGTTATGTATGACACACACCAACGATCTGGCCCCTGCTGTGAGATCGTTGATCGTTACACACTGCTCTGGGTCATTTCTATGTCGTTGCGCTCCTGCTGGGAACGCTACATCGTTGTGTTTGACAGAGACAATGACCAACGATCTCAATGCTACGCTATGGAGTGACAATTCCCAACGACCTCCGTATAATTCTGGAGCGCTAGTGCGTCGTTTTTACATCGCTGGTGAGATACCTGTTTGACATCTTACCAGCTATGTGAAAAACGACGCACCAGCGATCTCTGCACATCGTTATCGGGATCTCTGGTGCGTCGTTATGTGTGACTGGGCCTTTAATCAGATCCCCATTTTATTGGCAGTCGTAGGCACCAGGGGGCACCTGTGCTTGTGGCATCCTTTTCAGCCATCACACTTGTACTTGTTACTTACATCTTCTCATATTTAAATTAATAAATGACTGATGCAAATAACTGATATTTCAATTGCAGCAGTTGGTAATACTCCTGGTATTTTGAAGGACACTGGTAACATCCATGCCAATTTTAGGCTTTCAATGGATCATTGAAACAATGAAGAAGTGAAGAAGAGTATCTTGTCAACCAAACAGTGCTCATACCATTCATTGTGGGCTAGGAAAAACATTAATGATAACATCTCTGGTGGGCTAGAGCAGCACATGTATTGACAGCATCATCCCCTGTGGGCTAGGACAGTGCATAGTTTGATAGTTATGTCCCTTGTGGACTAAGGCAATGCAACGTTTGATGGTTATATCCCTTGTGGGCTAAAACAGTGCAACGTCTGATAGTTATATAGAAAGGAGTGGGGCGGTCTTAAAGGAGAGCTGGAGTTTAGAACAGAATAAATCATATCCAGATTATGGGGTTACAGACCTTTATTGCCTCTCACTTCTCACAACGCGTATGGAGGAGACATTCTGGACCAGAGCGGGTCCAGTGTCAATCACGCTATAACTGGGGTTGTGCAGAGTTGCACAACCCCAATAGGCGAGTGGCTTCGGCCCCCTCCCCCCTGCAAATATCGCCACTGCCATTAGGAGCATCACAGTGTGCCCCTATCTTTTCTGCTTTCTTTATACGTCTGATAGTCATGTCCATTATGGGCTATGGAAATTTAAAAAAAAGTTAAAAGGTATCATTCCTTGTGGGCTAAGGAGGTGAATACATGAATAACAATCTCAAAATCCCTTAACCAGTGTAGGCATTGAAGGTAACATTCCTGATGGGCTAGGGAAGTAAAGTAATTAATAGCAACATCTCTGTTGGCCTGGAGAAGTGTATACATTGATAGTGACATCATTTGTGGGCTAGAGAAGTAAAGAATTTACAATATGGAAGTGAAGGAGAAGAGGGTAATGGTAACAGGCCCTATTGGGCTAGAGCAGGGATGTCATTGGTGGGGAATAACAACATCTGGATCCTCTTTACATAAATGTGGCACCTTCATTATTCCGTTTAGAGAGTTATCGGCATGGGAATAATGTATAGGAGACCTGGGCAGAGTGAGGGAAGAACAAGAATATTTTTATAATCTCCAAGTATTGGTAATTAAAAAAGATTGGATGGAGCAAATAACAAGGTAATGACCCAATGACTTCCATTTGCTAGTGATTTTTGTTCTTATTTTACACATTTTATACCAGCGATGTTTTGTCAACTTGAAGTCAAATCGGTGCAGTTTCCCTTTCAATCCCTGTTATGTGGCTTGATATTCACATGACACCTTCCCATTGTAACGTCCCACACGTGCTAATCAAGACTTCAAGAAGCCGCCACGCTGGATGAACGCATTGAATCAAGAGGGATAATGAGACGGCTCCGTGAACCGACGTCTGCGGCAGCCGATTACCATGGCCTGACAACTAAATGCTGCAAATAAACAGCTGCTGGGAACTGTTTAGAGACTGAGCGCTGACTTACTGTTCTCTCCCAGCAGTTTACTAAGATTTATTCCCCATGAATAAGGCCTATAACAAATGGGGAATGGGACGTGCAAACAGTAATGGCTGCAGACAATACATTTCTGGACCTACAAAGATTTGTAGCAGGACAACATGCGCCTAGAATTTTTGCACTTTTCAAAGTGGAGGATACTGCCTGCATCCCCTGGCTGCGAGGCAAATTGTCACTTCAGTGAGGAAGTGAAAAACTCTAATGCCACCCAATAAGGGCAGCAATCCTCAAAGTCATAATCGACTCTTTAACAAGCCTTTTATTATGACTTAATATGACTTAGGATTTGTGCCAGATCAGAACCCCAAACTGTTTGGGGTTCTGGTCTGGCACAAATCCTAACTCATATTAAAAGGCATATTAAAAGTTGATTATGACTTTGAGGATTGCTGCCCTTATTGGGTGGCAATAGAGTTTTTCACTTCCTCACTGAAGTGACAATTTGCATATTTCCCAGAGGAGCATTGTGGATATAAGTCTCCTTATCAGTTCTCCTTATTCCAGCAGGCAGATTCCTCTCCATAAAGAGAATAGCAAGTCCCCCAGACCAGATTTTTATTAATTTTAACAGCCTTTATCTGGATCTTGAGCCATGGTGACTTGATGAAATGCTCTGCAGGAAGATCAATCTTTGCAGCCTAGATAGGGCCAACAGGGCCTTCTCCAAGCTAGATAACGCCACCAGGGTCTTTGCCGTTATCTTGATTGTATCAAGCCATCGGGTTGCTGGTCTTCTTTTTCTCCTTGTTCCTCCTATTCTTACGACCATGATGTCCTTCTCCAGCGATTGCTCTTTTTGTATGATGTGTAGACACGTTGTAGCTTTGGTGATCTTTGCTTCCAGTGACGTCTGGCTTGATTTGTTCCAGTATTGAGGTGTTTGTTCTTCTTGCCATCCATGGTATATTGATAACCTTCTTCTCCAGCTCCATATTTTGAAGGTGTTGATTCTTCTCCTGTTTTGTTCCTTTATCTTCCAGGTTTCTCATCCATATGTTACTACAGAATAGACCAGACTATGTATGAGCTGTGTCTCCATCACCAGTGAAATGTTCCTTGATGTGAAAACCTCGTCCAGTGACTTCATTGTTGATCTGCCTATAGCTTTTCTCCTATTGAATTGTGGTGTCTCTCGGCATCTTCAGTGAGCAGTCAGTCTCTAAATATACAAGAGGGAGGAAACACAGCTTCATAGACAGTGACTGGTGCTCAGACGACCTATTACAATACACCATACCATGTTTCAAGTTATTATGCAAGTGATCTTTTTCTCTGATTTTCCTAAATGGTCAGTGCAAATGACAGTGTAATAAAAGTAATCACTCGTTAAGAGTATACATCAAATTTTATTGAAGAAACTTCTCATTGATAATAGTATAATCTTCAAATTAAAAAAAACAAACTCTAAATGCATTGTTCCAAATTATTAGGCACATTAGAGTTTCTAAACATTTGATATGTTTGAAAGAACTGAAAATGCTCATTTGTTGAATTTGCAGCATTAGGAGGTCACATTCACTGAAATAAAAAGCTATTTAACTCCAAAACATATTAACAGGCCAAGTTACATGTTCACGTAGCAACCCTTATTTGATCTCACCTTCACAATTCTTGCATCCATTGAAATTGTGAGTTTCTGCTTGTATTTCTTTGCATGATGTCAGAATAGCCTCCCAGAGTTGCTATTTTGAAGTAAACTGCCTCCCACCCTCATAGATCGTTTGCTTGATTATACTCCAAAGGTTCTCTATAGGGTTGAGGTCAGGGGAAGATTGTCTCCAAACCATGAGTTTATCTCCTTTTATGCCCATAGCAGCCAATGGCACAGAGGTATTCTTTGCAGCACGAGATGGTGCATTGTCATGCATGAAGATAACTTTGCTCCTAAAGGCACGTCTTTGCTTTTTGTACCATGGAAGAAAGTTCTCAGTCAGAAACTCTATATACTTTGCAGAGGTCATTTTCACAACTTCAGGAACCTTAAAGGGGCCTACCAGCTGTTTCCCAATGATTCCGGCCCAAAACATGACTCCTCCACCTCCTTGCTGACGTCGCAGCCTTGTTGGGACATGGTGGCATCCACCAACCATCCACTACTCCATCCCTCTGGGCCAACCAGGGTTGCTCGGCACTCATCAGTAAACAAGACTGTTTGAAGATTAGTCTTCATGTATGTCTGGGCCCACTGCAACCGTTTCTGCTTGTGAGCACTGTTTAGGGGTGGCCGAATAGTAGGTTTATGCACCACAGCAAGCTTTTGAAGGATCCTACACCTTGAGGTTCGAGGGACTCCAGAGGCACCAGCAGCTTCATATATTTGTTTGCTGGTTTGTAAGGCCTTTTTAGCAGCTGCTCTTTTAATCCGATGAATTTGCCTGGCAGAAATCTTCCTCATTCTGCCTTTATCTGCACAAACACATCTGTGCTCAGAATCAGCCACAAATCTCTTCACAGTATGATGATCACGCTTAAGATTTCGTGCAATATCTAATGTTTTCATCCCTTGTCCAAGTCATTGCACTATTTGTAGATTTTCGTCAGCAGAGACATCCTTTTTCTTTCCCATGTTATTTGAAAACTGTGGCCTGCTTAATATTGTGGAACACCCAGTTTTCCTTTTATTGGGCTCACCTGCCAAACTAATTATCACAGGTATCTGAGATTCATTTAAGTGATCCAAAGAATCCTGATGGCCACTTTACACACACCAACTTATCTGTCCAACTTCTGAACAACTTACTGGTTGCAGTGAAATCATGGACACATTGTTCCATTTGTACACAGCCACAAAATGGAGCAATGTGTCCATGATTTCACTGCAACCAGTAAGTTGTTCAGAAGTTGGACAGATAAGTTGGTGTGTGTAAAGTGGCCTTAAGAGTACTGTTACACGTCGCAACATTGCATGCAATTTCACTTGCAATTTGCTGGTTGCAGTGAAATCATGGGACACTTGGACCCGTAGAAGCAACATCGTTTGCGAAACGGCGTCGTTGTCTACCGGCCCTCCGTGGTCACCTCCCTGCACCCTGTCTATCCTTGAAAATCTGGATTAAAAGACCACCCTGCACATACCGGTGAGTGCTGTCTCCTTCTTCAAATCGCTGAAATCATGGGACACATTGTTCTATTTTGTTGCCGTGTACAAATGGAACAATGTGTCCATGATTTCACTGCAACCAGCAAATTGCAAGTGAAATTGCATGCAATGTTGCGAAGTGTAACGGTACCCTAAGACACAATACCATCAATGGGCTTCATTGACAAAAAAAAAAAAAACCTTATGACACTTAAAAACCAATTTGCATAATAATTTGGAACATGGTGTATTGATCAAATCAGCGGAGCACGCAGCTCGAATTTATGAAATGAACGCTGCTCCAACTATTTCAATGATTGGGGAATACCCCTTGAAGGTCGGCTCATCACACTAATCACGTTATATTCCTGGACTGATGCCGGAGTTATAAAGAAGTCAATCAATCACCGGGACCATTTATCCCACAATCACCATAACCAACGTAAATTGCAACCACTAAATGTGCTCCCTATAAAGGGAGAGTGATACTCCTGTGGCTTCGCCTGTGCTCGGAGGTGATTACAAATGACGGTTTAGCAGATGCATGTCGTTATTTCACCCAAAATTAAATTATGTCGAGCTACAGAAAAAAACAACAATATTGGAAAGGAAAATCTGCCCAACCATGATCTAATGTCCTGTTTATATAAGGGAACATAACTGAGGAGAATGATAAATAAATAGAAGGTTATATTTTTTATTATTAATGTACATAGCAGCAAACTGGTCTTCGGCAATGTACATAGATTACTAACAATCTATATACCAATACCATGGGTATCCACACGAATAAGCAAATATCATCCTCGGTTGGATTGGAACCCACTATCCCAGTAGTGCAAACATCAGTGCTAACCACTGAGCCACTATAAATAAATGCAAACCAATGCTAACCACTGAGCCACTAAGTAAATGCAAACAATAGTGCTAACCAGGGAACCACCATAAGTAAATGCAAATTTGAGAGCTAACCAATGAGCCACCGCAAATAAATGCAAACAGTGCTAACCACTGATCCACCAGAAATAAATGCAAACCGATGCTAACCACTGAGCCACTGTAAATGTAAACAGTGCTAACCACTGTGTCACAGTAAATAAATGCAAACAATAATGCTAACCACTGAGTCACCATAAGTAAATGCAAACCCTGTTGCTAACCACGAAGCCATCGTAAGTAAATGCAAATATCAGCACCAACCACTGACCACTGCAAGTAAATGCAAACATGAGTGCTAACCACCGAGCCACCATTAATGCAAGTAACTACCAGTGCAAACCGTGGACTCCCTGTAAAAACCTGACAAAGTGTATGTGTGCCCTTACTAAGAGTCATCCATAGTTTAGATAACACTGGAGGGCCGCGGTTTTACCTCCTAACCCATGGCTCTCAGCCTATTTAATGTAGATGAAGATAAATCTCTTGCTACTGTTTCTTTTGGGCAAGCGTAGAGGTAATGGAGAAATTCTTAGCTTATCAGTAATGAATTCTATGACTTTAGGATATTTTTCCCACATTAAAGAGGTACAACTATTTAATTAAAAGAAATGTAAAATGTTTTGCAGCGATGTTCCTGGGGGAATAATCGTACTGCAGACTTAATAAGATGTGCACAGGAGGAGGTCAAATCCACACGTTACACCCCTTCAGGAAACGCTCCTTCTTTGAGAAGTTTTTGGAGGTCTTGAAAAGTTTTTCAAGCATTCTGGAAAACTTTGTTTTTTAAGCCTCTAGTTTGGACACTGCCTAGTTTAGAGCAGATTTAATCAGGAATGCAACTAAATCTATAGCAGCAAAAAGACAAAACTGTCAAAAACTAACATGTGTTAAACACAGCCATAGACTGTTGCCTTAAGTACATATTGTATCTTTGTGCTTATAGCTTTTTTTAATTTATTTTTTAAATGATTTCTACAAAATGTAAGAAACCAATATGTGGTGTGCCATTTTACAAATATCTAGCAGTAAAAGTGAAGCTCTACATTGTGGTTTTCTAAGGCTGGCTTCACACCACAGTGTGATCCGGTCCGGGGTTGTCCAGTGTAAACCAGACAGCCCCGGACCGGATCAGCACACAGAACCGGAGGGCCCTCCGGTTCTGTGTGCAGCCGGATGGCTATAATTGCAGCCGCAGCTGCTGATTTTTCAAGATCGCGGCTAGCATGGAGCTATCTGCGGTCATGAAACAACAGCGGCGTGCAGCCACCGGTACCCGTTTCCTGGATTCGCCCGGACCGGGGCAATCCGGCCCCACAGGCTCCCATATTAGGGAGAACCGGATTGCCCTGGATCCTGGCAGAATCCGGGAAAATCCGGGATCTGGCTTTTTGGGGCGATTTTTTTCCCCGGACACAAAAACGTTGCAAGCAACATTTTTGTGTCTGGTGAGAATAATCCGAATTCTCCCGGATTCCACCGCAGAGATGAAACCGGATGGCAGAGAGCTGCCATCCGGCTCCATCCGGCCCCATAGGCCACTATGGGGCCAAAAACCGGTCCGGGGCTGTCTGGTTTACACCGGACAGCCCTGGACTGGACTTTGCCGTGGTGTGAAGCCAGCCTAAGCGCCCTTTCACACTGCAGTTTTTTCCTGATCAGGATTCATCAGATTTTGTGAGCCAAAACCAGGAGTGAAACTTGCAGAGAAAAACTATAAGGGTATGTGCCCACAGGAAGGTTTTGCTGCGTTTGAGATCAGGTTTTGCCTTTGTTTTATGTAAATATATGCTAATCTAATCCTGAGTTTTTGGTTTCCATCAAAACCTATTTGTGCAGGGAAAAGCTTTCACACACACACTGGTTTTTTTTCTCTACAGAAAATGGAAATACCACAGGTGTTTCCACTTTAGCAAAAGTGCAGCAAAGAATTGACATGCTCATTCTTTCTAAGGGTGGAGGCACACTATCATGCATCAAAAACGTCGCGTTTTTGATGCATGACAGTGATGCGAGTGCTGTGCGTGTTTGTGGGTGTGTATGGTGCGAGTATGGTGCGTATGATGAGTGTGGCTGGCTGTATGTATGTTAGTGTGCTGTGATTGTAAGGTGTGAGTGCGTGTGTGGTGCGTGTGTGGTGCGTGTTTGTGATGCTGCCCATGGTCCTGAAGGACCGCGGGCAGCATTTGTCGGGAAATTAAAGCTCTGCGGCTGTCAAAGCCACAGAGTTTAAATGTCCCGCTTTGCCTGTACAGCGGTGCCAGATGATTACTGAGCACCCAGCTGCTGGGCACCTCTTTATAATTTAGGGGCTTAAAATGCATATGCAGCATCTGTGCGGCATATGAGCACAGATGCTGCATATGCGGCAATGTGTCCCGGGCATAAAGGGTTAATATGGGGCAATAATATGTGGAGATGAACATTTCAGCATCACCTCCATGGACCGCGGCCGCGGCTTAACTACGCGATTATTCTAAGTACCTGGGACAGCTCCACATTGATGAGCTGTCCCAGGAAGAGCATATACGGTAATAGAGTATCTACCTCGCTCTGACAGCCAGGACCCGCCGGCTGTCAGAGCACATGAATAAAAGCCGGCTAGTCACTAATATAGCAAGTTAACCCCTGAACCACTAATGATTATAAGCACCATGTCTCTAGGGATGGGGGCAATCCCTGGAGACATGGTGACAAGGTAATTGCCCCATACTAACCCTTTATGCCCGGGACACAGATGCTGCATATGCACTTTAAGCCCCTAAATTATAAAGAGGTGCCCAGCAGCTGGGTGCTCAGTAATCATCTGGCACCGCTGACACAGCGGTGCCAGATGATTACTTACTGTACCGGGAAATCGGGAACTAGAATTTAACAGCACAGAGTGCGAGTATCGCACCGTGTGCTGTATGGGTGCGAGTTTGACTCGCACCCATATACTTATAATGGCCTCTCGCGCGAGGGAATTGCTTGCAATTGCAGCATGCTGCGATTGCACTCGCATTGCCCTCGCAAGGCGAGAGTAATGCGTGAAACTCGCATTGGTGTGACCTGTATCATTGAAAGATACAGGTCCGAGTTTAATGCGAGTTTTTCTCGCTTTAAACTCGTGTGAGTTCAACGCCAGTGTGCCTCCACCCTAAAACAGCAAAACCTGAGGTGTTTCCACTTTCTTCACCAAATAAAAACTAATGTGTTGGGACAGCTAATCCTAGAATCATAGGTTTTGCTGGAAAACAAAAATGCAGCAATCCTGTGGTGTTTACACTGTCTCCAGAGAACAAAAAACAATGTGTGTGAAAGCTTTTCCCTCATAACATAGGTTTTGCTGGAAACCAAAAACTCAGTATTAGCAAAACCTATGTTATGAGGGAAAAGCTTTCACACACTGTTAGGCCCCCTGGCACCGCTTCCCAGCTCACCTCTCCCGGGTCGGCATCTCCTGCTCCTCTGCCGACTGGGCGTACGGCATCCAGGCGTGCTGTGTCTGGGAGCCATCGCCATGTTCCCTTCCTGTCAGCTGACCGCCGGGTTCACACATGAGCACATTACTATGGTCATTTTCATGAGCCTAATCAGTGGCGCGCCAGGTGCACTCCTTCCCTGTGACTCTAGGGGTCAGCAAGGTCCAACCTGACACTTCCCTTGACCAATAGCTGCTCTTCCCATGGTATATCAGGCCACCTCCTCTGATGGGAGGTGCCTGATTATTAAGTCAGTTTGCTTCTGCCTTGCTGACTGTTGGTCCGGCCTTCCTTGTGCTCTGTGTCCTGGAACCCTTGCTGTGCTCTTCCCCGGTAGCACCCTTCCTGGTCTCCTAGCCTTGTAACCTGTTACCTGGAATACTTCTCTATTCTTTAGTATAGGCTATCCTTATGAGCCGCCCCCCCTGGTACTAGCTGCTGTGGTATTTAGACCCCCTGGGCTTGCCCCTGACAATCCCTGTATAGGGGTTGGGTAAACTAGGATCAGCTCACCCAGGGGAGTTCGATACCACGGCCCAGTGGGTCCACTTTAGGGCCCTTCCCCCGGAAGTGTGACACACACATTGGTTTTTGTTCTCTGGAGACAGTGTAAACACCATAGGATTTGCTGCATTTTTGTTTTCCAGCAAAACCTATGATTCCAGGATTAGCTGTCCCAACACATTAGTTTTTGTTTGGTGAAGAAAGTGGAAACACCTCAGGTTTTGCTCTGTTTTATGGTGGGTTTACACGGTCAGATATCTGAAACGATATCGTTTGGAATGTCACGTGACTGTGATCGTTTCGACATCGTTAGTGTGATGTCAAACCCAAGGATATCGTTAATGATGTGTAATTTGGCAATGCGCCAGCGTCGCTCATTACAACTTTGTGAACGATTGGATAAAGTGGCAGGAATAGGAGAATTCTGAACGATATCGTTCATTTTGGTGTCACACTGAACGATGCTGCACTTTGCTGGAGCGTTAATTGGACGACGAACAATAAAAATGAGGTCCTGAGCACACTGCTGAGATGTCCGATCCAACCATTTTTCCTTCAGATATCCTGCGTTTACACACAACGATGCTAAAACGATATTGTTCGAACGATGTCAAAAGCGTGATGTTTAAACGATTTTGTTTCAGATATCTGAGCGTGTGAACCCACCATTAGAAAGAATGAGCATGTCAATTCTTTGCTGCACTTTTGCTAAAGTGGAAACACCTGTGGTATTTCCATTTTCTGTAGAGAAAAAAAAACAGTGTGTGTGTGAAAGCTTTTCCCTGCACACATACCCGTGTTTCCCCGAAAGTAAGACCCTGTCTTACATTTTTTTGGGGGCCAAAAGTGGCCCCCGGTCTTACTTTCGGGGGGGTCTTATATTGTGTGCCCCAGCAGTGTGGCCTACAGGCCCCCTCCTGCTGGGACACTGCGGGAGCGGGTCGCACGTCACGTGCGCCCGCTCATTACATATGCACTGCATCCCCCTTTCAATCAGCGACAGGGGGAGCAGTGCATTATACGGTATATATGGGCCCCCTCCTGCTGGCACACTACCCCCCTGTTCTGAGGCCCCCCCTGCTGCTGCTGCAGACATCTTACCCTCCAGGGTCTTCTTGCAGCAGCCAGCGCGTCGGTCCTCTGTCCTCGGCTGTCTCCCGGATCATGTGACCCGTCGCAGCGCATGACGTCATCGCGACTGCGACCGGCCGGTCACATGATCCGGGAGACAGCCGAGGACGGAGGACGGACGCGCTGGCTGCTGCAAGAAGACCCTGGAGGGTAAGATGTCTGCAGCAGCAGCAGGGGGGGCCTCAGAACAGGGGGGTAGTGTGCCAGCAGGAGGGGGCCCATATATACCGTATAATGCACTGCTCCCCCTGTCGCTGATTGACAGGGGGATGCAGTGCATATGTAATGAGCGGGCGCACGTGACGTGCGACCCGCTCCCGCTCCCCCCCCCTCCGCTAGGGGCCTTACATTAGGCCCCCCCGGTTGTAAGGCCTTATAATCGGGGGAGGCCTTACATTAGCAGGCCCCCCCTTTACCCCTAGGCGGCCTTACAATCGGGGGGGCCTTACTTTCGGGGAAACACGGTAGGTTTTGATGGAAACCAAAAACTCAGGATTAGATTAGCATAGATTTACATAAAACCAAGGCAAAACCTGATCTCAAACGCAGCAAAACCTTCCTGTGGGCACATACCCTAATTGAAAGATTGACACCTGTTCTGGGTTTTGGAGACACTTCGGGTTTTGGAACACAAAACCTAATGAATCCTGATCAGGAAAAAACTGCAGTGTGAAAGCAGCCTTATGGTGGGTTTACACACACCAATTTATCTGTTCAATCTCTGAACCAATCTCTGGTTGCAGTGAAATCATGGATACATTGCTCCATGTTGTACACAGCCACAAAATGGAGCAATGTATCCATGATTTCACTGCAACCAGAGATTGGTTCAGAGATTGAACAGATAAATTGGTGTGTGTAAACCCACCATTAGAGCTCAGACACACATCAGTGAAACTCGTCCTAGTGTGCTGTGCAGAAAAATCACATTGCTCACGGACAAATTTTAACTAATGTCCGAGAGCACATTTCCGAGTCTCATATGCTTTTTCCGCATCAAATTCTCGGATTGCGAGTCAATCGCAACATGTTGCGCTTCTATGCGAGTCACGGATGAGACTCGCCAATGCAAGTCTATGGGTCCGACAAAAAACACAGATTGCACTTGGACCACACTCGCACTATCCGAGTCTGATGCAAGTTTTAATTGATACACTACCATTCTGTAGCTCAGACAACTGTACAGAATGCATCTGTAAATGATTATACAGTAAATAGCTGCTTAGGAAAAAAACAGATTGCACTCGGACAGCACTCGCAAGCCACACTGACCAAAAGTCAGATAACACACTCTTCCAACTCTTGGATACGAGAATCGGACAGTTCACTCGCATGTGTGTCCATACCCTTAGGGTGGCTTCACACCATGGTAAGATCCAATCCGGGGCTGTCAGGGATGACCTTGACAGCCCCGGACCGAATCAGCACACAGAACCGGAGGGCTAATATGCCCTCCGGTTCGGTGTGCTGCCGGACGCAGCTTCCGCCGCTAATTGATCAGGACCGCGGCTCGCAGGGAGCTAGCCGTGGTCCTGAAACAACAGCGTCGTGTAGCCGCAGGTGTCCGGTTCCCAGATCCTCCCGGAGCGGTGCAATCCGGCCCCATAGGCTCCCATGTTAGGGAGTGCCGGATTGCACCGGATCCGGCCAAAATCCGGTCCGGGGCTGTCTGGTTTACACCAGACAGCCCGGGACCAGACTCTGCCGTGGTGTGAAGCCGGCCTGAGAAGGACCTGAAGAGAAAATGTATAGGATCAAAGAACACAACCCTCCTGTTCTAAAAATCTTTTCTACCATCCAGTATTTATACGTGGTCATGGTCTGCATTTACACATAATAATGAAATAGAAGCGATCAAGCCGTCCATAATCTGTCTCCTTAATAGATGTCCAAACTAAACTCCTGATATCTTCCCACCTCTAGTCTCTGGTTCACCCAAGACCTCCTCCTCTCCTCCACAGTTATACATTCCTCACCCAATCGCATCCAAGACTTCTCCTGAGAAACCCTTGTCCTCTGGAATTCTGCAACTCAAGACATTTAGTTATCCCCTATATCGATCTTTCAGGCGGAACTTGAAAACCCATCTTTTCAGGAAAAAGCCTGCAATGACCATGTTCCACCTCACCATCATCGGAGCTGCCACATCCCCAACCTACTGTTTCCTCCCCATCATCCTGTAGAATGTAAGCCCCCTGAGGGCAGGGCCCTCCCCCCTTTGTGCGAGCCGGTCTACTATAATTTATATCTTTATTTTGTATGTAACCCCTTCTTATGTAGAGCACCATGGAATTAATGGTGCTAAAAAAATATATATATATATTTACATATAAAATAAAATGTCTATTTTAGTAAATACATACATGTTTCATTTATTTTATTTTTTTTTAAGTAAGGTGCATTTTTTTTAGAACCTTTGTTATTCCTCCTGGAAATAATAATTTAAATTGCTGACTGTTTGTTACCACTCCTCTGATTGGACATTATCAGTCTATGGATGGACACCCCCCCATGGACGACGAAAATGAAAGTTCCTCTCCCAATGGTCTCCAAGACTTCTCTCGAGTATTCCTCGACCTCTTGAATTCTGCGCCCCAACACATCCCATTATCCACCTCGCTCGTATCCTTCAGACGGAACCTGAAAACCCATCTCTTCAACAATGCTATTGCCAACAATGTGCCTGCTTTCGCCTCACCACCAACGGAGCTGCCACCTCCCTACCACCGGAGCTGTCACCTCCCCACCATCGGAGCTGCCATCGAGGCTGCCACCTCACCATCACCGGGGCTGCTGCCCTCCACACCACTGGATCTGCTGCCTCACCTCCACCGGAGCTGCCACCTCACCACCACCGGAGCTGCCGCCTCACCACCATCGGAGCTGCCGCCTCACCACCAACAGAGCTAATACCTCACCACCAACAGAGCTGCCTCTTCCCCACCACCAGAGCTGCTACCTCACTACCACCAGAGCTGCCACGTCACCACCAAAGGAGCTGCTGAAACCCCCAACCACTTTCTCCCCTCATTATCCTATGGAACGCAAGCCCCGAGGGCACCAGTCTGTCTACTATAATTTATATCTGTGTTTTGTATGTAACCCCTTCTCATGTACAGCACCATGGAATAAATAACATTTTGAAAATCATATATATACACATGAATAAAATTTTCATTCTAGTAATTAATTACACAGATTTTTTTTTATTCTAAGAAGAATGCATTTGTTTTAGAACCTTTATTATTCCTCCTGAGTCCTGGCAATAAAATAAATGGACGACAATTTGTTACCATTCCACTGATTGGACAGTATCAGACTATGGAGGGATGCTCCTCATGGATGAGGAAGATGATCCTTTGAACCTATCAATTTACTCAGTAATATTAATGATTAATAAAGGAGGAACAGAGCAATGTACATTTATTATAATAAACACGTAAGGATTTTTTTTTAATCTAAAGGTGCTATCCTGGACATCTCACTGTCATTTTAGGAAAAGAGACGAACTGCTGTTATGGCATCTGTCAGCGGCTTAGCAGGCATCATGCATGCATGTTTATTAGAAGGAATCTGTCAGGTCAAAAATTCATATGTACCGTAACTATCATTTTCTAATTCCTCTCTCTAAACTCTCTCGATTCATGTATTTCTATTATTTCTGCTTCCCTCCTATACTCTGTAGACTGCAAAATAAAAGATTCATTCCATCTGTCAATCACAGTGAGCTCTTTGCTGCCTACTCCCCAAGGAATGAATATTCATGCATCATTACACTGTCCTGCCCTCTTCTCTGATCTGTCTGTTGTGTGACTCATTCACTGCAGAGAAGGGAGGGTGGAGGAGGTGTGTGCTTAGCTGAAGCTCCGAGCTCTTCATGTCATTGTGTGTATAAAACGTGTGTAGTATGTGCAGTCTGAGATATTTATGTGATTTTAAGAACATTTGATCATTTGCTCAGCAGATACACACATTACATGTCTGCAGGAAAGCAAATGTTCTTATAATACAAATCTCCTACACAGTGCACACATTGCAGGAAAAAACACCAATGCACGAATGCATCAACTGGCACCGCCGCCAGCTCCATGGACAGGAGCATGTGAGCTGCATAGTATCATGTGCAGCTCCACGCACCTTTCCAGAGAGTCGGCAGCTGGGTGTTGCATGTGACACTCGTGCGATTAATTCGCATGCATCTCGCACCATGTGTCACCAGCCTTAGCATTGCTACTTACAATAGGTTGCACTAGAGTTCAAATCCTCTATGAAGAGGCGATTTGTATATTTAATTTCGCGGCATTTAAGTATCCTCATACTGACATGTCACTCTCCATAAGGAGAAACCTTACGGCTTAGATCCCAAGATTTTTAAAATATCCGAAAAGGACACGACAATAGTGCCAAAAAGTGAGAAGTAATGGATAACACCTTTAGGTTAAAGATGTTTGCAATAAAAGCAATGCAAATAAATGAAAGCAAAAGGGGGAATCACCCGTCCATCTAAGGAGAACATTACTAGTTGGGACAGTGAGGCGTAACAAAATAAGTGACAATCAATTTGAGCCAATTTATGGCGTAGATCATAGATTTTCACTTTTGCAAATTTAGGGAAAATGGAGATAAGTAATTAATCCTCTAAACCTTCCAATATTGGCTTTTTAGGGGCAATCTATACATTACTTTTCTCCTCGGAGGACTTTTACAGGTCTCATACACTGGCACAGTATATTTTTACAGTGTTTCTGCTGAGAATTCCTCCACCCTACATGCAGCAAACAGGGTACAAAAAAAAACCTGCAGCCCACACATTGCGTAACTCAGAGCATACATGAAGCCGAACCAGAGCTGATAGCAAATGACTACAATAATGCTGAGAATCGCTGCAGAAACCCCCCTAATGCAATCCTGTCACTTGTTAATATCATCTCTAACAAGCTTTCATTTAATTGCCACTTCATTTGCTAAATGTATCACAGACAAAATCCATTTAAAATGCATTTAAAGCAGCTGAAATAGTCACAGCTAATATATGAAACCCAATGCTGCGGTCACGTAACTATCTCCCCTTGGAAATGTCATAAGTTACAATTTGTAAATGACAATTAGATGCAACCTATGGCTCTCCAGATGTTGGGAGTTGTAGTTGTCTTTGCAGCTCTCGTGAACTAGGTCTGCGATGTTTTGCCCTCACTTGACGGCACAACAGAGGTTAAGGGGAAAGGCGATTCCCCTCTGTCACCAGATGACGGTACACGGATAGAGATATGTCTACAGGTAAGTGAAATCTTTCCCCCAGAATGACAGATGCAGTTCTCAGGTGGTAATTACCTTCAGCTCTTCTCCTCGTCCTGGCTGAGAGTGCTCATCTCTTCTCACGCTATATTCCCTGCCTCCAGTATCCTCCTCCGAAATATATGCTAGATGCTATGCTTCTGTGCAGCAATTGAGTGATCTGCCAATAATGGCCTGCTTACTTATTAAAAAAAAAAGTCTCTTAGCAACCATGTCTTAGATCTTAATGTGTAGCTCCTCCAAATATGAATCATTATTCCATCTGTGCTTTGACAATAGTCTTAAAATAGTTCTCATATGTCAGGTATGGTCAGCGATGTATGTAACATAGGGGCGGATAGTAGTGGACGACAGATGCCAGTTTATCTGACCTGAAGTGTCAGCTCAGAACGATGCTCTAGAAAGTCTGGGAGCATTTACACGTCAAACCGGATAACTTCAAGTCAATCAAACTTCAGAGATATCAATCAGTCCAGTAAGGAAACAGAAGAGACTGAGAATCCCCAGGGAGGAAAGAGCCAAACAATCCGCAAGAGGGGAACCAATTTGCAGGTGGTGGCCCCGACGATTCCGCTCTCCTTTTCCTTCCTGGCTGATTCTTCTCTAGTTTTTCCTTTCTCCTAGTGTCCTCATCACTGCCGGTACCTGCAGCCCACTCAGGGGCACAGGTGCCTCAGCTCCTCCATACAACATGTTTTACTGCATCTCCCACAGTCTCAAGAGCATAGAGCACATACCAAGACTTGGACTGTATGACGAGGAGTTGGACATGATGTCAACCCCAGTACCGGACTGTAGGATGAGGAGCTGGACAGGATGTCAACCCAGTACCAGGACCGTGGAGGGGCGCTGCCAGAGCCCTACAAAATGACCTCTTCTGGATATTCATGTGCAAAGTGTCAGACTCGGACTACATGAGGATGACAAGAGCTCGACGTTCAGTACCAGGAACTGAGCACCATCCAGCTTGAATGGCACCAGGATTGGCAGATCCACCATTGGCACCTAATTCCCTTCCCAGTAGAGAGCAGGATCCCAATGATTGTATGGGGCAGACTTGAAAGATTCTGCGAAGGTTCATCATCATCCAGCCTGACCGATCAGTGATGGTCTAGGGAGAAATATCCCCATGATGATCAATAGTATCCTGATGGTTGTATGTACCAGGATGAAATCCTCAGAGCCTTACATTGGTGGAGTGGGCCATGGTTCCTCCTGATACAGGGCAAAGCCCCGCCTCATATAGCCTGAATGTGTGTATATTGAAAAGCCATTAGGTTGCCCAGAGCTGAATCCAACAGAGAATCTGTACAATACGATGTATCAGCGCATCCGCTGCTGCACGGCATCACAGACTGTCCTGCTCTGCGATGAGATACCCCAAGGACGCCATCCAGGGTCTCATCATGAACATGCCCACACATCGTCACTATAATAAGTTACGTTATAAGTTAACGTGATGAGATTCTGACAAATCAGATCCATATGATCCAGCTCTCATTTAGTGGATGACTTTGGTCTCCAATGACCGTTGATGACAAATTTCACAATTTACATTAGTAAACGATTTCCAGCTTGAATCTTTCATCACCAGCGATCCAGTGTGTGATTTACGTGTAGACAGTATGGTAGGAAGAATAGACGGTACAAGACTAGGAGGAAGACCAGCAACCCAATGGCTTGATACTGTCAATATACCGGTGGAAGGTCCAGCAGGGTCTTCATCAAGGCTTGGAGAAGACCATGGTGGACCTATCTAGGTTTGGAGAAGACCCTGGTGGACCTATCTAGGCTTGCACAAGATCAATCATCCTACAGAGTGCTTATCCATCAAGTTGATATGGATCGAGATCAACAGGAAGGCCGATAAATAATAATGTATGGATATGAAAGAAATGGCAGGACTGGAGATGTTTGCAGAATACCTGCAGTGTGACAGTAGGTCTCCGCTCTAGTCCAGGACAGAAGTGGAGGGTGTAAAAAGCATCTGTTTTTTTTCACTACTGACCACAGAAAGGAATGGACAGTACAGTAATAATAATGGACTGTACAACCCAGCCTTGAAATGATATGTAAATCCAGTATCCAATATGTAAATCCAGTATCCAATAAAATGAACAGGAGTAATATCCAGATTTGTAAATTGTCCATAAAAGTTAAGTGTAATGGTACCGTCACTGACTGGTGGCTCAAAAAGAATAGCGTAACCAGGGTCAGAACTACAGAATTACTAGAAAAACTCAGAATCCAAGGGAAAAGTCCAGGAGTAAAGGCTGAAATCCAGGAAGGGAAGCGGAACAATTAGGCAAACAAAAGGTGGAACAAATCAGTACAAAACCAGAGCAGGAGTCAATGATCTTAAAGGGTTTTCTGCTCCTTTTCAAAAGTTACCAGAAATACTTATAAAAGATGTGATGATGCCACTGATTTGCTGAAGGGTCTGGTGGTTGGACATATTGGTCCTGATGGAGACTATCACGTCGACAGTGCGGGAGCGGCGGGGGCTTTGATATCTGATTGATTAGATGGCCAAATGCACTGTGCACCCCTCCCTCCACTTCTGCATCTCTCCTCTGCAGTCAATGGAAAGTGGTTGCGTCTGCTGCAGGAACACATTGCGGGAGCGCGGATGTGTAAGGGATACTTGAAATGATCGTACAACGTATCAGCCATTCAGATCTCGTATTTCTTTTCTCACAAACTGGGGTCATCAATATATTGAATTCTATATATAACTAAGGGTACTCTGTGACCGACTGTTCTGCAGTGGATACAGTATTATGGCAAAGATCCTAAAACTGAACATAAAGGGAGTTTGCCAGCCCAATATAACTGTTCAAACCAAGCACAGGTGCTCAGTGCCCCCTTAGTGTGACTGAGCAGTTCAGTGCTCTTTCCCATGTACATGTCTTCAATCTATCTCCACCATTATCTGGCTCTTATAAAACCAGACTTGTCAATCAAGGAAGAGGGGGCAGAGATAGATGAAAAACAAGTAAGTGGAAAAGAGCACTGACTGGCTCAGCCATGACAATTAATGTTTGGAAACAAAAAAGAGATTACCGAGCACTACTGACCACACTGTGGTCTGTGACCCGCAGAAGTGGAATCACCGCAAAACGGTGCCGTCGTCCACCCCTCCCTGCGTATGTCGCCCACCTGGAATAGGTGAATAAAAAGAGCATAAAGAAACCGAGTGAGTGCCGATTTTTTCTTCAATTTATGACATTAATGTTTTGCCATGACAGGTATGAAATACTGAGATTTAGGGCTTGTACACACAAAATAACTTTCCATCAGAGTGCTATCTGTTAAATAAACGGATCACACTCGGACCAATGTTATTAAATGAGGCAGTGCAATGAACGATTTATTTCACCTACCGATTCGGTGTTTGAAGGAAATACAGCATGAATGATTTCTTTCTGGAAATTGGATGACACTTTCCCAATTCAAGTTTAAGGGTGCAAAAGTTAAATCGGATACCACAGTACAGTATCCATCTTTTACGGATACATTGCAATTCTGTAATATAGGAAACTGTAAATGATTCTGTAAACCAGGGGCGGGGAACCATTTTTCTGCCAAGGGCCATTTGGAAATTTCCACAATCCTGCTGGGGCCATACAAAATTATCAACTTGAAAATTACCCGCTATATTTGGTTAAGCAATCAAGTCCCCCCTACTGTGGTGGCTGAAGCTACTTCTCTTTGGCGTGAGTGATATTGATCATGTTGCTTCTCAACTGCTTTTCCAGGTTTACTACAGCCCTAGACATCACAGGAGAGGTTGGGAGCATATATCTCACTGGTGAGGCTGAGGCTGGGGCATAGAGATCACTGGAGAGCTGGAGTTAAAGGGCAGACAGTCAGGAAAACGTGTCTGCCAGCCTGAGCACTGCTGTACCCAGGAATCTGGACCATTGTGGACTTCTGCTCCATTAGTACTTCCCAGGATGTCTTCACCTATAGCGCCACCAACTGACCAACTGTAGTGAAATATGTATCTCAGGGACTGGACACTAGACCAGTAAGGGGCTAAATCCCATGTCCATCCACAAGAGGTCACAACCTGCTTTATATAAGCACACACAAACTTCACAGTCACACTGACTCCAGTCTCCCCAGGGGGCATCCTGCCAGCAGGGCAATAAATTCACACATATTGGGAGCCTCAAAGAGGAAGAGAATTGATAAGAGAGCGAAGCCATCTCAAATAGTGAGCTTCAAACAGACCCATAGATGGAAAGCAAAATTAGGAGACCTAGTCAGGAGACAAAAGAACATTTTAAAACATAATGTATGCATGGCTAAATTAGTGAGTGTCCAATCATAGACCCAGAAGTAGAATGTTAAACTAGAAGGCCGGTCTAGAATCTGACCCCCCCCAGTCTGAGTCTATATCTGGGCTCTCGCAGCTAAAGCCCCTTGTCACAGAGATAGGTCAGCCGAAGCTGCTGTGATCATCATTCCAAATCCCTGCTCTCCCCATTGGGCAAAAAAAGCAAAGTTTAGATTTCTGTAAGTTTCTCCTTTTTATTTCATTGTTTGCATATGTGTATGTCATTTTTTCTATTTTTTATACCTTTTTTGTAAGCACTGTACTTTTTATATTAAAGCCTAAAACTTTAATAAGTCTGAACATTGTATACTCTAAAGGTACCTTTACACGCAACAACTTTTCTAGGAATTTCACTGGCAACTTACTGGTTGCAGTGAAATCATGGACACATTGCTCTATCTTGTTGCTGTGTACAATTGGAACAATGTCTCCATGATTTCACTGCAACCAGTAAGTTGCCAGTGAAATTCCTAGAAAAGTTGCCGCGTGTAAAGGTACCTTTAGAATTCACAGCCCGAGGAAGGTGTGATTTGTTGACTGTCTGATAAGTCTTAGTTTAGGGGAACTCATCGGCCCCCCAAAATCCGATGGGTGGTGGCAGCGTGTGTGAAGCTGGGTGCGCGGTCTGAGTCGGGGTGTGATTGATGCTCCCTTTTCAGCATAGGACAGAGGTCGAGTGCTGGATTGAGTGAGAGGAGATAGATTAACCCTTACAGGCGCAACCCCAAGTCACTTGCTGAGAGGTGGGTACGTGACACCAACTATCAGCCGCTTGCTCAGAAACTGGAGAAGACACCCACACAGTCTTCATGGCTGGATCCTTCTCCTTGTCTTCCATTTGTAGACTACCATTGTCATACTGTGTTAGTTTCTCTAGCAGCACATTGATGTCTGCCATCATACCAGCGGTTGCTACTGGCAAGGACACTTCATATTTAATTCTGTTTTTTTTTTCAGGTTCTGGAAGAAGACCTACACGTGGAAAAGAAGTACACGACATCAGCTTTCCATCCATTAACTCTTCAGCAAGGGCCACTTGGGCAGTTTCTTTGTGACTCTTGCACCTTAGGCGACGATAGGATTTTCTGTCCTTGCCTGGCTCTTCCTTACTGTACTCCCTTTGTTTCTTAGAGTCACAGTCACTCTTGTTTTCATTATCGCTGTCTCTGGAATTGTGGACTAACAAGTCACCACCTACTAGTGTATTAGTCTTCACTTCTGGAGCTACCACATTATTACCAGTCACACTGTGGTTTGTCTCTTTACTCATCATGACGCTAATTTGGGGAGACACACCATTTTCTTTGGTCACTCCTAACTCTGGACTGTTAACTCTAGGGTTTTTTGTCTCCGCTTTATTATCCATCAAACACATTAATTCTATGAAGACCTCTCCATTTATCCACACATCCCACAGTGCTTCCAAGTCCTGGCCTATTACCATAGCATACTGTAAGTCCGCGACTAGACCCAAATCGTGGTACATGGACATCTCATCTGTTTCAATATAGAGGCGGACCATCCAGTCTTTAAATATACCGTCATGCTTTCCTGGTGGCATGTATACTTCGGGCATGGGCCTTACCAAGGTCACCCGACTCCTTGGGTCTATCACTCCTGTTACACATTCTCCCTCAAGCCACATGGAGCACGAATGTTATACCCCTTTTGGAGACTCCACACCCCTTTGGGCAACTATCACTTTTAGAGCCACCGCCCCCTTTTGGGCAACTATCCCTTTTAGGGCCACCGCCCCCTTTTGGAACTCCACCCATGTTTGAGCAACCCATTCTATAGGGGGTACATTCCATGGACTCTTCATGACAGTCTTATGACACAATTCAGACAGTACCTTGCTCTCTCCTTGGGCACCCCATGTCCGCACTGGACCCCCAGGAGAACTCCCGCACTTGTTGTCCATTGCTGCCATGTTGCAGTGCACTGACAGGTCCTGCTGCGGTCGATCTTGATCCTGGCATGCTGACCCAGACATGGCTGCTCAGCTCCCACGGCTGTCGCTGGACCTTTTGGCAACTTTCGGTTGTCAAACCCCTGCCTCCACACACTGATCCACGCCAGGCACTCTGCACAGCTCTACCCGGAAAATGTTTTGTGAGATCACGACTCATAGCCAGTAGCTTGACTCCTCCCACGTACACCTGGGTTGAGAGCGTTCACAAACTTTGTGGCCCCACCAAGCCACAGCAAACCTAGGTTGTTGTCCCAGAAACCAAGCTGCACTGCTGCAAACTCCAAGGACGTGCACCTCATCTGTTGCCCCAAGCAATCGAGCTTGTAGGCCTCGTCCATTGCCTCTAGCAACAAGGCTGCTACAATGCCCGCATTCTCCAACACATGTAACAATTTATGTTATAATACGGGGTTACTCACTCATTTTGCCGGTCGTGAAAGTAGCAGAAGGAAACATTTCTCCAGTTTAAATGTTCATACGGTTTTATTTTGCTACTTTGATGACCGGAAAAACCAACATAACATATACAAGTCTCTCATCGGCTTTACAGTAACATCATTACTTAGTCCCTATAACGTCCATTACTATTCACAGGTTCATAGACAGTTTTCAGAACCGTATTCCTCATTGGAGGTTTGGGCAGCGTTTGCACACCGAGTTCAATCAGCCGCCCCAAGTAACCTCACAGAGGCTGAGTCTCAGAGTCCAACATAGTATGTCCTGCAACCCTGCAAGATTGTGGAAAACTGGTCTTACCTAGAACTAGTCACCTGATATTCTACCTGACACAGTCACAGGTGGGAAGCTGGGTTTAATCCGAAACACACAGAGCTACATGCATTTAACTCTTCTGTGTATTGCTGAAAGACACACCAACACATTCACATTGCATCAGACATTTGCCTGTGCAATGTATACCAGCCATTCACGCCATGGCTGGCCACAATGTATTTATATATATATATATATATATATATATATATAATATATATCTGTATGTATATATGTGTATGTATGTGTGTATATATATTTGTGAGTGTGTGTATATGTTTATGATGTGACCAGCTGCCTATGTATACTGGTGTATGTGTGTATATCTCTTGTGAGGCATGCCGGCACTATAGCACGTAGCCGGTATGACTCACATGGGCCTGCAATCTGGGTGATTGCTTGACCTTGCAGTATACAGAGGCTTAAGTGTGTGTTAGCTCTGTAGTAGTATGCAAGGGGTTAACTGCAGGTAGGTCTGTGTGTGTGCTTGATTGACCACAGCTTCGCAGGTTGGTGTGGCTGGAGGGGATATTAGCTGCACAGGGCTGTGAGTCAGGAGAGAACAGAATGATCCTCTGAGTGAGAGGATGTAAGTCAGAGGAGTCCCGTCCCTCTGATCTACTATATAATTGCCTAATGGCCACTTCCGTCTTAGGCCGAAATTGCGCGCCCGCAGACGGAAGTGGTCAGTATGCAAAGAGCCTCCATCCTGCCCCCCCACCTCCATCCTGCCCTCCCCACCACCATCCTGCTACCCTGCCACCATCCTGCCCCCCGCCTCCATCCTTCCCCGCCCGCTCCATTCTGCCCCACCCCCGCCTCCATCCTGCCCCCCGCCTCCATCCTGCCCCCGCCAGCTCCATCCTGCCCCCCCGCCAGCTCCATCCTGCCCCCCCCGCCACAATCACACCCCCATCCACCATCTTGCTCCGCTCGCTCCATCCTGCCCCCTGCCCCCATCCTGCCCGATCGCTCCATCCTGCCCCCCGCCATCATCCTGCCCCCCCTGGCTCCATCTGGCTCCCCTGGCTCCATCTAAACCCCCCCCCCCCATCGCCCCGCCACCATCGTGCCCTGCGCTCCATCCTGCTCCCGCCCCCCCCATCTGCCCTATCGTCCATCCTGCCCACCGCCACCATCCTGCCCCCGGCTCATCCTGCCTCCCCGGCTCCATCCTGCCCCCCCCCCCCGCATCCATCCTGCCACCCCCCGACTCCGTCCTGTGCCACCCCCCGCCTCCATCTTGCCCCCGCCTCCATCCTGCCCCCCCCCCACATCCATCCTGCCCCCCAGCTCCATCCTGTCCCCCCGGCTTAATCCTGCCCCCCTGCATCCATCCTGCCCGCCCGGCTCCATTCTGTCTCCCCACCTCCATCTGGCCCCCCCCCGCCTCCATCCTGCCTCCCCTGCCACCATCCTGCCCCCTGCTCCATCCTGCCCCCCCCCCCCCCGGCTCCATCCTGCACCCCTCACCTCCATCCTGCCCCCCCGCCGCCACCATCCTGCCCAGCCGGCTCCATCCTGCTCCCCAGCTCCATCCTACCCCCCGCCTCTATCCTGCCCCCCCCGCATCCGCATTATGGTTATTCCTATATGGCGGCCGGAATTCAAATCCCCCGCCAAGCCGCACGATTTCTCTGATTGGTCGCTGCCGGCCGCGGCGACCAATCAGCGAACTGGCACGAATTAGCGAGATATATGAATCCCGCGCCGCTGATTGGTTGCCGCTCTTAGCGGCTACCAATCAGCAGCGAGGGATTCAAAACCCCTGCCAAGCCATGCTCCACTCTACAATTTTATAGTCATGAAAATACAGAAAACTCTTTGAATAAGAAGGTGTGTCCAAACTTTTGGTCTGTACTGCATGTGTGTATCTATATATGTGTAAGACCTGACCCGCCGTGTGTGTATGTGTGTATGTACATGTGTAAATGGGTATGATGTGACCTGCTGCATGTATATACGTGTGTATGTGTGTGTCACGTGACAGGGCGGGTCACATCATAATATATAACACAAACACATATGCGGCGGATCACGCTACACATATATACATATATATATATTATATACACATGGTGGGCCACGTCATACACATACACAAACATTTATATGCACACATATATACACACTCACGGCGGGTCACATGGCACAGCAGGGACATACACATAGCCACACAGACACATCTATATACAAACAGCGGGTCACATGACACAGCGGGTTCACATATACACACACACACATATATGCACACATATATCACAGAATGGTAGAATTGGAAGGGACAACCTAAGTCATCGGGTCCAACCCTTGAAGTTGGTGTTATACTCCCCCAAAAAGGCAGTGGCGTTACATTCGCTTGGCAGACAGGTTTTTCTTCCAATTCCCCCAATACACAGGAACACTTGGCTCATGTGTTCAATAGGGAGAAAGAATGAAGCCGCTGCCAAACACTTCTGGCGACCACTTATCTCCCCTTACGAAAATAAATAAATATATAAACAGTTGAAATTCCACCTTCCCGATTCTTCTCTCTCCCATCATCTATTGCGAAGGCCCCATCACATCAGATGGTCAGCCAGTCCAGCAAAAATTGGAGAATTCGGTAAACTTTAATTTAATGTGCAATACACACTAAAAAGTAACCTTTTCTTAAATGAACGCTTGTACCTGGAAAGGCGATTGACTGTTGTAATTTTTTATCTCCTTGTTAGCTCCTCTGAACAGAAGGACACGTGCACAGCTGTCCTATGTAAAGAGAACAAGAAACCACATCAGAAAAATCAGAAATTAACAATCACGTATAATCTGAGAATAAGCTGATCACAAAATGTCCCTCTGGTGGGGCCTGCAGTATAATATTTGGGTAACCTTGAGAAGCTGGACACTGATCTCCCTGAGAATCTGCCTGATCTTAAATGAATGAGGACATTACAAGTGCAGGACATGTAGATCAGAAGCGCAGACTGTCTGTCATTACATGTCTCATACTGATCTCCCACAGTGAATCTGCCATATTTTAAATGAAAACGGGTACTACTAGTGTCCGGCCCTTTGATTTTAACAGCCTATTTACTTCTTAAGAAAAACATATATTTCCCTGCAATAAGACATTGAATCGCAGATATCAAGGTATCATTTTATTCAGCTTTTCATGACCTGCTGCCCTTACGACTTAGGAGGGTTGATCCTACTTAACATATCCCTTTAATAGCGTATCTGAAAATAGGTTTCGTGAAACAGGACAATGTGTCGACAATGTTTACTGTAATTGTTCTTTTGATTTTACTGCGCGCCATGTCTTGGAGGGAGAGAGGTCTTCTTGGCTAATACTATTTGCTAACATCATCTCTCTGGAAGAAACCCTCTCATCTGTTTATTTCATTATGCTGATTTTATAACTGCTCAGCACTGAGGGGACTACGTCAGTCTCTGGGCTTACAAATTTACACCTTTAATTATACTGCATGTGCCTTTAATTAGAATAATCCTCTTATAGCAGTAAAACGTGTCCACTGGGTAAAGACACGGCACCTATGATGTAACTGGACTAGGAACGTGTCCGGAAATGGAGGAATGTATACATGATCCGTGTGAGATTATCTACTGCGACAGGTAAATATCACATACTCATGATATATAGATCATCTTACATTACTTGGCGGCAGCCTCCTAAGGCCGGGGTCACACGAGAGTATGAATTGGATGACTGCAATCCAATAAAAAAATCGGAGTGCATTTGGCCCAATGTTATTGATCTGCATGTTTTCTCTCAGCTCAATTCGGCATGAGAAACAAATTGCAGTTGACTATGATTGCGCACTAGCTAAATCTGAGTACAAGTCGAAGCAAGTCAATAGGTGCAAGAAAAAAAATGGCCGTCCCATGGACCATCCGTGTGCCGGGTTTTTTTTTATAGATGCATAACCATTCTGTAGAATAGATCACAATAAATGATTGTGGAATAATAACAGCTGAGGAAAAGCGCACATTATACAGATGCTGGGCAAGAAAAAAATGGCAGACTCGCATGACATATGGAATAGCAAATGGATTTCACTTGTCCAACGCTTCTGGATGAAAATTAGTATTATGTTTCATAAGCTTTATTCTGATAACTTGTGAGGGTCAGACCCCCATTATGTTAGGTCCCCTGGCACCGCTCTCCAGCTCACCTCTCCCGGGTCGGCATCCTCTGCTCCTCTGCTGACCGGGCATCTGGCGTCCAGGCGTGCGGTGTCTCGGAGCCGTCGCCGGGTTCCCTTCCTGTTAGTTGACCACTGGGCTCACACATGAGCACATTGCAACGGTCGTATCATGTTACCAATCAGGGCGCACTAGGTGCACTCCTCCCCTGTGACTCTACGGGCCAGCACGGTCCAACCTGACACTCCCCTTGACCAATAGCTGCTCATCCTCTGGTATATCAGGCCACCTCCACTGAAGCCAAATATACCAGTGTAAATATCACAAAAGTCCACTGATTGCAAGTGCATAGATTTATTTTAACATCAGTGAGCAAGTAAAAAACACTGGGGAGGTATATAAAACCAAGTGTAGGTTACAGAGAGGATGAACAGATCACAATCCACCATAGCATAGGTGTAGTTATACAGGCATCATTACATGCAACATGGTACAGCATAAATACATAAATACATGGGTACAGTAAAACTACTACATTGCTAGATAATCGATTTGCCCAAACTCACCCATGCAAGGGGATTGTGACACATGTTCAGGGGCTACGCGCTGCCTGGATACCTGCTGTTTATAATAGTTACCAGCGTCCTCCATGCTTACAGGCTGCGCTAAGCATGGAGGACACTGGTAACTATGATAAACACTGGGTATCCAGGCAGTGCGCGCTGCCTAGATACCAGCTGTTTATCACAGTTACCAGCATCCTCCCTGCTTAGCAATGGTAACCATGATAAACACCGGGTATCTAGGCAAACACGCTGCCTAGATACTCGGTGTTTACCATGGTTGCCAGCCTGTGAGTTCGCTAATCGTTGGTCTCTCGCTGTCCACACACAGCAATGCGTGCTGACCAGCGGGAGAGCAACGATTAAAAAATGACCCAGAGCACTTTGTAACGATCAGCGACCTCACAGCAGGGGCCTGATCGCTGCTAAGTGTCACAAATAACGAGATTGTTAGGGAGATCGCTGTTACGTCACATACGTCACAAAACCTGTGACGTTGTGATCTCGCTAACAATCTCGTTATGTGTGACGGGGGCTTTACAATGCTCCTGTTTGTGCAATTACTTGTATGAAGTAATACAAGAACTTTATAAACAAGCCTGTGTCTCTTGTGTTCCCTTGTACCCATGCACTAGACTTTATATTGACAGTACTTAATATGTAACATTTGCATGAAGATTGGCGGCAGAGACCAGAATGGCAAAACAGCCGCTGGTATCCTTTCAGTTTGCCAGTCGTTGGGCAAACCCTCCCTGGTCTGTTCAAGAAGAATCAGCAGTTGAGGTGGATAGAAAAGGCAAAATGTAGCACAGCCATAAAATTTGGCATCCAGGACAAGCAGCATTATGCCCTCCCTATCCTAATATATATACTCTAATATAAAACAGAAAAATTCACCCAAGCTCGGCAGAAGGGGGAGCTACGTATTATTGACAGACTGACATGACTCTTTTCTTCTGCAGCAGATGGGGGATGTAAGACATTGTACGGCAGGCTGTACAGGTGTTACTGATGTGTCTATAGATAGTAATTCCGTATTTATGACTCTCAATGTCATTATTGATTACACACAGTATAAGCTCAGGTGTATGTGCTAATTACCTGATTGTACAGAGCACAGATGTGAAGCGCGGTGTTTCCAGACGCGTTCTGGGCCCCCATGTTTGCTCCATAGAACAGTAAGTGCTCCAGATGCTGGTAATGGCCGTATCGAGAAGCCTGTGGACAACAAAGAACATTACCAACCGAGGTATCTAAGTACAACCTAACAATGAAAATATAACTGTATTTAGGGGCATAACTACAACAGGTGCAGGGGTTGCAATCGCACTCGAGCCCTGGAGCCTAGGGGGTCCCAAACGTCCCTTTGGCCTATAGAAAAAGACTATTGCTATTAAAGATTTGCAATAAGTGGGGGCTCTGTTGGAGCTTTTGCATCGGGAACCATAAGATTCAAGTTACGCCACTACCTGTATTTATCAATTACACTATCTTTTTCCCATTTTTGTGTTCACCATATGAGATATATATTATAGCTTATTAGATTGGACAGATGTGCATGCTGCAGTACCGAATCTGGAAAACAAGTTTTAGATCTTATTTACGTGACAGGAGAAGATGTGTGTGGAGGGGTGATAGGAACTTTCATGTATATTTTTGTATTTACATTTTTTAATAAATATTTCTTATTGCTTTTTACATTTTTTATCAGCCCCACTAAAAGGACTTGAACCTGTGATTGCTTGCACAATACAATGCAATTCTGTAATACTGTATGTTTAAATTTAGTTTAACTGTGAAAATAATCCCTCTTAAAACATCTAATCTTTATTAGATATGCATTAAAATGGACAAAATGCAACACAAAAACAATCAGTAATTAAAAAATGGCACTGCAGTAATACTCTACTTACATAATCGTGAAGTGGCATCTGTCATACACTTCCGTCCCAATGTCCTCCTATCACACGTCGGTGGCAGCCATATTTGCACACCCAAGTGATGGGTGTATCAATATGGTGCTAGCTAGAGTTACTGGCCCAATATGCAATACCACCATTGGTGCAGCCAATATCTGAAACAGACGCCGCAAGAAACGGATGCCAGGAAGCCACCGACACACATCGCCACCGTACACACCACCCGCAGCCCACCTCCTGCCAAACACAAAGCCGAATGAGGAACTGCGCCTGCACGTGCCCAGCGCACGCAGTCGCAGTTACTGACTGCCGCCATCTTTTTAAACCACAGAGTGAGGAGAGCACAGAAGGGGGAGCACAGAGAGCACACGGTAGGGGGCCACAGAGAGCGCATAGAGGGGGAACAGAGAGAGCATACAGAGGGCACAGAGTGCACACAGTGGGACAGAGAGCACACGGGGGGCAGAGAGAGAGAACGGGGGTAGAGAGAGAGCACACGGGGGCAGAGAGTGATGGATGTGCAAACATGGTGCTCACTGGCAGTACTGGCACTTTGCACAGTACCGCCAGTGGCGTCACAGCTGCCCAAAACCGCCACATGCAGCCGCCACTAACAGATCACCGCCTCAGTATGCAAGTCCATGCGCACTTACACCAGCATCATCTTTGGACACCACAGTGGGAGAGACAAAGTACAGGGGGCGAGCGCACAGGGGGGCAGAGAGAGCGCAAATGCGAAGGGACTAATGCACCAAAGGGCAGAGACAGCGCAGGGGGATTGGGCGAGCACATGGCGGGGCTGAGAATGTGCGGAGGGTGGAAAGAGAAATATCATACAGGAGGGAGACAGCTCAAAGGGGAGAGCACAAGGGGGAGAGCACACAGGAGGAAGACAGCTCAAAGGAGAGACCACATAGGGGAGAAGACAGCACAGGGGAAGAAAGAGCGCACGGGGGGGGGGGGGGGGCAGGTCACAGGTGAGAGAACAGAGAGGAGAAGACAGCACAGGGGGGAGAAAGACCACATACAGAGGGGAGAGCACACAGGGGGAGACAGCTCAAAGGAGAGAGTACATGAGGGGAGAAGACAGCACAGGGGGAGAAGACAGCACACAGGGGAAGAAAGAGCGCACAGGGGGGAGACAGGTCAAAGGAGAGAGCACAGAGGGGAGAAGACAGCACAGGGGATGAGACAGAGAGCAGACAGTGGGGAGAGCGCATGGGGAAGACATCCGTCGCACCCAGTGCCAAAGAGCCAGCCCCCATGATGACATCACCACCCTCCCAATGCATCTAGTATTTAATAAAAATTAGATGTCTTGGAAAGGATTTTTTCATATTTAAACTGGTTTTGGATCCCTACAATTACCTATTTTTGTTAACATATGTTTAAATTTGCCAATTTCCAACAGTATGAAGCCGTGGGATTAAGTGTCTTTGCCTTTCGTCAGAGTTACATATGTTGCGTTCAGTATTTGCCCTAGAACCATGACATTCTGCTACGTATTTTACCTGGATGAAATAAACTGAATGTTTTTACTTCACTCCTTCTATCCGGGTTTGCTGGATTTTTCTTCTCTCTCATAGTTGTGGGTGAATGTCTGACTCCGGACACCTTGGCATGCTACATGAATGTCATGGTCCTGGCTGTGTGTATGGGCTTGTGTTGTCAAGCACTAAGGGCTATGGTACTGAGCAGCTGGCCAAGTAAGCAGGGGTCAGGGTGGTTGCGCTCAGTGCTGTAGACCTGGCTAACATTGAAAAAGGGGAAAGTAGAGATTGAGAAAATATAAGGGGAAAATAAAGATAGTTTGTGATGCCAGCTGAAGTTTACAGCCACTAGCTTGCCGGCACTGCATGTGTATCCTCAAGGGTCAGGTGTTGTAGCAGGGAGGTGGAATACCCCCTTCAATCTGGGCAGGCCCTTGAGATTTAGAGTGTAGATGTTGGTGGTAGTAGTTGTAGAGGACCAGTGTGGAAGTGCAGGAGGAAAGAAGCACAATAGACAATCTCTTGCAGTTCTTTACCTTTACTGAGATGTTAGGCAAGGCAAGACCAGGGTAAATGCGGAACCAGGCACGCAGTCCAGGCAGTCTGGAAAGAACTGAAGTCCGCTCTGCTGGAGTAAGATATTATGGCCTTCCTGACGACTTCTTATCCTAAAGTTGCTAGTTCCTTTGTGTTTCTCTCTGTTCCTCTAAGTTAGTGGAAACCCTCCAGCCAGGCAGGTGAAATGGACGCTGCAAGCAACTGTTTCTTCAGTCCTCCGGTCCTCTTTGCCAATGTGCTCTGGACGGGCCCCACAAGGGTAGCTACTTGGCATAAAGTTTAGCAGCCTCCAGGTTTTGTGGTCAGATCACTGAAATTTGACCATTATAGCCAGGTACCCTTCCTGCAGCTAGTCCCTGTATCTGGCCCAAAGGCCTATAACAGATATGTCCTGTCGGCCACTCAGCCCATCACCAACCTTAGGAGACTCTACTGTTGCCTACCTCTCCTTCCCTATCCTAACTCCTCCCTCCAACCAGTAGGGGTCTGCCGGGGCTGGGTCTCTTCCACCCCCAACTATCGGATTAGAGTTCGGAAAGTGTTGGATGCTTAAGGGTTCTAGCAGAGGCTCCTCAATTCTCTCCAGACATGACATTGTAAACAATGTAGGACAATATCATCTGTGGCAGCAAAACCACAGGGGTGCCACAGTGTCGTTTGAGCTGTATGCCTGTTCAGACTGAAGGTTGTTTGCTTATGGGCATGTGCCCACAGGACGTTTTTAAGCAGTCCTGAACGCAGCAAAACCTGAACTGCTTTCAAGGGTCTCTAAAGTTCTTGCCAGGAGATTCGCTGTGTCCAGGTCTTTCCTTTTTATTGCGTTTTTGCACGTTTTTTGTGCATTTTTGCTGCTGCGTTTTTCCTGCAGTCAATGGCAAAAACGCAGGAAAAACAGCACCAAAAATGCAGCAAAAACGCACAAAAAAGGCAGGAAAACACAAGAAAAATATTTCTCTCCCATCTGTAGCAAAGCCGCAGGGGTATGACAGTTCTTGGCACTTGCAGAACCAATGTGTGGGCACAGAGTTTCTGTGAAACACATTGGTTTTGCTGGGAATCAAAACCACAGGAACAAATTAGCATACATTACCATGAAACCAATGGTAAACTGCATGCAGAAACCACAGCAAAAACGCAGCAAAAACGTCCTGTGGGCACATAACCAAAGATGGCCAGGACCGGATGACGATTCAGCCTAACACGGAGACCACCAGTTTGCTTTATCCAATAACAGTTTACTTAGCAGTTCTTCTATTATAACTTTACACATGAGATAGCGAGCATATAATTTCCAGGCCATTATAGTTTTACAGAGCTGAGTCAAACATTCTCAGCTCCAACTGGGTTGTTTATGATCTTACCAGTTTTATGAGTCCCAGCACAACAGTCCAAGTCTTGACGGTCACTTTCCCATTACTTGCAGCTCCAAGTCTATTCTCTTCGTGGAGGAAGAGTCATTGGGGTATCAATCACTGTGACCAGAGTAAAGCCTTGTGCTCCCAGATGCTTCCATATCCATGTCTATTCTCCAAGTAGAGGAGGGGGTATCAATTACTCTGGCCAAAGTAGAGCCCTCTGCTTTCAGACACTTCCATATCCACATCTCTTGTCCTTGTAAAGGAGGGGTGGAGGGTTCGCCAGTGGTATCATAGAAGAATCTTTTGCTTTCAGACACATGGGGTTACTCTGTACGGGAAAGTCGAATTTGTTCATGGACCTGTCTGCACTGATCAGTTACCATTTAGGCTTGGGGCTTTGGCACCAAGGAGGACACTTTTTCCAGTGAAACCTCATTCTGTTTATCTTCGGTAATAGCTGTATTAAAAATAAAAAATAAAAAACTATGCTTATGCACAACAGTCCAAAAGGGGACAAATGAACCCCCTTGTAGTTTCATTTAGATGATGGTGGGGCCCTATGGATATCTGTATTGTGCATTGCTGTTATGGTGCTTGGCAATGGTCATGCTATGTGAAGGAGCAGTAATTCTAGAGTTTGCATTGTTGTGAGATCTCTGTACCAGCAGAGGCTGCCAGAGACCCAGTGTAAAGAGCTGAGGATACTGATCGAGCAGTTCGTAATTTATCATTTACAAGGAGAAAGTCTGTGTGATCACTGTCTCCATCACAAGCGTGGTAAGAGAAGTCACACAGCAGCATGAATGTTTTATTTAGATGCTGAATGGTACAGATGGCATTAAATAACCGACCAAGGATACCCAACAGACTGAGCAGCAGGTACAGAGCTCTCCTCATTCATAGACCAACACGAAAAGCTAAACCTGCCCCCAGTCATCTACACTCAGATGACCCTAATGTGCAGTGTAATCAGAATGTGATACATTAGCTAAGTGTTCTATTACTAGATGGTGGCCCGATTCTAACGCATTTGGTATTCTAGAATATATATATGTACAGGGGTTGGACAAAATAATGGAAACACCTGGAAAAATCAACAAAAGTTAGTTTAATGTGGTGCAGGTCCACCTTTTGCGGCGATTACAGCCTCAATTCTCCGAGGTGTGGATTCATACAAGGTGATATCATTGGCCCGGCAGATCTCCACGAAATAGCACCCCAGCTCATCACAGAACCTCCGCCATGTTTTACGGTTGGGAGAAGGCAGTCTGGTTAATATGCTAATTTCGGCTGTCTCCAAACGTACACTTGGCCGGAGGTCGGAAAATGGGGTAAACGATGATTGGTCTGAGAATATGACATGTTTCCACTGCTCGAGGGACCAATTCTGGAGGTTTCTGCACCACTCTAAACGCTTGGAAACATTTGTCATTGAGAGCAGCGGTTTCCTAATTGCAGCTCTTTTGTGGAATCCAGATTTGTGAAGCTCCCGACGAACAGTTTTCGTGAAAACTGGGTTCTGTAGGTGATCATTGAGCTCAGCAGTGATTTTCGGAGCCGTGGTCTTGCGATCCTCTCTCACAATTCGCTTTAGAGTCTGACGGTCTCTCTCAGTCAACTTCGACTTTCGGCCGGACCTGTGCTTTGCTGAGAATGTTTTTCCTTCTCTTTCAAACACAGTCATTACTTTGGAGACAGTACCTCTTCACGCCAAGCATTAGGGCACTTTCTGTTACACTAGCGCCTGCCATACGAGCACCAACAATTTGGCCATTTTGAAAATCCGAAAGGTCTTCCATTGGTATCAGGTTCTCATCAATGTTCTTACAATTCGGCAAAACAAACCGTTAATTTACATACACATATCACTTAACACAAATTATCAACTACTACGGTAGCGGTGGAGTGCATGCTTCAAATCCGGCGCCAATTCACGGCCAGACTGTGCGGGATTTCCATTACAGAGAGAGACAGACAGACAGACACGATAAGGCGATTATATTATAGGATAAGGTTTACGGCAAGACTTGTGCTATATTACTGGTAAACGGCAAGTCTTGTGGGATGTTCTTGGTATATGGCAAGATTTGTGGGTTGTTTCTGGTATAAGATGGGTCTTACGTGGTGCTCCTGGTACACGGCAGGTCTAGTAGTGTGTTCCTTATATACCACGAGCCTTGAGGGGTGTCCCAGATATACAGGAGGTCTTGTGGGTTTTTCCAGTATATGGCATGTTTTGTGGGTGTTTCTGGTATTCAGCAGGTCTTGTGGGGTGTTCCCGGTATTCAGCAGATCTTGTGGGGCGTTTCTCGTATACAAAAGGTCTTGTGGAGTGTTTCCAGTATATGGTAGGTCTTGTGCAGTGTTCCTGGTATTCAGCAGGTCTTGTGGGGTGTTCCGGTATACAGAAGGTCTTGTAGAGTGTTTCCGACATCCAGCGGGTCTTGTGGAGTGTTCCCGATATTCAGCAGATCTTGTGGGGTGTTTCTGGTATCCGAAAGGTCTTGTAAGGTGTCCCTGGTATATGGCAGGTAATGTGTTCCTTGTATGTGGTAAGTCTTGTGGGATTTTCCTGGTATACGGCAGGTATTGTGAATTAGGGTGGTGTAGCTATATGGAGGTCTTGCAGCGTAATCTGGGCATATGGCTGTCAGGTTTTCACAATAAATGACGAGTCGTGATGGGTGTTCCTAGTACTCTGACAATCGTACAGGAGAGATACAAAGAGATAGTTTTTGCTGCTATACGACACTCAGAGCATCACAGCTATAATAGAAAGGAGTCAGGACACGCAGAGCATCACAGCTATGATAGAAAGGAGTCAGGACACACAGAGCATCACAGCTATGATAGAAAGGAGTCAGGACACACAGAACATCACAGCTATGATAGAAAGGAGTCAGGACACACAGAGCATCACAGCTATGATAGAAAGGAGTCAGGACACACAGAGCATTGCAACTATGATAGAAAGAAGTCAGGACTCACAGAACATCACAGCTATGATAGAAAGGAGTCAGGACACGCACAGCATCACAGCTATGATAGAAAGTAGTCAGGACATGCAGAACATTGCAGCTATGATAGACAGGAGTCAGGACACACAGAGCATCACAGCTATGATAGAAAGGAGTCAGGACACACAGAGCATCGCAGCTATGATAGAAAGGAGTCAGGACACGCAGAGTATCACAGCTATAATAGAAAAGAGTCAGGACACGCAGAGCATCGCAGCTATGATAGCTAGGGCTCAGGGCACACAGAATGTAGATGTTTCTGTGTTGTTCAACATGTACTGAGTCGGATACACTAATGTTGCCATTGAGTAATATTCTGCAACTGTCTCTCTCACATTTTACTCCAGTTCTGAAAACGTGCCAGCATGTAAAATGGCACTTGGCATATTGTAGCTGTGGCTATATTGAGCACTATTAGCTTCACATGGAGTATCTGCGTTAATGGACGTGGATGGCGAGAGCAGGCAGAGGGAGGACCTGGCAGGACATGGAGAGAAAATGCTCCCATTAGCAGTGGATTCCTTGTATCCCGGGTCCGGGGCTGAGACGCCTTTCTGTTTAATTATGATTAAAATAGGTTGTTACAGTGCAAGACAAAGTACCGCCATATCCCTTACGGTGACCCAGCTCGCTCGCCTGAGCATCTGTGCTGGAACTACCAGTAATGGGGAATATGTAATCTTCTCTGTGCTGCTTGAGCATAAATCCTGTAACAAACTGAGCCACTATCTGGATGAATCAATGAATAAATGAGTTGACATAACATTGGCACATTAACAGCCGCTACATCCATAGTAATGTCATGTTTACTGCATAGCAATGGATATGAGTAGATGATGCACTGTACAGGCGAGACTTGTATATCTGCCATACAGGAGGCTGCGAATAAAGATTAATGGCTCATAATATACAGTAAGACATTGAGAAATACATTTACAAGATGAGGATCACAAAAAATGCATCTAGTGCTACACAGAATTAAATCAAAAAGGAAACACATTATCCATAGGAATCAGGGGTGCAGCTCATCAACTCCTTCCTACCGCAGCCAGAGGAAAATGCATATGAAGATTAATGACGCGTGCTATACAGTAACTCATTGAGAAATACATTTACAAGATGAGGATCACAAAAGATGCATCTAGTGCTGAAACAATGAAATCAAAAAATGTGTTGTTACACATCCTTCATACCATTTACCATATGAGTAAATTAGTTTAATATTTTCATAGATCGGTCTTTCTTCGATGCAACGATTCTAAATATGCTTACATTTTTAGTAAATTTTTTTGGGATAAGAAAAGGGAGAGTGATTCAAACTTTTATCATTTATTTTTTACTTTTTTTTTTTACACTACATTTCATTTTATTTTTTGTGTTTTATACTGTATATTGTAATATTTAATTTATTTAATAATCCAAAAAGGATCCAGAACTTCTAAAAATTAATACTTTATTTCAAATACTTTAAAAAAAGATATCAATAGGATGCCATATCGAAAATGTAAATATGAGGAAAATTCACATAATATATGAAAAAGTTGACATATTTCTAGGCAAACAATTCTTGTTTGTAACATTGTTGCCTTGAAACGCGTCAACTTTTCATATATTATGTGAATTTTCCTCACTTTTATATTTTCCGTTTGCTATCCGATGTCTTTTTTAAAGTGTTGGAAATAAAGTATTAAGTTTTAAAGTGCTGGATCGTTTTTTGGGTTGTTAAATATTATGAATTGGCGTCTGTGCACTCATTGGAACAGGTGAGATGGATATTTATTGCAATTTAACGTGAAAATATCAATGTCTGGTTTTCACAGGAGCACTAAGATAGTGGCAATAAGCAGGCGCCTGGCTAGTATTGCAACTTATTGGCACCCATATGTTCCAGGAGGTGTGGGGGAAGGGCAAAAAAGAGCCCAAATGGATGTCTTACCAGGAATGTGCCATTTAAAGGCCGCCATTAGAGATTGACAGTGGCATGTAAATGGTTAAACAGCAGCGATCAGAGCAAATAACCATAAATCAGACCTCTGCGTTGGCTTTATAAAAAGGATTCACAGCAGTAAAGAGCGGCTCACCTGGTGGATCTCCTGCCAGCCGTTCTCGTCTTTGCACCCCACTGTGGCATGCTCATGTAGTAACAGTTCACAGCAGTAGGGGTCTCCACCCACCATAGCGGTGTGATACAGGGGGGTCAGTCCTCGGCTATCCTTGTAGTCAGCTGAAGCTCCCAACTCCAACAGAGTCTGCACATAATGGGATATAATGAAATATAAATCAGTGACTAATCAAAGGCCAGGCATATAAAGTGAATATACAGTGGGTTTTTAAAAAATTTCAAAGATTATACAAATTACAAAACACATAGAATAAGTAAAAAAATGGAGGATGCCTCACAAAAAAGGGACATACAATAGGACCTAAGTGTACAACATATATATGGCTGAAGGGCTATAGCAGGAAGCACAGTCCACAACAGGTTGCATGATAAATAAATGTTCCCCTAGGGCAGTGTTTCCCAACTCCAGTCCTCAAGGCACAGCAACAGGTCATGTTTTCAGGATTTCCTTATCATTAGACGGATGATGGAATTATCCCCTGTGCAAGTGATTAAATTATCACCTATGCAATCCTAAGGGAATCCTGATAACATGACCTGTTGGTGTGCCTTGAGGACTGGAGTTGGGAAACACTGCCCTAGGGGATACTATTGAAATCACGTAGTAAATATACATATATCATGGAGACATTAATGGTGTTCATCACCTATAACAGTGATGGCGAACTCCAGGCCTCGAGTGCCACCAACAGTGCAGGTTTTCAGGATTTCCTCAGCATTGCACTGAGGTTGGAATCATTACCAGTGCTGGTGATTATATTATCACCTGTGCAATATAAGGAAATCCTGAAAACCTGCACTGTTGGTGGCACTCGAGGCCTGGAGTTCGCCATCACTGACCTATAACAAATGCCAAAGAGTTGTGCCATGAGTGTGTCTGGTCTTGTGTCCCTCCACCCCGACGCGCGCTTCATCCTGCTTCTTCGGGGAGCGTGTGGAGATGGGGGGAACCAATTCATTAACTATCCAACAGTAGGCAATAACAGATGGAACAGTGTGATTACATAATAAACACATGTATCTTGGCACAGACATTTTGATATACTACCTCTGGGATATCTCCCTGAGAACAAAAAGGGTCAGGTGTCAGAATTTAAACTGCCCAATCCTTATCTCACACGGCATCATCAATAAGAGGAATAATCGGGAGGCCCCCAAACAAATCAGTCATCTTTATTCTAAAACATTTTAGGCTGCCTTCAGACTTGCAGATGCATCTGCAGCGTTTTGCAGATGCATCTGCAAGCATCTGCATGCAGACCGCGGCCCCTATGTTTATAATGGTGCGCACGGCGGTCTGCAGATGCTTGCAGACCGCCGTGCGCACCCATTCACTCCTATATGTGATCTGTGCGCAGGCGGATGCCTGCGTACAGATCACACACTCTCGTCCGCACCAGGGACGCGACATCTCGCGTCCATGGTGCGGGCGGGAGTGTGTGATTTGTGCGCAGGTATCCGCGTGCGCACAGATCACATATAGGAGTGAATGGGTGCTCACGGCGGTCTGCAAGCATCTGCAGACCGCCGTGCGCACCATTATAAACATAGGGGCCGCGGTCTGCATGCAGATGCTTGCAGATGCATCTGCAAAACGCTGCAGATGTATCTGCAAGTCTGAAGCCAGCCTTAGAGCCGAGAAGGCGTTATCCAGATTTTAAAAATTGACGCCTTAACCTTACACTAGAAGTTCTGTCTCGTCTTTTGTCTGCAATTTAATCAATGTTAGGCTAACTTCAGCTGTAAACTTTAGGAGACACCATGCCGCACGCACAAGTGCCCCAGTGGCTGAAAATCCCTCTAAGGTGTCCCGTCTATACAATCAGTTCCTACTGTACCAGACAGGTTCAGATGGGCGAATTTCATGGTAGGAATTGGCAAAATCAAGCACAGATATATATGGATGCAAGTTCAGGTCAGTATATCTATGAAGCTGCAATTTCGGTTAGTAGACCATTTAATGTGTACGGAGGCTCCCAACTACCCAGACATATGAAGCTGGAGAGGTAAGGGTCGGGCAGACCTGTTTAATCTCGGGTCTAAAGAAGCGGTCAGTCTCCATGAACATACGGAATATGAATGTGGATTTTGATGCAGTTTCTGTTCCAAAATTTCCATGAAAAACCCCTTCAAATACACTTTGCATAAACGTCTTACTGACATCAATGGAAAAACGCACATAATAAGGTTTTTTCCCAAGTGAAAAGAGAAGCAACATGTCATTTCTTGAGTACGGTAATCTCTACATGGAAAAAAGCTCCAAACTTGATTTCTGAATCAATAGGAGCAGAAAAACTCTTCAAGGTAAAAAAAAAAAAAATACACACAAAAAATGTACCAACAGCTATAAAATCCATGTATAAAATATGTAAACAAGCACAAAGTGTATGGCCAGCATCAGAATCAGACCACAGAGATGCACATAAAAAACTAAAAAAATATTACATAAGCATAACAACTAGCATTTACTTAATTCCCTATTTTTTTATACAAATAAAGTGGGCACCATGAATGTATAAAATGTATGTGAATGTTGGTACACAGGAGAATCGCCTTTTCCAGGTACCCGCTGGATAATTCAGCGCAGTGCAGTTTCTTAACCGTAGGATCTAATTGCATAGAAACAGTAAATGCATTTAGTGACCATAATGGGCATTCTGATCTGCCATATAATGCGCAGATAAAAGCTCGGGGTCCAAGCAATTTGCAATTTCCCATTTTTCTCACCAGGTGCATTCTGAGAAGAGAACCTTGTAATGTAGGATATCGCCAGTAACACTGAGACTAATGGAAGATTTCAAGACAGGTGACCCAGTAAAGAGCAGAAATATATGGAATTAAATTCAGGCCACGAGAAACCCTGGAGGGGCACCTGATTCTCCAAGATGAGAAACAGTTTGAGAATGTTCAGTGATAAGATGAGTAACCCGAGGGTCAGCTCGGAAAACCAGTCTCATTACAGGCCAAAGATAGCATGCCAAGCACTGAGAGGGTTAATGCTGGCAAAATAATGTCACGCGATCGATGGATGAATATACATGAGAGATGGATGGATGAGTATATATGAGAGATGGAAGGATGATGGATGGATTTGATGGATGTAAAGATAGAAGGATATAAGAGATGGATGGATACGAGATGTAAGAATGAATGGATGGAGGGCGTGGCCTAGCATGCAACATGAGTGGACGCATCCCGGAGCTCTCCCGCCAGAGAGTCTATCTTTATCCTGTCCTACCACACTGCCTAGCCCTTAATTTGGCATAACTGGTCACTGGAAGATCCACGGAAGCGGTAGACATCCTCCAGCTGCTCGGAGGAACACTATGACTCGCAGGAGGCAATGATTACGCGGGAAACGGAGGGCGCTCCGAACATGGCGCAGATGCGAGGGAGGCGGCCGAGAGAGAGATCGCAGCCTGCTGGAGACGCATGGAGGTGGCAGGGAAGTTGGAGCAGTATGCACGAGTGTCAAAGCGGGACCAGGAGGCTGCAAACATGGGAGGTGAGGACGAGGGTGACGAGGAGACATCGATAATGGAGGGAGATACCCTGAAAGAGCCAGAAACTGGCGTGAGCGGCACAGAGATGGAAGGGAGCCAGTCAATAGAGGAGGCTCAGGAAAATCCTACTCTTAGGGTACTTTTACACGCCTCAACCGCGGGAGACATTTTTGACGGCGATATGTCATTCCCTGGAATTAACGCCGTAAAATTGCCTCCCAATTGCGGCGTGTAATTGGGGAATTTGGCGGCGATATGTCGCCTGATTTCAGAGCACGCACTGAAATGAGGCGACCATGGCGAGGCGACATATCGCCGCCAAATTCCCCAATTACACGCCGCAATTGGGAGGCAATTTGACGGCGATAATTCCAGGGCGACACATCGCCGTCAAAAATGTCTCCCGCGGTTGCGGCGTGTAACAGTACCCTAAAAGACGTTTTCTCTATAGTATGCTACTGCAAGCAGGCTCTGACAACACTGACTCAGCAAGTGCTGGAGATACAGGGCAAATTAACCAACATAAAAAATGCTATGCAGAAAGCAGATGCCCGAACAGGAGCAGTGGAAGAGAGAGTGGGTACTGCAGAAGATCACACCATAAAGCTGCAGAAAGCAAAGAAAAAGGACATACAACACATTTCTGAACTTGCAGCAAAAACTGATGATCTTGAGAATCGATCTCGAAGGAATAATATAAGAATTGTGGGAATCCCGGAGAAATCAGAAGGCAAAAATCCCAATTAATTTATAGAAACCTGGCTGCGGCCAAAGATAGGGGAAGACTCTTTGACCAAGCTGGAGAGGATGCATAGAGTCCCGATGCAACGCCAAACACTGGGCAAGGCTCCACACACCACTTTAGCAAGGATCCTTAATTATAGAGACTGGGACATCATCTTGCGTAAGGCTAGAGACGTTGAGGATCTTACTGTGAATGGACAGAGAATTGTCATGTACCCTGATTACTCGGTGGCCGTAACATTAGCAGAGAATGAAGTTGAATGGGGTCAAAAGGAAATTGTGTGAGTTAGGAGCACAATACTCAGTGTTGTTCCCTGCAAAATTGTGAGTGGTTGCATTGGACAAGGTACACTTCTTTTTGGAACAGGAGGAGGCTATACAATAAATAGACATTAATGCCAAACGCATCCAAGGAAAGGGGGACTGAGACTTCTTATCCAGGACGAACTGTTTTGGATTTCATTTTTTCTCTTTTTGTATGGATGCCCTTTTCCCGGTGAACTGTTTTTTCTTTTTAGATCTCACTCTGAGGTAGAGAGGTGCTGATGGAGCGGAGTGGGATCTTCCGGGAGAAGGAGGGACATGGAGAATTGAAGTGTGGTGGTGACTCATGTTAAGTTTAAAATCTATGGTTTAGAATTGGTTTAAGTGTTCGTTATCCTACAATACGGCGGGAGGGGGAAGAGGAACGGGATATTGTATTTTTGCATTTCATACCTTTCGTATTATGGTGGTGGTTGAGAAGGTGGTTTGCAATGAAACGAGACTAGGTTTGATTGACTCCACTCTCATTGAGAGTAGAGAGGCTCGGAGAGGGAGGCGGGATACTGGATACACAAGGGAGGAGAGGGGTGGAGGGGGAGACAGTATACCGAGAATATTGGATTGACCCTGTTGATTATTGGCAGGAACCATAAGTAATTAGCTGGAATATACGAGGCCTATCAGGGAGAACGAATAGGACAGCCATACTCCACTATGTGTTAGACCCAATGGTGTGCCTTCTAGAGGCCCATCTAATGGGGGACACAGTAAATGTATTAAAAAGAAAGTGGGTACAGAGGGCGTACCATTCCACATTCTCCACGTATGTCAGGGGAGTGACTATTTTAATCCATACTTCTGTGCAGTATGAGGAGGTGGAGACTTATATTGATACAGAAGGTCAGTATGTAGTTTTCATAGGCAAGATATTGGGCCAGTTAATGTGTATTGCGGCTTTGTATATACCAATGCCCTACTCCAGTAAAAAGATTAGAGAGGTGATGAAAATTTCGGGATGGAGAGGAGCAATGCCATTTCTGCTTATAGGAGACTTTAATAATGTTATAGATGCATATTGGGATAGGAGTAAACGTACCCAGGGGAAACAGGGTAGTGTTATAACCCCGTTTGGTATTTATGTCCAAGAAATTGGGTTGGTGGATGTCTGGAGAGTAAGGAATGTGGAAAAAAAAAACGTTTTCCTTGCTACTCCCCATCTCATGGCTCATTACCTCGTATTGACATGGCTTTGGGTAATGGATTATTAGATGCTATGGTGGGAGAGGTGGAGTATCTGCTGAGAGCAATCTCGGATCATAACCCAATTGTTTTGACCATCAGACCAGGGGGATTGCAAAAGGGGTGGAAAGGAGAATGGAAGGTACACCCGATGTGGCAGCGGAACATTGACATGGACAATCTCTGCTTTGAGAGGTTGGTGATTATTTTGTTGTTAATGAGGGCAGCACTGAAACGTTAATAGTTTGGGATGCTATGAAGGCATATATTCGGGGACTATTATTTAGAGACATATGTAGATGTAAAACAAAAAACAAGACAGATTGAGAAAGAGAGTTTTGAGGCCCACATGAGGGCAGAGGATGAGGTGATGGTACAAGCTACAGTTGAATTTAGAAAATGATTACAAGAGGCACAGGAGGAGGTGGATAGGGTCCTAATGAGCAAGGCGGAGAAGAAGCAGGCATTTCAGAATATAGGCTTCTATGAAGAAGGGGGGGATAGACCATGTGCAACAACAGCTGGTGGCCGTGGCCTAGAGAGGAAATTAATTTGTACATCTTCTGACTACCGATGAGAGTGAGCAAGTCACTGATATTAGAGATATCCTAAGAGTCTTCACTGACATTTATAAGGACTTGTATTCCTCTCGGGCGGGGGCATCAGTGGTAGAGGTGGCGGCCTTCTTAAAAGCGACAATGATTCCTAAACTGGGGACAGAGGATAGGGAAATTTTAGAATCCCCCATTACAGTAGAAGAACTGGGAGAGGCCCTACATGGAATGGCAAATGAGAAAGCCCCGGGGATGGATGGGCTTCCTAATGAAGTTTATAAACATCTGGAGGAAATACTACTCCCCAAGTTGAAGTGTTTGATGAAGCTAAAGAGAGGGGGATATTGCAATCGTCCATGAGAGAAGCCATAATTGTAATGATACCCAAGGAGGACAAAGACCCAAGACTTCATGAGTAGTACAGACCCATCTCGCAGTTGACGGTAGATGTGAAAATCCTGGCCAAGGTGTTGTCGAACCGCTTGATGGCGGTTATCTCCAAATTTATACACTCGGATCTATCTGGCTTTATGCCTAACAGATCTACTGCGGTTAACCAGAGCAGACTTTATCTAAGGGCCTTTTCACATCAGTAGTAAGCGCTGATTGCGGCAGTTGCGGTGAAAAAAAACACAACTGCCGCGGTTACCACATAACGGCCGCACTTGCGGTTCACTTGTGGCAAGCCCCATGCAAAGAGTATGGGGCTTGCGGTAGGTGTGCGGCAAGTGCGGTTTCGGCACTTGCGGCAGATGTGGCCGCGAAAAAAACGCAGCTGACCGTGTTTTTTTCGCGGCCGCATCTGCCACAAGTGCCGAAACCGCAACTATACCGCACTTGCCGCAAGCCCCATAGACATTGCATGGGGCTTGTCACAGGTAAACCGCAAATGCGGCCGTTATGCGGTAACCGCGGAAGTTGCGTTTTTTTCACCGCAACTGCCACGATCAGCACTTACCGCTGATGTGAAAGGGGCCTTAATATGCAATTTATAGCTGACAACACCGGCCAAAGGGCGATTGCATCGTTGGACGCCCGTAAGGCGTTTGACAGCGTGGAATGAGACTATCTGTGGGGAGTGTTACATCATATGGGATTTGGCCCACAATTTATCTTGTGGGTAAAACTGCTGTATGCCCAACCATCTGCTAAGATCAGAGTTAATGGGGAGTTATCCCAACGAGTGGAGCTATACAGGGGAACGAGGCAGGGGTGACTTCTGTCACTACTGCTATTTGCTCTAGTGGTGGAGCCGCTTGCAGCCACACTCAGGAAATCCAAGGAGGTACGAGAGTTTAATTATGGGGAGGTGGAGGAAAAAAATTGCGCTCTATGCTCTTCCTGGGAGTCCCGACAGACTCACTTACAAATACCATAAATATCATTGAGAGATTTGGATCACTGTCAGGCTTAACTATTAATTGGAACAAATCAAACCTATTTAGGGTAGACAGAGGAGAATTTGGCAGGAACGAGTGTCGGGAACACCAGGTTGCAAATTGTGAGCCAGTTCAAGTATCTGGGCATTCAGATATCATTGCCACTAAATGACTAATTAAATATCAACTTGACCCCGCTTATGGGGAAATTAAGAGCTAAAGTGGGAGCTTGGAACAAGTTACATTTATCAGTGGTGGGATGTGTAAATCTGATTAAAATGGTGGTGATGCCCAAAATACTGCACGTGGTACACAATGCCCCTGTGTGTATCCCCCAGAGGAAATTTCAACTAATTCATTATTTAGAGACCTGGTATGGGCTAAAAAGCAACCTAGAATCAAATTGGAAATTTTACAGAGGCCCAAGGATGATGGTGGCTTGGCACTGCCTAACCCTGGGATATACTTTATTGCAGCTCAAAGCCAACATCTTAGAGGGTGGGCATACGAGGCTGAGAATACGCCTATTCAGACAGTACTGTAATTTCTGACGGGTAGATACCCCTTAATAACAGGCTTAGAGGATGGGTCTATTCGTCTATTGGGGAGGACATATCCCACATTGGACCTTGTGCATAAACTTTGGGGGAAGATTAAACTGTTGAGAGGGGTGACTCATTTGACAAAATATACTCCAACCTGGAACAATAGAAACTTACTTAAATTTCAAGGGCTTGGACGACTTCAGGAATGGATAAACAGAGGAATACAATATGTATATCAAATAGTTGACAGACAAGGTCTGAAGGACTTTCCACAGCTACAAGAAGAATTTGGATTTCCGATCTCGACTTGGTATCAATACTTGCAGATAAAATAAGCGTTCATAGCACAAAGAAAATTGGGAAACATGAAAATACAATATGACATTGTGCTAGACTTTGTGAGCAGTACTGGTACCACGAGAGGAGTAATCTTGAGTATACATAGAGACCTATTGCATTCGTTTCTGCTTAAACATCCCATAAGAACAGGGACTAGATGGGAGGAGGGGATGGGGACGATAGCAGACGATGTCTGGGAAAGTATACTGGAATATGACACGTGTTTCGTGGACATTTATCAAGGGGGCTGTGAGGAGGAGTGCTAAGGGATGTATCTTAAATAGAGACCCACTTACATCAATTGGGGACCCAGGTGTGCCGCCGGGACCAGCGCTGCCGCAGGGAGCCGAGCCGCGTCACTTCCGGGTTCGGAAGAGCACTTCCGGTGAAGTCACTCACCGGAAGCGACGTGCTCTTGCTACGCGCATGCGCGGTCGCACCGTCCCGCACCGCGCCATTATTACTAAGGGCAAGAGACAGGGCACATCACATAACAGACCCAACCTACAGTATATAACTTGTGAACCACAAAAATTGTTTCATAAAGGGCCAGAAAGAGTCCTCATCGCCCCCAGGTGGTCTGAGGCTGAGATGGTGTCCACCCACTTAGAAGTGGGACAGGGAGGACAAGGAGGACAGGGATATCAATGTAGGACTCATCAGATCTGGGGTCACCGTGGAGTGGTTGACGAGCAAATAGATATTGGCCAATGTAAGTACCAAGAACCCAAAAAATAAAAAAAATAAGATTTAGATTTTTTCCTCATATATAGACAGCTTGTTAGCATGTGTGCATTTTTGGCAGTAGCTGAGTGCTGCAGTGAATTTTTTCTGGTTATATAGTCCAGCGTCACAGCTAGCACCAGTTCACACTGTCTTGAGTGCTGTGCAGTTTTTATGTTTTTTTTTCCAGATAGATTGATAGATAGATAGATAGATAGATAGATAGATAGACTTTCTCCAGGTCCATTGGAGGACCTCCAATAGTGCTTGTCGGGTTGAACGGGGTAGAAAATCTTTCCACCCAACAGCCAAGAAGAAGGCACTGCCATTGTACACCCATCTACATAATAGCCGTCCAAGTGCTTATCTTCAAAAAGTCTTTCTAGATATAGGTGATCCAGGTGAAACAAGCCCTTGTGACAACCCTCCCAAACAAATAATGGCCCAAACACAAACCACATCAGCATGCGAGAAGCTGGAATCTGAGAAGATTGTAGACAAGGACCAATAGAGGTATAACCGTGACCAGAAAAAAACAATATACGGTACCACATCAAAGAAGCTGACCATGTACCGACCGGCCCCATATCTACAGAAACTCCAGAACCCTGAGACCACCGGATTATGAACGGCACAGACTATGTGTCCATAGTGTGGACATCGAACCCGCCCGTCACAGACAGATCTACAAGCCCATGGAGGACAGACTATGCCCAAACGGTTACCTGGAGGCCGTGGAGGATGAGCCCCACTTTCTGCTACACTGCACCAAATACTTGTGTACTATGTACCTGCTGAAATCGCTGCAAAATGACAACCTCTATAAAGAATAGCAAAGCCTAGTTATGTGATACCACTGAGAATGAAAAACCCTTTAATGACTTATATGGAGAATTTTCTCCTGGAGCCAGTTAAACAAAGAAGAAGATCTTACGGAGACATGTAAGAGAGCAGAGAAGCCCTGACAGACCCCCCTGAAGAAGAAAGGTTCCAGATAATAATGGGATTTCTAAAGAGCAAACTCTGCAAGAAGTCAGAACCTCACAGGCAGATGAGATGGAGCCAGGAATAAAGAGTTTAGCTCACCAGGAAACAAAAGTTTTCAGCGACTGCATGAACCAGAGCTGAAGATGTGAAAGTTTTTTATATTTCACAATCTGGAGGAATTGCCCCCTGAAATAATGCACAGTTCTCACAAACAACATAGGTGTAACTATCATGGAAATAGTGCTGTCTGTAGGGGATCAGGGGTTATTTCTATGAATCTTTCTAAAGTCTAATTCATTTGCATTTTCAAAATCAAATCAAGGTGTCTCTGAACAGCTGGACTGTATACAGTCGGCTATAAGCAAGACAATTTTTTTAATAGCTTTGCATGCTTTATCATAAAAGGTTCCTTGCCTACTTGGGTGATATTTTTGATGTAAGGTGGCACAGTCCTTGGGATCCATGTTATGATGTTGCACCACCCCATGTTTCCTGCGATCAGGAGCAGCCAGATGATTTCCGGCTCTCGGGAAGTCGGGGTGACTCACTTTTGTTGACTGAAGCTTTTTCACTTTCAAGAGTTGACAATTAAGTCGATATTTTGATCATTCGTTTGTGCGCCATCATAATGATAGGTAATTAATATAAGAGCTGTCAAGAGCTGGTTAGTGTCCCGTCCATCTCCTGTGACTGTGCATCATCACTATGGGGTTTATTATACTCGTTAATTTCTTAGAAAATGTCTAAATCATTGAACTGAAGACACAACATAGATGATCCCTGGAAAGCTCTTCTGTCACGATCACTCACAATAGAACGTTTCTTCAATTATGGCGATTGCAGCTTCTTATGCTCGGCTGATACTGAAACAATGTGGCATTAATATTGTCTCTTTTTAGGTTTAAGAATGTATAAGCATTCCATTGCATATATTTGATTTGCATAATTAACATAAAAAAAACACAATTTTTTTCTTATCAATGGCCATTTGAACAAAGTGCATAGTGCAAAATAAGCAAAGAACACTTATTACAAAATTATATTTACCATTACAAATGTAGGTCAGTGCAAAGTGTACTAAGAGGATCAGTGTAAAGTGCACTAAGAGAGTCAGTGTATAGTGCACTAAGAGAGTCAGTGTAAAGTGCACTAAGAGAGTCAGTGTAAAGTGCACTAAGAGTCAGTGTAAAGTGCACTAAGAGAGTCAGTGTAAAGTGCACTAAGAGAGTCAGTGTAAAGTGCACTAAGAGAGTCAGTGTAAAGTGCACTAAGAGAGTCAGTGTAAAGTGCACTAAGAGTCAGTGTAAAGTGCACTAAGAGTCAGTGTAAAGTGCACTAAGAGAGTCAGTGTAAAGTGCACTAAGAGAGTCAGTGTAAAGTGCACTAAGAGAGTCAGTGTAAAGTGCACTAAGAGAGTCAGTGTACAGTGCATTAAGAGAGTCAGTGTACAGTGCATTAAGAGAGTCAGGTTGGGTGATGCATGCGAGACTTGTGTGAGTCTCTCGCATGTCTCTTGCCCAGTGTGACCCCAGCCTTAGGTGCAGTGTTTCCGTGCTCCCCTTGCACTGACTCTCTTAGTGCACTTTGCACTGACCCTCTTAGTGCACTTTGCACTGACCTCCATTTGTAATGGTAAATATAATTATGTAATAAATGTTCTTTGTTTATTATCTCGACTTTGTCTTTAGAAAGTATATAACTTGCATTCATATTATTTTGCTTTACTTTGAAGATAAAATGACAATTTGCAAATGATCTTGATTTAAAAGGTGTTTTATTTTAATTTATTTTTACATATTTAAAGTGAAAAGCGATCCCCAGGTCCTGAGAACTCTCCTAATCACTCATAAATCCACTCTGTAGAGATCAGCTCATGTATCGTTGTGCATAAAGAATGGATTATGGGATCTATGGAAGTTTTGTGCAGAGCAGTGGATGCGTAGCGCTTCAGATCAAATGTTTGAACAATCGACAGGTAGGAGTAGAATGGCAGTGGTCATGTCCTGCAAATCAATTGGATAATCGGAGCAAGGAGAGGTGAACAGAAAAGAGGCCGCCATATGAATGACCAATCTCCAATATTAATAGACATTTTGCTCCATCCACTGTGGATCAAAAATTACAAGCCAATTCTTTCTGGTCAGGAGTTGAATCTCTAATAAATAAATTATCAGGCCTAAATCTGAAACTCACTCCAGAACTAGCAGTATTGCTGCTAGGCCTTGAAGATCTACCAAACAAATATAGACCTATAATAGCACATATCCTTCTCGCAGCAAAAAATACTATTGCAGCTAAATGGAGAGACCCTCTTCCCCCTAACATTGAACACTTAGTTGAAAAAATTGCTTGCCATAACACTTATGAACATGCGTTTGCTCTCAGGAACAACTTACTAAACAAATACTATAGAAAATGGTATGACTGGAATCACATTATGACTCCCTCATCGCCGTTGTGAGTCCTTGCGTTATGTTAGATAGATAATGATACTGAAATACTCTACACACTTGTGTCTAAATGGTTCCAATGGGCTCTTCACACTCCAATTTATCCCCCCCCCCCCCAATTTCCCTTTTCTACTGCCTTCCCTTATTGATTAACATGATTTATAAAATTGTAAATAGTTATTTAACTGTTTGAATGTAACCCATTTGATGCTAATACGCACTACAAATCTCTGAATCTATATAAGACTTTATAAATCTCGAAGTTACTAGATTCTATGTATAATACTACCTCAATTTTGACTTAATTACAAAAATTAATTAAAAAAAATTACAAGCCAGTCTGAACAAGGCTATGTGCACATTGAGTATCTGATGCAGAAATTTTCTGCATCAAATCTGCATCTTCTGCCAGAAAAAATGCACCATAAATTTAATGCTTTTTTGATGCTTTATGGTGCGTCTTTGTTGTGTTTTTCTGCGTTTGTTTTTTCCTGTTATATCCGGTTAGAGAGAGAGAAACAGAGAGAGCGAAAATGGGAGAAAGAAAGAAAGAAAGAGAGAGAGAGAGAAAGAAAGAGAAAGAGAGAAAGAGAGGAAGAGAGGGACAGGGGTGTGGGAGAGAGAGGATGTGAAAATGGGAGAAAGAGAGAGAAAGAGAGGTAAAGAGATAGAGGGAGAGAGAGGGGTGGAGGGAGAGAGAAAGAAAGGGAGAAAGAGAGGGAGAGAAGAGAAAGAGGGAGAGAGAGGGGAAAGAGAGACAGGGAGGAATAGAGAAAGAAAGGGAGGAAGAGAGGGAGAGGAGAGAGGAAAAGAAAGAGGGAGAGAGAAAGAGAGAGAAATAGAAGAAAGGAAGAAAAAATAAGCAACATGTGCACAACACTTCATAATTCTCATTGATTTTGCTGGCATCAGATAAACAGATTTGTAACAAAACTGCAAAAAAAACTACTGTGTGCACACAGTCTAAAGATCAGACAGACAGCCTGTTTGTACAGTTGATTATGTATACAGTCTCAAAGAAAGCATGTGTGATCCTGTATTTACATGGGACCAGACACAAGCAATGAAGAAAATGTGAGACTACAGATCCATTCATTTCTATAATGGCAGGTTTACACGTTGCGATATCGTAGTACGATTTCAATGAAAAGTCACGTGGTTCGATCGTTGGACCCGAGATCGTTCCTGCGTTGTATGGTGTGAACGTCCAATACGATGCAGGAACGATGTCAATGCGATATCGGGGATTGAATGAGCGTGCTATTCAATGCCCTGATATTGAAGGGAGATTGGAGTCGGATCGTGCTGTGTAAACGCACAACTACGATGCGATTTGAAACGTCACCCATTCACTCCCATGTTAAAGGATCGTTCCTGGGTTGGGGGGCGTAGACATCGCACGGACGTTGTATTCTGATATCGCAGCGTGTAAACATCCAATGCGATGCGGGAGAAACGTGCACTAAATGCGCGCTCCCGCGCCATTGAGTTGCGATATCGCAACGATATTGAAGCGTGCAAACCCACCATAAGGGTATGTGCACATCAGTCGTTTTGTGGGCTGGTTTTGACCGGTTTCCGTCGGCGGTTCCCGCTGAGTTTTATGTTAATTTATGTTAATCCTACCCACCGGTAGGATTAACATGCTAGTCAATGCAGTTTATAAAACGCTGTGTACATTACAACGTTTTTTGTCTTGACGATTTCAGTTTATTCACCGGTTTCCGACCGGTTGTCAAAGATAGAGCAAGCGACTTCTTTTCAGCGTTTTTCCAGCGGGTCCAGCTGAACAAGTGCAGCAAAGACCAGTCTGGAAATCGCTAAGGAACACGCCGGGGAAATCGCCAAGAACACGCTGTACGACCGCTAGGAACCCGATCGCAAATCGTTAGCAAAACGCTAACAAAACCAGGGACACTAGCGAGTGCAGAAAACTCAGTTCTGCTAATCTCCACCGGTTCCCGGTCGTTCTGCAAAGATGCAGAAACGACTGATGTGCACATACCCTTAGTCTGACAATAATGGCCATTTCAGCAATTCCATTAAAGTAAATAGAGGGCTGATTACACTTGGTATTACTGCTACATTCACACACAAAACTTTGGGTATCCTGTTTGTGTGAATAGTGTATATCCGAGAAGTCAGACTACAAGTGATTATACAGGATAGGTGATAATGCTATAGAGAAAGAAAGGGAGGAAGAGATGGAGAGGGGAAAGGAAAAGAAAGAGAAAGGGAGAGAGAAAGAGAGAGAGGAATAGAGGAAAGGAAGTAAAAAAATAAGCAACATGTGCACAACAACAACATTGATTTTGCTGGCATCAGATAACCAGATTTGTGACAAAACTACAAAAAAACTACTGTGTGCACAGTCTAAAAATCAGACAGACAGCCTGCCTGTGCAGTTGACTGGTCTACAAAAAAAAAAAAAAAAATTTCTGACATGGACTTTAAGAACAGTTTTAGACCAATTTGAGGGCTCAATTCAAATCTGATCTTATAATTTCTCTATCACATCACGTTTTTTGTGCTATAGGTATATAGCCCATTTTCATGAATTCCATGTGAAATATAAGTAGTGTATGAAAAGTGCCAGTTTATACGGTTCACTAAGGTAAATTTAGTTTTCATTTAGTCTCCCAATAAATGTGAGAATATCTTTGTTTTCTTTGAACATGCATAATTTGGAGACCAAGACAAGCATTGGGCTCCTCACAAAGTGTGCAAAACCTGTATTGAGAGCATGAGATCATGGTCTCAAGGAAAGAATGCTAAACTTCAGTTTGGAGTTCCTATCTGGTTTGGAGAGAACCAAGCAATCATTTAGAAGACTGCCATTTCTGCCTTGTCGATGTAAAAGTTTTCAAAAAGAAAAACAAGCAATATTTGCAATACCCAAGTATTCCTTCAGCTATTCAATCAGTTGCCAGTTGCCCATAGTGAAGACATACCTGTTGCAAAATGTAATGCGCTTCCAGAAAACGTTGACACAGATCTCTTCTTACATTGTTATACTGGTGAAGAAGACAGTCCAGATATTTTTCAGCCATGTGATGAAGATTGTGACAAACCAATTCAGTTTAGGGTACTTTCACATCAGCGTTTTTTTTAAATCGCGGCAGACGCGGTGAAAAAACCGCAGCAGACCGTGTTTTTTTTCGCATCCGCACCTGCCGCAAGTCCCAAAACCGCACTTGCCGCACCTACCGCAAGTCCGCATATACATTTTATGAGGCTTGCCGCAAGTGTGCCACAAGTGTGCCGCAAGTGCAGCGGTTATGCGGTAATCGCGGCAGATGCGTTTTTTTCACCGCATCTGCCGCGATTTAAAAAAAACGCTGATGTGAAAGTACCCTTACTCAGTCTGCTTTGAATGATCTGGTTAGAGATCTTTATCTACCAAAAGAGTCTGCTGAACTATTGACTTAAAGACTACAATAGAATCGAATGTTGAAACCCAGTACAAGTGTCTCATTTTATCGTAACAGGGAAGCAGAACTGCATAAGCACTTCCATTCAGATGGCCAGCTTGTCTATTGTACTGATGTTGAAGGGCTACTTCTCTTTATGGGACTTAGTTTTTTTTTTGTTACAGTTAACATTGTTTTTTTAAGGTTGAAGGAAGACTTTAAGTCCATCTAGTTCAACCCATGGCCTATGGCATATGATTCAAGGGATTGGAGGATTTTTATTGATAGTTCCAAAAGAAGTTTAAAATGAGTTCTGCTACACAATGGAAATAAGTACGGCTCTGTACCAATGGGTCATTCTGTAAAACTTAAAGAAGAATATAAAAACACCAAGATTGTTCTAGAGAGGTTACAATATAATGTTCATGGGTGGTTAATTTGTGTTGATTTGAAAATGGTTAACTTTCTTTTGGGTCTGCACGGAGGGTACACAAAACACCCTTGTTTTCTGTGCTACTGGGACAGTAGAGCTACAGCAGAGCATTGGGTGAAAACTGAATGGCTTCAGCAACAGAGTTTGGCATCTGGTGATAAGAATGTCATCCATGATCCTCGAGTGGATAGGAAGAACATGGTCTTTCCTCCCTTGCACATAAATCTTGGATTGATGAAGCAGTTCATCAAAGCTCTCAATCACAGTGGAGAATGCTTTAACTATATATGTTCAACTTTTCCTGGTCTTAGTGAAAAGAAAAAGGCTGGAATATTTGATGAACCTCAAATAAGAACACTTATGAGAGACCCAAATTTTATCACATTAATGAATGAGAAAGAAGAAAGAGCTTGGAATGCATTTTGTAATGTGGTGCAGAATTTTCTAGGGAATAAGAAGGCAGACAACTATGAAGAGATTGTGGAAGAGCTACTAATGAGTCTGCCAAATCTTAGATGTAGAATGAGTATCAAGATTCACTATTTACACAGCCATTTGGAACCTTGGGGATGTGAGCGAGGAACAAGGGGAGCGTTTTCATCAGGACATTAAAACAATGGAAGAACGGTATCAAGGCCGGTGGGGCTCACATATGATGGCTGACTATTGCTGGAGCTTGATGAGAGACAACCCAGAAGCTGTACATCACAGATCAGCCAAGAAAAGAAAGTTCAAATAACTGCCATTTGCCATTCATCTGATTGCCATATATATGTGTTTTTATATTTTGTGGTTTAATTCTGCAAGTATATTTGATTTGCTGTACATAGACTTTGTAATCTTTGTTATTCCTTGATTAAAAATATATAAAATGTAGTCCCGAAAATCATGTGTTTTTTATCAAAAAACATTCGATAGGGGTAATTTTCATCAAAAATTGAAAATATCTCAAAATCCTGATGTGATATCCAAAAACGGAGTTCATATTCGTAATCAGCAGCCAAAATTGACTTGTAATATGTTTTAAAACCTTTTGCAAGAAAAATTGCGTTGACCAGTGTATGATTATAATTAATTATTATTATAATTATGTATACAGTCTCAAAGAAAGCATGTGTGATCCTGTATTTACATGGGACCAGACACAAGCTATGTACGTGATGTACAGGGAACGTTGTGGATCAAAGTGTGAATGGGATTTCTAAATATTCCAATCACTTGAGGCTTCTGATCCTCTGTCACAAGTATATTTGTGATGATGAGATTATATACTGTATATATACAAAATACACGTTAGTCCCCAACCCAATGCAATAAAAATGTCAGATCTCATTTTGCCTAAACTGGCGCTGATCTGAGTTTCCTGTCTGTAGGGATCCGTGTTATCTCTTTCCATCCGTTTCTCGGCCTTAATGATAATCCTCCCTCTTTGGAGGGGATGCTACATCTATACACCTCCATACTTTCAGCTGTATTAGCAAATATTTTGGAACTCCAGCTTTGCTTCATCAGGAGGATGAAGACTTAATGGCAAATATTAAGGCCAAGGTCAGGCAGATGTTGCTGCAGATTCACATTTGCATTGCTAAAGGTGGAACCAGCAGTGAAAATCTGTGACATTTCAATAACAAGACAGGCACACCGCAGGTCTGAAAGTTCACAGCTTGTCCTGAATTCCACTCTGTGGCGAAGGTTATTAAAGGTGCCGCCATAGTAGTCAGAGATTTTCTATGTAGTGGACATATTAATTTGTGACACCCCAAGTTTATATAGAGGGGGCAGGGCCAGGGCACATGGCAGCTACATAGAGCAGATCTCAGCACTCATCACATGGACAGCTACTGCAATAGAAACTATGTAAGGCTATGTGCACACTGGCCGGGTTTGTGCAGGTTTAGCCGCGGAAACCGCCGGTCGGTTTCCATGAGGTTTATGTAAATTTATGTTAATCCAAAAGCGGCTTTTGGGTTAACATATAAACCTATGGAAACCGACCCCCGGTGTGCACACACCGGCGGTTTCCACATGCTCATCTGTTGCTAACCCGCTGGGTTCCCAGCGGGTTAGCAAAGAATGAGCATGTTCTATAATCCGGCCGGTTCTGCAGCGGCTGCAAGCAGAATCATGTGCTGCTTCCAGCCGCTGAAGAACCGCCGGCGCTAACCCGCTGTGCACCCGCCGCACACCCGCCCGTCTCCCGCAGCACGGACCCGACAGGAAGCCGGTGGACGGCTCTGGAGCTTCCTGTCGGGTCCGCCCAGCCGCCCACCGGCACAAAGCCGACGTAGTGTGCACATAGCCTTTTTCCTTCTGTAGGTGGAGATGTAGAAAAATTGCTGATTTCCCTTCAGACTTCAGCACATCACAGGGAGGACTGGAAAGTAACAGGGCGGCTCATTTATCATCCACGGAGCTTTCCAGCAATAGACTTCTTTAAGTGATTGTCCCATTAAATCACATTTCTGCAAATGCTGAGACCCTAAACAATTCTGAGAACAAGGGTATCACAACTCCCTGTTTAAACAGATATTGCTCCCCTTTCCCATTCCCAGGGCCGAGTGCTGCATCTTGTTTCTCCACAACCAGAGACATCTCAATGGCGCTTGCCCGCAGCATAATTATTCCGGTAGTTGGGCTTCCTGTTAGGTCCTCCACTATTCCAATATTGCTGCTCAACTCTGCTACATTCACATCTTTACTACTCCAGTTTCACTGCTACATCCAAGTCTCCTCTACTTCAGCTCCAAAATTCAGCTGTGCTACATCCAAGTTTCCACTACTCCAATTTGACTGTTCAGTTCTGCTACATCCTAGTCTCCTGTACTTTTCTATATTCAGCTCTGATACATCCACATCTCCACTACTCCAGTTATAATAATATAATAATATAATATTTATTCATTTATATAGCGCTATTAATTCCATAGCACTTTACATACATGAGTAATGCTGTCTCCCTTGGAGCTCACAATCTAAATATCCTATCAGTATGTTTTTACAATGTGGGAGGAAACCAGAGTGCCCGGAGGAAACCCACGCAAGCACGGGGAGAACATACAAACTCCTTGCAGATGTTGTCCTTAGTGTCCTTGGACCCAGGACCTTCAGGACCCCAGCGCTGCAAAGACTACAGTGCTAATCACTTGAGCCACCGTTCTGCTACATCCACGTTTCCACTACTCCAGTTCTGCTACATCCATGTCTCCACCACTACAGTTTTGCTACATCCATGTCTCCACCACTACAGTTCTGCTACATCCACGTTTCCACTACTCCAGTTCTGCTACATCCATGTCTCCACCCCTACAGTTTTGCTACATCCATGTTTCCACTACTCCAGTTCTGCTACATCCATGTATCCACTACTACAGTTTTGCTACATCCACGTTTCCACTACTCCAGTTCTGCTACATCCATGTATCCACTACTAAAGTTTTGCTCCATCCACGTCTTCACTTCTCCAGTTCTGCTACATCCATGTATCCACTACTACAGTTTTGCTACATCCACGTCTTCACTACTCCAGTTCTGTCACATCCACGTCTTCACTACTCTTATTCTGGAACCTCCACTTTTCCACTACTCCAGTTCTGTTACATCCATGTCTCTACTATTCCAGGTCTGCTACATCCATGTCTTCACAACTCCTGTTCTGGTACCTCCACATTTCCATTGCTCAAGTTCTGCTGCTCTGCTACATACAATTTTATACTACTCCAGTTTCACTGCTCAGCTCTGCTACATCCAAGTCTCCACATACAAGTCTACAAACATTTCTGCTACACCAGCTCAGGTACACCTCCCATACTACATTACATTGCATTACCAACTTACCTGCCCAGCTGCACCACCTGCCTGTACTCCATAAGACCTGTGCAGTCTGACAATAATGGCCATTTCAGCAATTCCATTAAAAGTAAATAGAGGGCTGATTACACTTGGTATTACTGCTACATTCACACACGAAACTTTGGGTATCCTGTTTGTGGGAATAGTGGCTATTCGAGAAGTCAGACTACAAGCGATTATACAGGATAGGTGATCATGCTATTTACGGGTTGGTCCCTTTAAAATATTAGTTACATAATCCAATCCTTCTTTATCACAGCTAACAAGACAAGCAAACATTTACAAATTGAAAATTTAATTAAAAGCAGCAAAGGAACGTGAACTAAAAATATTTATAGTGACTTTTAATAATGTTTCTCAAATACCTGCTTCATAGTGTCAAATAAAAAATAATTATATATAAACTGTATCAAAAGTATCCAATTATAAGCTCAATATATACTAGACTGTGATCCACGGTAAATAATGAGAATCTTAAATAATGTCAGACCTATAAAGGTTCTTTCAAAGATATTGGGCAAGAGAATGACTTTCTGAACATTCTCCTTATGGTCTGATATATAACAAAAATTATATTAATGTTGACGCAACATGGTCAGTGATGGGTCTGGACTTCTGCCACCTATCGTTCATGGATTATGGTAAGAATGGACCAATCTCATGAAGTTTATTCTGGGTTCCTCAGTCCAGTGTAAGCACTACTTGGCATCTAGGATGAGTAGGAATCATCAACCTCATATCTTTCTTGAGGAGGCCTCCCCACCCTCATATCTTTCTTGAGGAGGCCTCCCCACCCTCATATCTTTCTTGAGGAGGCCTCACCACCTTCATATCTTTCTTGAGGAGGCCTCACCACCTTCATATCTTTCTTGAGAAGGCCTCCCCACCCTCATATCTTTCTTGAGGAGGCCTCACCACCCTCATATCTTTCTTAAGGAGGTCTTACCACCCTCATATCTATTTTGAGGAGGCATCAACACCCTCATATCTTTCTTAGTGAGCCCCTATTTGTGACCCAGAAGTTCATTGTCTTGAGATACCATATTTTTTACACTATAAAGCTCCCGTCACACACAACGACGCAACAGTGATCCCGACAACGATAACGATCCTTAGGGATCGCTGTTGCGTCACTTTGGGATCACTGGTGAGATGTCAAACAGTCAGATCTCACCAGCGACTCAGCGACGACCCGGAATGATAGGAGGTCATTGGGAATTGTCACTCTCGGGCGTAGTATTGAGATCGTTGGTCATTGTCTCTTTCAAACACAGCGATGCAGCGTTCCCAGCGGGAGCGCGATGACCTAAAAATGACCCAGAGCACTTTGGAACGATCAGTGATCTCACAGCAGGGGTCTGATCGCTGCTAAGTGCCACACATAACGAGATCGCTGCTACGTCACAAAATCTGGGACTTAACAACGATCTCGCTAATGATCTCGTTATGTGTGATGGGGGCTTAAGACACACCCCAGGATTAGGCATCAGAGAACATTAAATACCCATTTCCTAAAAATTAAAATTTACTTGCTGGTTTAAGAAAATCAATGTGTCAATATCACTAATTTTAAAGCGATAAAGAAGAATAGTGGTTAATAGATATACTACTGTTTCTCTGCCGAATGTGGATAATACACATGTTGCTTTACCACACATATACTAAGTACATAGCACTGCTACACAGTACTGCTCACTCAGCTTTGCTGTAAACACAGCTCTACTAGAAGTGTACACACATACAAAGCTCTGCTATATGCATGCATGCAGACAGTCCTGCTACATCAACACACACCTCTTCTATATCAACACACACCTCTGCTACATCAATACACACCTCTGCTAAAGATACACAAATATCTCTAAGGGCCACGTCACACACACAGATATCTGTGCAGATATTGTTCACAGATCTCTGGTTGCAGTGAAATCATGGACACACTGCTCCATTTTGTGGCCGTGTACAAATGTAACAATATGTCCATGATTTCACTGCAACCAGAGATCTGCGAACAATATCTGCACATATATGTGTGTGTGACGTGGCCCTAATGCACATTATGTAAACACTAGCACATTCTGAAGCTCCTTTAAGGCATGTGACTGATCACTGTAAAGTGTCATAACCAAGTTTCAAAAGGTCTGGGCACCTCAATATTAATTCAGCTTAATAGTACGCCTCGAACAGGGCTTTATTTGCAATTCAGGAACTCCTTATCATCCCCAAAGGATAACATTTAGATGCCCCAACGTCCTATTGTCTTTTATTGACATGGAAAAAAAGTGTGATCAGACTTATGACCAGACTAGTGCATGCAGAAATAGGAAAACCCTTTCATCCTTCCATTATATGGGTTGGAACAAAGATCTTCAAAAAGAGGTAGTCATGTCCACAATCCAGGATTAGTCCCTAATGTTCAGCGGTCGTCTGAACTCAACTGAACTCATAATATGTGCATATAAGTTTATAGTAGAAGGATTGCTTAGGACTTACCACAAGGGCGGTTTGTGTCCTTGCTCGGGCAGCTTTGTGCAGTGCGGTCATTCCATCCTTACTCCGGAAGTCAAGGTGAGCGCCACCATTACGAAGAGCTTTGATCACATCTACAGAATTGTCCAGCTGGGCGGCCAGGGAGAGCGGTGTCTCTGGAGGTGGGAAGGAAATGGAAATGTCCATTATCATGGCAAGTCGACTCCAGTATCATGTTACTATTGTGTAACAATCTGCCCATATTGCCCTGCAGCATCTGACTATTGTTTTATTATTATTTAAAGAGAAGGTGTAATGATCTAGCACGTACCGGAATTCTATAAGTGCTACGTCTACAGCGTTCACAATTTTATGGTTTAAAACAATTTATTTGTATCAAAAAAAAATTTCAAAAATAAAATTTCAAAATAAAATTACAAAAAATGTCCAGGCTCTTTTGTTTTTTTTTTTTTTACTTGAATCCATAGGTTTCCACCTCGTGGTTCAGTCCTTTTGGTACCAAAGTATCCAGGGTAAAAATCCACTTTGTCTCCATACATGATATCCTTTCCAGGTGGTTTCCCCCCTCTCCAATTCTTCTTCACCTTCTCGATCGCCATGAAGTGTGAACTTTTAATTTTACAACTGTGGAACTCTTTAAAGTGTCTACTCAATGGGTGGCCCTGGAACCCCTTCCTAATATTCCTCAAGTGTTCACTTATTCTTTTTGATAGAGCCATTGAGGTTCGGCCTATGTAGGGTTTTGACACGGACATATGATGGTGTAGATCACGCTTTTCGTATGACAAGTTAGATGGTTATTGATTCTATATGTAGTTTTTTTGTCACTGCTTTGGATTTCTGAGTATAGATTGTTCGTCGATACAAATCCCTGACAGACGGTACAAATTTTACAGGGTCTAAAGCCCTCTGCCAGTGGATGACTTCCTATTGTTGATTGAATGGGTATCCTTGTTGCTGCCGGAGGTCTAATCGTTGGTGCCACCAACATGGTTAAGGATTGGGCCTTTCTAAATACTAGTCTGGGGGTTTGTGGTAGGAGGTCTCCTAAGGTTTTATCCATTTTTAGATACTTCCAGTACCTCTTCGGGATGCATCTGAATGTCGCCTAGTTCTCATGGTATTATGTAAAAATGGGTAGATCATGCACTTGATCTTGTATTCGACGTTCTTCTATTGTTTTGTTTTTTGCTGTCAGTTGTTGTTTTCTATCTATCTTATTGACATCTTCACGGGTCTTACTTAGCATGTTTTCTTCGTATCCTTTGCTGATAAGCTCTCTAGTCAGGGATTCAGCTTCTTATTCAAAATCTTTTTCTAACGTACAGTTTCTCTTCAACCTTATGAACTGGCTTTTGGGGACGCTCTTAAGCCAGCTATTTAAATGACAACTGTCTCTTGGGATAAAACTGTTGGAGTCTGTTTCTTTTCTGAAGGTTTTTATGCTCAGTTGGTTGTTCCCATCATTGTAGATCGTTAGATCCAGGAAGTTGATGGTTTGCTTATTTGTTGTGGCGGTGAAGTTTAGACTATAGTTGTTGTGATTAATTCTCTCCAGAAATTGTAGTAGATTATTCTCGGTTCCCTTCCATATGAAGAATACATCATCAATGAACTTCTTCCAGATGTATAGATCTTCTATTAAGACACCTTCCGAGTAAATCTCTGATTCCTCCCATTTCGCCATGAACAAGTTTGCGAAACTTGGTACGAATCTCGTACCCATCGCTGTACCGACTTCTTGCTTGTAGAATATTCCACCAAACTTGAAGTAGTTGTGTTTTAGGATAAACATGATGCTAGATGTAATGAAGTTGATTTGTTCCTCTTTGAGTGGGGTGAATTTTCTCAGGAAGTATTCTGCTGCCGTGCATCCTTTCTGGTGGTCAATAACCGTGTATAAAGACTTAACGTCCAGGGTACCCATGATGTACCGTGACTCATATTTGATTGAGGCTAGGGTGTGTAGCATGTGTGTTGTGTCCTTTAGATACGCTGGGATCACTCTCACTACCTTTTGTAGGTATTGGTCAATGTATTTGGAGAGATTCGCTGTTAAGCAATTGATGCCCGAAATTATTGGTCGACCCGGTGGTTTCGTCATACTCTTATGGATCTTTGGATTATGGTAAAACATGGCTATAGTTGGCGTTGTATTCATAATAAATTGTTTCTCTTTTCTTGAGAGGATTCCTAATGTTTCTCCCTTTTCCACTAGAGTCTTGAGTCCTTTCATATATTTTGCTGTGGGATCCGTTAGTAGATTATTTTTATAGAAGCTAGTCTTCAAGCAATAACAATACAAGCTGCACCTTATCATCCCAGCCTGAAGTCGTCTTTGATTCACTGCAACAAGCAGAGGAAAGAATAACCCTGATTTTAGATTTTAGCACTGGCACTTTAAACTGGTCTAACAAAAGAGCCTGCACATTTTTTGTAATTTTATTTTGAAATTTTATTTTTGATATTATATTTTTGATACAAATAAATTGTTTTAAACCATAAAATTGTGGACGCACTTGACAGACTGTATCTCTCCCTGGTCTGAAGGGTCTGCAATTTAGGTAAGTGCTTCACAGAATTTATTTGTCATGGTAGAATGGAAAGTATCATAATGATCAAAGGCTGTCGATAAGAAAGCAAATGAAAGAGGTTCTCACTTCTTAATGGGCAACACTGTGTGAAAATGATAAAATCAGAGAGCACTCACCCTCCCCAGGCAGCGCACCGTTTCTTCTCGCTGCCCATCACTGCTTTTCAGGTTCCATGATTGGGAATTATTCTATGTGTTTTGTGTATTAGTTTTCTCTGTTGCTAGGCAGAAGCATTGCTCTATGAATATTTTTTGTCCCTTCTCTCTCCCTGTAGCTCTGTGATGTCAGTTTACTCCTCCCTTCTTTCCCAGGTAATTATACTGCAGGTATTTTAGTTAGACACATGTTTGCTGCTCTGTGAGGAATCAATCTATTTACATGCTGCATTGTACCTCTATACAAGGATGTCAGTGAAAAGCATCTCCACTTCTCCTGGATTCTTAATATGAAGTCTGTGTGGCTGAGTTAAACTATCTGTGGCACCTTCATATGAACGTAAGGATGGTCCATGCACACATTCTGCATGAAGGATAGTTCATGCATCTATCTCTCCCCTTGACGCTGAATCAGAATACCGCTGCAAACAAGCACTGAGCTTAGCAGCTCTGCCGATGTAGACAGCACGAGCCGCTGAGCTCTGAGTGTGGCAATCAGAGACCGGAGCAGCAGTGGTGACCCGGTGATGGAGAGTACCGTCTGATTTTATTATTTTTACATTAGTGCTGTTCATTACAGGTGAGAACCTGAAAGTGAAAATTGTAGATTAATTTTGTACATACCGACCAGCCTACAGTAATAACCGCTTGACCTGTACATTGCCAATAAATATTTTCACCAGGAGTAAGCTCTGTCCTCTTACCACCAGTTTCTGGATCATGGTAATTTGGGTCCAGTCCCCGATCTAACATCTTGCAGACTTTCTCCACTGAGCAGTGCTGAATGTAATCCATGAATTTCCGTAAACTTGCCTGAAATTATAGCAAAACCATAAAAATTCACTAGATTTGATGAGAAGATACTTTTTATTATGCAAGTTTAATAATATTTTTGGTAAAATAACCCATGCATAAAATATACAGTAAGGCTATGTTCACATACAGTCATATGAAAAAGTTTGGGCACCCCCTCTTAATCTTACTCTTTTTCTTTTTTTTTATTGTTTTTTTTTTGCAACAGCTATTTCAGTGTGATATATGTAATAACTGATGGACACAGGAATATTTCAGGATTGAAATGAGGTTTATTGTACTAACCAAAAATGTGAAATATGCATTATTTAAAAAATTGACAGGTGCAAAAGTATGGGCACCTGAACAGAAAAGTAACATTAATATTTAGTAGATCCACCTTTTGCCTCTAGTGGCTTCCTGTAGCTGTTAATGAGTTCCTGGATCCTGGATGAAGGTATTTTTGACCATTCCTCTTTACAAAACAATTCCTGTTCAGTTAAGTTTGATGGTCGCCGAGCATGGACAGCCCGCTTCACAACATCCCACAGATGTTCAATGATATTCAGGTCTGGGGACTGGGATGGCCATTCCAGAACATTGTAATTGTTCCTCTGCATGAATGCCTGAGTAAATTTGGAGCGGTGTTTTGGATCATTGTCTTGCAGAAAGATCCATCCCCGGCGTAACTTCAACTTTGACACTGATTCTTGAACATTATTCTCAAGAATCTGCCGATACTGAGTGGAATCCATTTGACCCTCAACTTTAACAAGATTCCCGGTGCCATCATTGGCCACACAGTCCCAAAGCATAATGGACCCCCAAATTTGACACTGGGTAGCAAGTGTTTCTCTTGGAATGCTGTGTTTTTGTGGCGCCATACATAACGCCTTGTTGTATGACCAAACAACTCAATCTTTGTTTCATCAGTCCAAAGGACCTTCTTCCAAAATGACACTGGCTTGTCCAAATATGCTTTTGCATACCTCAGGCGACTCTGTTTGTGGCGTGCATGCAGAAACAGCTTCTTTCGCATCACTCTCCCATACAGCTTCTCCTTGTGCAGTGTGCGCTGTATTGTTGACCAATGCACAGTGACACCATCTGCAGCAAGATGATACTGCAGGTCTTTGGAGGTGGTCTGTGGATTGTTCTTGACTGTTCTCACCATTCTTCTTCTCTGCCTTTCTGATATTTTTGTTGGCCTGCCACTTCTGACCTTTACAACAACTGTCCCTGTGGTCTTCCATTTCCTTACTATGTTCCTCACAGTGGAAACTGACAGGTTAAATCTCTGAGACAACTTTTTGTATCCTTCCCCTGAACAACTATGTTGAACAATCATTTGAGAGCTGTTTTGGGGGAGCCCATGGATGCCACTCCTCAGAGAAGATGCAACTAGGAGAACTTGCAAATTTTTGGTTAGTACAATAAACCTCATTTCAAACCTGAAATATTACTGTGTCTATCAGTTATTACATAGATCACACTGAAATAGTTGTTGCAAAAAAACAATTTTAAGCAAAAAAAAAAAAAAAAAAAGAGTAAGATTAAGAGGGGTGGCCAAACTTTTTCATATGACTGTATTTGCATTTTTGCTGCATTTTTTCTACAGCAAAAACCTGCTCTATTAGCAGTAAAAAAGCTGCTGCCAAAAAGAAGATTTGCTGCATGTTTGGTGTCAATGCCTGTTTAATAAAGTTAGATTTATTCACCACAAAAGCAGTAAAATTGCAGCGGTTGTGAAAAAAAAATTGACTCTGCTTCTTTCAAAAACAAAGTAGTTTCCATTTCAGTAAGGAAAAAGCAGAAATCGTGTGCAGATTTCTGACATCTCATGGGCTTTGCTGATATGGTAAAAACTAGCTTTTAATTTGCATAAAACGCGTGAAAACATGTTAACATAGCCTAAGAGTTCTTGGCTGCAAAACAAGTTCTGAAAATCCCTGCAATATTTATTTCTGGAAAAGGTGAAAACTTTTCGAGATGACGCAAAACTGTTAGAGGTTACGTCCTTGCGAATCAAATAGATCACAGACTGAACATGAGTCAACAGTGTGATGCAGCAAAAAAGAAAGCAAATACAATTCTGGGATGTAATAACAGAATCATACAGTCTAGATCATATTAAGTCATTATCCCCCTCTACTCCTCTTTGGTCAGACCTCAATTGGATACTGTGTCCAGTCCTGGGCTCCACAAACTGGAGCAAGTTCAGAGAAGAGCAACCACAATGATGACTGGTATGCAAACCATGTCCTATGAGGAATAGTTACAGAATTTGGGAATGTTTAGCTCAAAAAGAAGACTGAGAGGAGACTTAATAGCTGTCTACAAATATCTCAAGGGCTGTCACACTGTAGAGGGATCATCTTAATTGTCACTAGAAGCAATGGGATGAAACTGAATGGGAGGAGACACAGATTAGATATTAGAAAGAACTTTTTGACAGTGAGGGTGATCAACGAGTGGAACAGGTGGTCAGAAGAGGTGGCGAATTCCACTTCAATGGAAATCTTCACACAGATGCTGGACAGACATCTGTCTGCAATTATTTAGTGAATTATGCTTTGAGAAATGGCTTGGACCTGATGACCATGGAGGTCCCTTCACATGATGACCCAGGAGGTCTCTTCACATGATGACCAAGGATGTCTCTTCTACACAATGACCCAGGAGGTCCCATTATACAATGACCCAGAAGGTCCCTTTACACAATGACCCAGGAGGTCCCTTCCAACTCTAGATTTCTATGATTCAATTGGGCTGGGAAGAAACCTGTGGGGTTATATGATCCCTCTCAGACAAATAGCAGCTTCTAAAAGGAAATGTAAATGCATCCTAGAAAGTTCAAGAACAGCAGGGCTCAAATGAGTCCCAGAACAATGGACAATAATAAGACACACGTGACCGCAGGACACCTGATATTAAAGCACAATGACCTGCTGACACATGATCTGAGATAATGACCCTGTGACACAGTCAGACACCAGAACAATAGCATATTTGCCATCACTTATGCCCATAATGACATGTTTTATTTTTATATTGTATGATAAGCAGATTATAGGCGACACTAATTAAGCAAAGGAAAAAATACCTTGAACGTACCTTTGTGTGCAGCTTGGCGATCTGCTTCTCATCAATACTGGATTGTTTGTACAGTCTCTTCTTATAACGAAACTGCAAACAAAAAGCAAAATGCGAAATTTACCAATTTTACTGGGGAGAGTTACCATAACTGGTGCAAAAACGAAGCAGCAGATAATCTCCCAATATTTGGTGACTTTAAAAGAAATAACGGTGCAATGTGATTAGCTGCTCTGGGCACCCCCTCCACTTGACTGTTGCACAAATTTTCAAGAATTTTAATTAATTTATCGCCTGTACGTCAGTATTCAAGAGGGATGTCTCAAAATAGAAATTAAGTCAGCCCAATTAGGTGACTGCTGAAGATCTGGCTTCTAAGACTGATTTCACACTGCATATTTTTATCATCCGTGGCTGTCCGTTGTAAAACAGACAGCCACGGATCCGATTGGGCCCCCATGTATCCCTATGGGGATCGGATCGGATTTGGTCTAATTGCCATCCGATTTTGTCAGAATCGGATCCGACATGATCCGTGGCCCATAACATGGGGGCCTATAGAGCACGGGTCTGAGAAAACATTGGATGGTTTCTCGGACCTGATTTTAGTGTACTGAGCATGCTCAGTACATTAAAATCGCTCCTAACCATCTAATTTCACTGTGAAGTGAAATTTAAGTGAAAGCAAGTGTTAAAAATGAAAAAAAAAAATTGATTTTCACCTGTCCAGCGATCCCCCAATGTGTGGCATCTCCGGATGTACAGGACCTGACATGACGTCACAGTCACATGACCAGTTACCGGAGCTAGATGCCGCACAGTGTGGGATCGCTGGACAGGTGAGGATCGATGTTTTTTATTTTTAACACTTGCTTTAAATTACACTTCCGCAATGGATATATACATTGGGGAAGTGAAATTACCGCGCACAGCTCATTCTGTGTCCGGATCTGTGATAATCACGGATCCGGACACAGAAATAGGTCACCCCTTGTGATGTCCAATCCTGTCCGTGGGATCCTACAAAAAGTAGGATCCCATGGACAGGAAAAAATATGCAATGTGAAAGCAGCCTAACACCTCTTACAACCAGCTGTGTTTACTAAAATTAGTTGCCTCTATTTGGAGACACCAACTATATCCAGATATTCTCAGGCTTTGTTCACACTTTTGAGTCACACCTTGTGGCTCATTCATTCAGTATTCGGAGACCGTGGTGACAGGATGCTTTGTTGTTCTCCATGGCCTCTGATGAAGCAGAACTGAGAGTGTGTCATGGCCAGCGGAGAGAAGATGTTGCACAGGATCGAGGATGGGTATGAGTGGGTAATAAAGATGGAGTCCAGATATGTCTTTGTGTTTTTATTTTTATATATTTTTTTCTATGTGTGTTGTGTCCTCTTTACTATTTATTTGAGATTCCTGATGGCCGGGTCTAACATCGGCCCGACATTAAGAATATCGGGCTTAATGCCAGCTGGCAATATAAAGCTGGCATTAACCCCTTATTACCCAGCGTGCCATCGACACCAGGGCAACTCGAAGAGTCGGATAAAGTGACTGGAAATGGCACTACGATGAATGTGCCATTTTCACGGACGACTGCAGGTTGTGTGGGTGTCGGTACAGGGTGAAGAAATTAGGCATAACCCATGATGCTGTATTATCCACAAATACACTTTCAGATCAGTCCATGCGAATGACAGATGATTTATTATGTCAACGCGTTTCAGAGCCACTCAGGACAAATCAACTCACCTGAAATCAAAATTCGTGATCTGCATGGACTGATCTGAAAGTGTATTTGTGGATAATACAGTAGCCCGGGTTATACCCAATTTCGGTACCCTGTACTGACATCTTTCCCCGTGGGTCTGCAGCAGTTGTCATATATAGTGGTTGTGTCTCTCACAACCATCAAAGGTGAGCCTCTCCTACACTCCGTATAAAAGAAAAGACCTCATTTGCACTTTTTCTCTCTCATGATTTATTTGCTTCTTTAGCGTGAGGGGGCCCTAAAAGGATGGGTCCTCACGCCGCTGAAAATATCAGCTCCCAGCTGCCCAGTTTTACCTTGGCTGGCAATTAAAAATAGGGTGAAGCCCTACACATTTTGTTTGCCAGCCAAGGTAAAATTAGGCAGCTGAGGGTGGCAGCTCGCATCTGTCTACTTTATCTGTGCTGAGACTGAAAAATTCTATGTTTTTTTAAATTATTTATTTATTTTACACACTATGATGGCAGGGTGGTTGCCATTCACTAATGTGTATTACAACCAAGCACAGACACCATCCAGATTGTGAAAATGCAGTCTGATAGCAACAGCCAACCACAGGCGCTCTCACAGAAAGTGACTGTGTGTGACTGGTTGTTGCCGGTCAGTGCAGTGAATATGCATGAAGCCTGGGTTTCCCCTGAAGCAATCAGCGGGACGCTGGTGAGATGATCTAGTTATCCTATCATCTATCTATACTATATATGTTATCTGTCTGTCTGTCTAGGTTTTCTGAATTTTTTACTGCATGGAAATGTCCATGCTAAAATCGCAGTCCAACAGCTGTGCGTGTGGTGTGCAATGTTTTCATCGTACCCATACATATGCATTGGAGGAATCTCGGCGAGATCCACAGACAGCATGCTGCAATGTATTCCTTACCCGTTTCTCGCTGAGAAAAAACTTGCAGATATACTTGGCAGTATTGTTTAATATCAGGCCAAGTGCAATCCAATGAATGAGTATATCCACACATGAGAGCGCACCCTTAGTCAAAGTTCCCATTTCCAGTAATCGTCCGTTAGATCGGATCTGGCACAATCCATTCTGCAAACACAACTTTTTTTAAAAAAAATAGATTTTTGCAGGATCTGTCTTTTTTTAACATTGGATTCTATGGATCCAGTAACTGATCGCTATTTATCTTGCATTTGTAACTGATCCTGTAACAAAAAAAATGGATCCATTACAAATGAAGGAAAAATGGAATATAAATCAGCAATCAGTTACCAGATCCGTTCTCCATAGACTACAATATTAAAACATGGATCCTGCAAAAATCAATGTTTTCAAAACAGACAAAAAAGTTGTGTTTGCAGAATGGAATGTGCTGGATCCAATCTAACAGATGATTACTGGATTATTGAATCCAATACTGACCTCCAATGTAGGTACGCCTCTGCTCATAGGTTGAGGATATTCCCGGAGTAGTCGTTCTTCATCGAGGAATTTTCCATCTCTGCCATTGCTGAAAGGCTGGTAAAGGCCGTAATTGAGGACATCCTTCAGGCTCTGATTGAGAGTGCATAAGATCCTCTGCTTGGCCACCCAAACTGTGGCATCGGGGTTAAACCGGATACATTTCTGTAAGGTAAAAAGAGTGAAAACATTTGTTTTAGCAGCAAACACAGCTGATTGTCCTCTTTTTTAATATAAAGTATCAAAAGTAATAAAACAATAACATCTTCTGCAAGAAGCTGACAAAAAGAAAAAGCTGTAATGACCATTGCTCTTTAAAGAATACATTACAGAACTGTATTAATAGAAATTCCCTATAACAGTGCTATCATTTCAGTCACTCCTACAAGCTTATTTTATTTTGTTCTAAAGTTCAGTTGTCTCTGAGCAGGTGGGTGGACACTAGCAGCCATAATGTCTCCCGTACACAGCACACACACCGGCAAGAGGGATTCCTGCACCCCTGCCTCTATTGACTAAAATTTTCATATAAACCTATAAAAACGACAACCACATACAAAATATATTGGGGAGTAAAAGGAGATAGACGTTTTCAGGTTGGCTGCTGGAAAAGTAGTCTTTTCACGTTCTTGTAATATTTAATAGTAGCTTTTTTTTATGGGTTTCAAGCTTGTACTGAACTGTTTCGAAAAATAGATTATTTTATGTTTAGTTGCAACTTTTAATAGAACCATTCAATAAGTGGGAAATATTTTTTTTTGTAACTACTCTGCCGTAGCCAAGAGATCAGTATCCTTAGAAGAGGACCTTTTATAAGACATTTGTCACGCGTCACGTGTTGTAATTTAAATCAGAGTAAATTTCCTTTGGTTATTCTGGGGGTTAAAGCTTGAAGCTGCTGTTGTCTATGTGTGTAGTTCTGCAGGTGGGGGGGTATGGAGGGTCAGATCAGTCAGTTCTCCACTCCCTCAGCCTTTAAGTAGTTCCACTTCCTTCCACTGGGTGTTGATGATAAGATTTTAGTCTCTACAAGGACCCCATGAAGTAAAGGCGTGCGTACTGGTGCTTGCTGCTGTTCCTTTCCCTGTAGGAGTTGCTGTGTTCTCATCCGTGGGTGGATGTGGGGACTCTTAGCCTAGGGTTTATCAGGAGCATAGGGCAAGGGTGGTGATCCAGACCTCCTAACCTTCAGAGGTATCTCTGGGAGCAGGGTGATCCAAAGACCCTCAGTCTAAGGGCACCGTCACACTTGGCGATGTTGGCGGCGATTTTTTAGGCGACGCTGGGGCGTGGCCTATCGCCGCTGACATCGCCAATGCATCACCCAATGTGAATGGGCGAGGGCGACACATATGAGTGGTCGCCTGGTGCTCTGAAACCAGGCGACCATTCTGGGGCGATGTGTACACATCGGCCCATGTAAAAGGCTGACGGCGACCTGACAGGTGATGAGAGCCATAGGCTCCCATTGCACTGCATCGCCGCTGGGGTTTTGAGACACCCCAGTGGCGATGCCGCCTGTCAGATCACTGGTGCGTCGCCGGAGGTGTCGCCCCATGTAAATGGGGATAGGTGATGCTGGCGGGTCGCCAAAAACGTGTGTGCTCCCGCCTGTTGGCGCCGACATCTCTGGCGGCGTCGCCAGGTGTGACATGGCCCTAAGGCTCAGACTAGCTCCCATGAACACCTTATCCCATCTTACCATCCTGATTCCCTTAAGGCTATACCATCCCCCGTGACAAAGTTGTGATTCCCAATTAGATGTATGGAAATTGGTTTGAACAATCCTTTTAACCTAAAGTGATATTGAAGAAAAAAACAAAAGCTACAAGTTTAGTCTAAAGACATGCCCTTCCCTGTATCCCAGACTGTCACCTAGTTTGTCCACACATTCTGCTAGTTCTCCTGACACACCCGTACTCTCATTGTCGGCTGTCTGAAAAAAGGATAGCAGTCACCTGAGTGGTTACTATTAAGAACTGCTCCATGTTTTCTGTGCATTTGTTCTGATAAATTCTTCATATTATTCCTCATCTATTAAAACTCCCTGACACAACACCTTGCTTTGTTGTATGTAGCGAACGATCAGAGCTCAGGTTTCATTTCCTGCTGTCACTATGATTCACCAGTTTTGCTACTTTATCTATTGTATAAACTCTTGAAAAATGGGGTGCGAGCCATTTGTTCAGGATCGTCATCTAAGAGCAGCAGCAAAGACCAGGCGCATGGGTAAGATGCATAAAAAATGGTTGCTGCTATTCAACAATCAATCAGTAGTACAAGTGAATATTAGAAACTCTGACATCTTATCAGAGAAACCTTCTTCCTTCTCCACTTATATCAGCCATTTCTCTTCCCAGCCTCCCAAAACCCATCATTCTGGAAAATTGCTAAAACGAAGACAGGAGAGACTCACATATCACTGATGGGTCAGACTTCATTTGCCTCTTGAAGGGGAGGGAAATAGAGTGTAACAGAGTGAGACTGCATTCTAGTAAGTGTATTATTTCAACACAAAGCTGGACTCACATCTACACAACACAGTTCTGTTGTGTAATTTCCAACACAGTACTGCTTTCTACTAAGTGTTTTATCTCAACCCATAGCTTGATTCAGAGCTATACTGCACAATACTTCTGTGAAATGTCCTCCAAAAAGTTTCTTTCTAGTAAGTGTTTTACCTCACCATAGAGCTGGATGCACAGCTATACTGTCGAGTATTGCAGTACGTCTTTGACACAGCTGCTTTTTATTAAGTGTTTTAACTCAGCACAGAGCTGGATGCACAGCTATACTGCTGAGTACTGCAGTAATATGTCCTTGACACAGCTGCTTTCTACTTAGTGCTTTATTTCTCACTCCAGGAGCTGGATGCACATCTACACTGGTCAGAACAGCTTTATAATGTTCCCCATGCAGCTGCTTCTGAATATGTGCTACATTGAGACAAGAGATCAAACATTATTTATATTTGTGTGTGCTGTTTTTGGGAAACATCATACATGTTAGTACCCAACCAATAGCTCAGAGACAACTGAAAATGTACCGTTGTGTGAAGCTTCTTTTTTTATTTACAATAGGCCAAGTTAAATATAATAGTATCCAAAGTAAATCTCTACTGGTAACGATATATCCAAAATGTGAGGTTCCTCTGTCCTGATCTACGATTAAAGCACATACAGGTGCATCTCAATGAATTAGAATATCATCAAAAAGTTGATGTTTTTCAGTAATTCAATACAAAAATTGAAATGCATATATTAAATAGGTAGAGTGATCTATTTCAAGTGTTTATTTATGTTAATGTTGATGATTATGGCTTACAGCCAATGAAAACCCAAAGGTCATTATCCCAGAAAATTAAAGTAAGGAGGATACATTGCGGAAGTGAAATTTAAGTAAAATAATAAAAAAAAAAATCGATCATCACCTGTCCAGCGATCCACCGCCGTCGGATCTCTGGATGTACAGGACCTGGCCTGACGTCACAGTCACTTTACCGGTTACCGCGGTAAACGGTCAAGTGACGGATTACGCTGATCGGGTAGCTCCGCCCAGCCAGGTCCTTTCAGCATCCGGAACTAGATGCCGACGGCAATGGTTGAAGGACAGGTGAGGAATGATTTTTTTTATTTTTAACACTTGATTTTACTTACATTTCACTTCCGCAATGTATATATACATTGCGGAAATGAAATTACTCCGCCCAGGGCTTTCTGTGTCTGGATCCGTGATAATCACGGACCTGGACACAGAATAGGTCACCTCCTGTGGCGTCCATTCCTGTCCGTAGGCTGCTTTCACATTACTGCCTGTCCGTGGGATCCGAGTTTGAAGGAGGATCTCATGACAGGCACGGATCCACACGCAAATAGCCATCCGATCTGATCCTATGCAGGATCCGTGTGGATCCTGCGGTCCACTGTCTCTCCGTGCTCCTGCTGCCTTCTCCATCTTCTTCCCCCCGCTATTCTATTCTGTCCCTCTCGCTATTCTATTCTGTCCCCCCGCTCCTCTATCCTGATTTAATCCCAATCATGTCCCCTGTTCTCTTACCTGTGTGTTGAAAAAAAATAAATCTCCTCCTGGAGGTTACATCACCTGTCACCGGCTCCCAGGATGCGACACCGTTGACGCTGAAGGACCTGTGATGATGTCAGAGAGCCGGTCACATGACATGTCAGCTGACCGGCCTTGTGACATCACCACAGGCCCTTCAGCCCCGATGGTGTTGCATCCTGGGAGCCGGTGACAGGTGATGTATCCTCTGGGAGGAGTTTTTTTTTTTTTTTTTAAACACACAGGGAAGAGACCAGGGGATTAGATTAGATCAGGATAGAGGAGTGGGGGGACAGAATAGAATAGCGGGAGGGACAGAATAGAGGAGATGGGAGAGAGGAAGATGGGAGAGGCAGGGAACATGGAGCCGACATCGGAACCGAGGTGAACTCCGATCCGATGTCCATAGGCTCACATTTTGTGGGCACTCGGATCAGCACTGATCCGATGCTGTCCGATTTGAGTCACGGACACAAAATCGTAGCAGGCTGCGATGTTATGCCCGTGATTAAATCGGATTGGATCAGATGGGGCAAAAATCGAATGCCAATAGTGGCACATCCGATCCTATCCGATTCCCATAGGGGGACATGGGATCCGATTTCGGATCCGATTGTATCCGTTTTGATACGGATACAATCGGATGACTGAAAATCGTAATGTGAAAGCAGCCTTAGAATTGCAGCTGTGGTGCTTTGCTGCAATGGAGGAGTGTGCTGTTATGTCATTTTCTGTCTATTCTCCCTCTATCTGAATTCCTTACATTGTGTTGTATTACTGTAGAGGTGAAACTATTGTCCTCGCCGGCCTGCACACAAGTACAGGGGGAGCAAGGACCTAGGCATGTGATGGCGATGGGGGGGGCAAGGAAAGACCCATATAGGGAAATTAGGGAGTACAGGGTTCATCCTCAGGTGAGTGTCAGGAGGTGACCCCTCTCCCTATCATCAGGGCCTTCATTCTATAACACACCCGTTGTCACCACCGAGTTGCACTGCACGCTGGGCGTATGTATGCCCTGGAGTGACATGTGGACTCCCTTCTGCACTATATAACAGAAGTATTCTTCCCTAGGAAGCATCAAGAGTCACCATTATATGTCCCTTTTTTATGTGGGTTTTTGGGTAAACCTGACAGAAACCAGTACAACCTGATAAAAGGCTATGGTCACTCTATCAAAACTCTGCACTATACAACATATATTCGACAAGAATGAGTACCGTATATCTCTGCATTGAAAGCTTTGATAGATGCCTAGCAGGAATCCATTGAAGAAACAAATATGTGGTGAGGTTCAAATGTACCAACAATTATCATGACTTATAACTGTTCTGTGCAATGATCCCCCAGTGCATTATCTAAGTCAAAGTAACCTTTGCTACATCTGTATACAGTGGCGTATCCTGAAGCTCATGGGCTCCAATGCGAAAGCTCTAACGGGGCCCCCAATTATTGCAAATCTTTAATAGCAATAGTCATTTTCTATAAACCAAAAGGTACTTCTGGGGCTCCCTAGGCTCCAGGGCCCGGGTGTGATTGCAGATCCTGCACCTGTTATAGTTATGCCCCTGTCTGTATATGTTTTACACAGCCTGCAGCCAACCATATACGATAAGTAGCCATCAACTGAATAATTTTTCAGCTTGTAACTATCTCTTTAGACTACTCCAAGTCCGAAGTCACTGAAACCGAATGCGTACGAGGCCTTTAAAGACTGAGACGCTGACGGATACCAGCGAATTGAGGCCAATTCCAGTAAATAGGAAGTCTATTAATCCACATCGTGTGTGCACTGCAATCTTTACAATAGTAGAAAAGGAGAGACCCTACGATACCCCGGCTCAGCGCAGCACATGGAAACGCCAACTGTTTACAAGACTGGAAGATATTGGCAGCACAGAACAATGTGTGTCAGTGACAGCGATACAACCTCATCTCCAGATTTTTGTCACATCGTGTCTGTGAGAAGAGTTTGGGAATCTGTTTTTTGCCTTTATACAAGGAAATGTCCTGATCACACAGATCGCCGCAGCTACAGTTTATTTATGAAGCTTTATACAGTTTATGCTCCTTTAACAATGTCTCAACAGTAAATTATTAGCCACCTTTGTTAAAAAAAATATGTACCGTACTTGCACGCAGCTCGGTCCTATACTCCCCTAAGTAACCTAATTTGTATTATTAGCCTTAAGAACTAGAAATCTGTCTAAACACATTCCCCGTGGGTTGAGTACTTCTGCCTGCTTCTAAGACTGCAGAGATGAAAGTTGCTAAAAAATAAAGGAAGTAATTTATTACTGAGGAATAATTGTAAACATCCAGGTTCAGTGGATTGATGAAAGGGGTATATACGGTAATTTGCATAATCCCTTTACGTCAGAAGGTGTCCGCAGGATCCAAGCTGCTCGGATCCCTATCGATCTGCTGCAGTCCGCCGATACATCTTGCAACACATGCTGAATTCCTCTATATCACCTTCATAGGAAATATTATATGGGGTCCACTGAACTCAACAGAAATATGGGCACCTAATGCAAAGTATAGCAAGCTATAAAGGACATTTACAACGCAAGACCCCCATGATCACAAACTGTGGATTTTGTTTTCTCTTCCAAACGCGTGGTGATTTCACTATAAATCAGTCTGAGCTGCGTAAAGATTAGCGCAGATTGAGCAACAGACTCCTTGCAGATTTGCAGATTCTGCGCATTGAAAACAGACTGGCTGCAGACTAAAAATTAACATTTGCCCCACACATCAAAATCCACCTGGAAATTATATGTAGTATGGGATTATGTGAGACTTCAATCACATGCAAAATCTGCATGGAAAATCTTCATTAAGTCTATGTGCAGGGCCGGCTCCAGGTTTTTGTGGGCTTGGGAGCGATAGAGTGTCAGTGGGCTCCATTAACACATACTGGCGGCATATACATATATAATATAGGTATATATATATATATATATATATATATATATATATATATATATAATGTAAAGGCCGCAGACTGTAGTATATATCTATATATAATCACCATAAATATAATCCATATTGTGCGCTGTCTCTCCCCCATCCACATGCGCTGTGTTTCTCCCACCCTGTGCGCTGTCTCTCCCTCGTGTACACTGTCTCTCTCTTCCACCCCCTTCTCTTTCCCATGCAATGTGTATCTGCCAGAACTGCCACCTCCTGATAGCTGGGGGTCCGTGGGTGCCCTTTATTTGCACCTGACAGTGGGCCCTCTGTGCTCTGTCCCCCCTTTTCTCCCTCCTAATATGCGTGGCAGGTGCTGAGTGAAGCGTCCAACCATAGTGAGACTGCAGTAGATCCCTATCTCCAGCACTATCAGGGGCAAATACACAGCACCCAGAGGCCCACAGCTATCAGTAAGTGGAAGAGGGAGAAAGCAGTGCAAGTGCAGGGAGTGGGCCCCTCCGGTAGTCCAGGACCCCGGTACTTGCCCAGGTGCGCTGGGAGCTGACGCCGTCACTGGCTATTTGCACGTTAAGTATTTGGTTGCAAAAATTTCTGCACCAAATCTGCATCTCCTGGCTGGGAAGGTGCATGCGTTTTTTGCTTGAGTTTTTTTATGCATTCTGGGGCGGAAATATGCTGCAAAACGCAGCAAGAATTGATATGCTGCAAATTTATTTCTGCATCAAATCTGCAAGGAAAAAATAAGCAACATGTGTACAAAACTTCTCACTGACCATGCTGGCAGAAGATTTTACATGCAGGTTTGTGACAAAACTGCAGCAACAAAAACGCACTGTGTGCACATAAGCCTAACTCCGTCACATGCAAACAGTTATGTATGACTCTGAAAAGCATGTGTCAGGCCTCCTCCACACACAAGTCATGCAGGGTGTTACATTTTTGTACTAAAGCACCACAAGAGTTTTTGGAAGCGCTTTTGTTTTGTTTAACTTTTTTTGTAACATTACAATTTTTAGTATATAGAAGCGTTTGGTAAAAAAAACAAACTAAAACTATACATTACAAAGTCAAAGCATCCTGCATCGCAAAAAAAACTTCACGAACACCAAAACCCATAAAATTAGACTTTTCAATAATAATTGAAAAAACTGAATGCAGCCTTAGGGCAAAGCCACACTTTGCGAGATGCATGCAAGTGTCTCGCATGTATCTCTCAGAAATCACCCAGCCCGGCCGCCGACTCTCTGGACAGGAGCGAGGAGCTCTAGAGAAACACAATCAGCTCCACGCTCCCGTTCAGAGAGGCAGGGGCTGCCTGGATGAGTCTTGCGAGATGTATGCAAGATATTCGCATGCATCTAGCATAGTGTGTCTCTGCCCTAAAGCCAAGTACCCAAGGAATTATTTTCAGCAGTTTATAGTATAGATCTTCTCTAATATACTTGTTGAAAAAAAAGCCCTTTAAAAACTTGCCTATTTATTTCTATGAAAAATCCACTTTGCTATTTCTATGAGGTTTTAAGCTTTTTAAGTTTTTTTTCCTGAAAAGTTTTTGCAAAAATGCTTGGTAGTGAAAAAACAATGTGCATATCACCGCTTTGTAGCAGCTGATGGAATCTGGGCTAAACTAAGCATTGTCCAAGCAAAAGGCTGCAAAAAATACTTTGTGTTTGTTCACATTGAGTTCATTTTATGTGGTTTTTGGAATGGATACGTTTCACAATCTATGTAAAAAAAAATTCTGTTTGACCATACACCAAGGCCAGTGGTGTAACTTGAAGCCTATGGCCCTCAATGCAAACAAAATCTCCAACAGGGACCCCCAACTATCAGTGCGCTTTAATTCTTCTAGGCTTATCATGTGAGCCAAATAGTAACATAAAGCCCCTCTAGGTCTCTGGTACAATCTCTGCACCCACTATAGTTACACCCCTGCCTAAGACTATGATTACATGGAGCTTTTTGAGGTCAATGATTCCAATGAGTTCCTTTTTTGAGGAAGTTTTTTAAGGCCGGCTTCACACTGCGGCGTGATCCCATCCGGGGCTGTCCGGGATGACCCAGACAGCCGCGGACCGGATCAGCACACAGGACTGGGGGGCTAATATGCCCTCCGGTCCGGTGTGCAGCGCATGCAGCTGCAGCCGCTGACAGGTCAGGACCGCGGCGCCCGCAGTCCTGACTTATCAGCAGCGGGAACTGCGTGCGCTGCACACCGGACTGGAGGGCATATTAGCCCCCCAGTCGTGTGTGTGAAGCCGGCCTAAGGTGTTTTTCTTGCATTAAAGAGTAGAGATGAGTGGACCTGTAGAAGTTCAGGTTCAGCCGGACTTTTTTTTTTCAATTTTTATAAAGTTCTGTTCTGGACCTAAACTTGGCCCTACCTTCGTTGGAAGATACTGATTGGGCAGTTCTGCTCACCATCCACATACAGACAGCCATAAGCAATACACTTCTGCGGGTGGGAATTTGTCATTTTATTTTAGAAACACACTACAGCCGATAACACTGATTTTACCCCCATTGCAAGCCAATCAAACATTGCACTCGGCCAAGCACCAAGTGTACTCGAGCACTGTGATGCTCACTGGAGTGCTTTGGATACATAAAGCACCCGAACTTCAAGCTTGAATGGGTTTGCTCATCTCTACTGAAGAGTCTTTTATTGTGAAATATTTTTTTTCAGCATTCTGATTGGACATTGCCTAGTTTGGAGTGCAGTACATCAGCATTGGCTTCAAAGAAGTGACATGTACGTTTTTTTTTTCCTGCTGGTGGTTTCAAAACCAGAAGCAGAAAAAAAAGAGAATAAGGGAGGCTCAAATACATCACATAAAAAGCAACTGGAAGTTTTCAAAGTATTTTTGAATCGGTCTTTGAGGGATTGTGGAGCAGATCTGCAAAAAAAATACTCCAAAAACTCAGTGCAAATGTAGCCTCAAGCACTGGCAGACACAGACAGAAAGGGGCCCCTGTGCAAGAACAATATATGGGCCTTGGGAAGATATAAGCAGCACATGTTACCAGTTAAAGGTTCAGGCTTTATTCCATCATAATAAAAAGCGGTTCTATCAAGCATGGTTTTGGTGTAGCAAGAGAGAGAACTCCAGAGCACAAGGCGCCTGAAGCAGGCAGATGATGGACCGTTTCGTGCAGCTTGTGAGTTGAAGTGCATGCAGCGCAAAACGGACGGTCTTCTGCCTGCTCCAGGTGCCTTGTGCTCCGGAGTTCTCTCTCTTTCTACACCAAAACCATGCTTGATGGAACCTTTTTTTAATATGATTGAATACAGCTGGAACTTCTAACTGGTAACCTGTGCTGCTATATATCTTCCTAAGCAGGGGTGTTACTACAACAGGTGCATGGGTTGCAATCGCACCTGGGTCCAGGAGCCTAGGGGGCCCCAAAAGTCCCTTTGGCCTATAGAAAAAGAATAATGCTATTAAAGCTTTCCAATAATTGGGGGCCCCATTGGAGCTTTCGCATGAGTTTCAAGTTTCACCACTGTACCTAAGGATATTTACACTACCCAGAGGTCCAGGCTTCTTAAAGGGAACCTGTCAGATTGTTTATGCCCCCCAAGCTATCACTAACTGTACCTGCAGAATTATAGTACGGTATTATTCAAATCATCTCTGTATTAGGTAATACTCTCATGTTAAAGGTGAAAAAAAAGCATTTATACACTTACATTTTCTTATGTGAATGAGGCAGTGACTGCACCTTGGAGGACGCAGTCATTCTGGCAGACAATAGTTAACTCACTGAAAACGTCTCTGTATAAAGGACTTGTGTGATGTAACGATCATGTGACCATAGTGGGCAGAGCTAAGTAAGCAAAATTATTATAGGTTATAAAGACTTATTATAGTCACATGATCATGACATCACACAGGTCCCACAGCATCTTCTGACATTCGGCAGAAATGTTAACTATTAACCTGCCAGAGTGACTACGTCCTCCAAGGTGTCTACACACTGCCTCATTTACATAAAAAAATGTAACTGTATAAATGTTCTTTTTTTCACCTTGAACATAACAGTATTAGCTTAGACAAGGATGATTAAAATAGTACTATGATGCTGCAGGTGCAGACAGTGATAGCTGTGTGTGGGGGGGGGCATAAACGACCTGACAGGTTCAATTTAAGCAGAGAATCGTTTCTCTGCCGGATACACTATGATCCTGGTTCTATGGATTACAGCACTTTCTACAGCTGGTGAAGAGTGGTGTGAAGTTGGAGTAGGTGTTTTTTCGATTTTGACAATTTAAGGGCCCTTTGCTGCCCAAGAGCTCATCAAAATGCACAATTTCACCTGATTTGTAGGTGAAATAGACCCTACCTCTTGGACCCCTGTGAGATATGTCTGCCCCTTGGTCTCAGGGTATATTCAGACGTATTGTGGATTGTTGCCACATCTACAGCAAAATGCATAAAAATCTAAAGAAATGCATTGTGCGGCTATCGACCCGGCGTCTTCTCCTATACATTTTATAGGATGAATAAGATATCTGATCGTATTGAAAAGGACCTTGAAAATCAACTTAAAACAGATAATGTAGAATACAGAGGCCGCCTGCAATTAACCAGCTAAATCCCAAACGTTTCACAATAAAACAGGACTTTGCCAAAGGTGAACTCACAGTTTGCTGTAGATCAGGTATGACAATCCTGATGACCAAGGTGTTGGTCTGAATATCCTCCAGCCGGCTGGTCGGCCGCTCGGCTGTGGCCCTGATGGTGTCGTAGATGGTCTCCTCTTTGGAGCTGTCTGATTCGGACTCCATTGAATAGTCTGAAAAGCTCTGCGCCATCTCATCTTCACTGGAAGTAGGACTGCGTGGCATATTCAGCGTCATTTACCGTGATGCGCTGCCGAAGAAAGAAGAGAAAACATAAATGTTATAAAACTAAACAAACTGTATGTGGTTTACTTTGCCCACAGTCATCTTTACAGCAATTTTCAGAAACCCAAAACTAGCAAAATAAGAGCAGTTGTGCAATGCGTTATACTGGATGCATACGTATTTTCAAACCACCTGATAGAGGTAACAAGGCCCTCCTGATTCAATATATCTTCCAAACAAACCCAAAGGAGTCAGGCCAAATGAATTGCAATTAGTTATTTATTTTAAAAGAAACACCATGTAAAAATGACAATATATAGTGGTACACAGAAGGAGGACCGCATGACAGAGTTCAACCACAATAGTATTCAATCCTCAGGTATAACTTTATCCATCAAATAACAGTGCCCCAAAATGGGTGCACACTATACCTAATGAGGATGACACATTACATGCAAAGCCAAGGGTCCCATTTACCTTCCTGTGACCGCCCCCTGACGCGTTTCGCACCAGCTTCTTCTGAGGAGGGTCCCTCAGATGGATAAAGTTATACCTGAGGATTGAATACTATTGTGGTTGAACTCTGTCATGCGGTCCTCCTTCTGTGTACCACTATATATTGTCATTTTTACATGGTGTTTCTTTTAAAATAAATAACTAATTGCAATTGATTTGGCCTGACTCCTTTGGGTTTGTTTGGAAGATATATGGATGCATACGTGCCATTATTGTATTATTGTATGATGACTTGTGTTAAGGCTGTGTTCACATGTTGCAATTTTGCAGAATAGAAAAATAAAGCAGTTTTGCAAAATGTTAGTGTTAGAAACTGTGTTGGAGCCATAAATACAGAGTAAGTTTATAGGGTGAATATGGACATATCCAGGCCCCAATTCTCATTTATCATCTATTCTATGAGGAGGTAATACACCATCTGATGTGATAACAAAAGTAAGGCCAGATGGAGAAAATAAACATTTCAGCTGTAGTATAAATGGCCAGCGGGAAACCTCATACAAGATATTTCTGAAAATAGGTAATGGACCCACAGTAAAGTACATAGAGAAGAGATAAGTGTAGTAATAAAGTTGTGCCGATGTAGGAAACCTTGTGAAGACAGCAGTAACCTAGATACACACATAGCGCACATCCAACCTGTATTACTGGGTGAGACACAAAGACCTCACATCCAGTCTGTATTACTGGGAGAGACATACAGACCTTACATCCAACGTCTATTACTGGGGAAGACACACATACCTCACATCCAGCCTCTATTACTGGGAGAGACACACATACCTCACATCCAGCCTACATTACTGGGAGATACACACAGAGCTCACATCCAGCCTATATTACTGGATGAGACACAAATACCTCACATCCAGCCTATATTACTGGGAGAGACACACAGAGCTCACATCCAGCCTATATTACTGGAGAGACACACAGAGCTCACATCCAGCCTGTATTACTGGAGAGACACACAGAGCTCACATACAGCCTATATTACTGGAGAGACACACAGATTTCACATCCAGCCTATATTACTGGAGAGACACACAGACCTCACAAAGCCTGACCTCACTCCTCATGGGCTCAGTGATGTATTTATCTATTCTTTGTCTCATATAGTTTGTATTGTATTATATTTGTACTGTTGTATTGTATTTTATGATATATTATTGTATTATGTTGTTATGTATACCCTCTGAATTGTAAAGTGCTGCGGAATATGTTGGCGCTATATAAATAAAAATTGTTATTATTATTATTACTGGGAGAGACACACAGACCGCACATCCTGTCCATAATCCTGGGAGAAACTCATAGACCTCACATCAAGCATTTATTACTGGGAGAGACACAAGGATCTCATATCCAGCCTATATTACTGGGGAGACACACAGTTCACATCCAGCCTGTATTACTGGGAGAGACAGACCTCACATGCAGAATGTATTACTGGGTGAGACACACATACCACACATACAGCCTATATTACTGGGAGAGACACACAGACCTCACATCCAGCCTATATTACTGGGAGAGACACGCATACCTCACATCCATCCTATATTACTGGGAGAGACACCTAGAGCTGACATCCAGCCTATATTACTGGGAGAGACACACAGACCTCACATCCATCCTATATTACTGGGAGAGACACACAGACCACACACTCAGCCTATATTACTGAGAGAGAGACACACAGACCTCACATCCAGTCTATATTACTGGGAATGACACAGAGCTCACAACCAGCCTATATTACTGGGAGAGACACACAGAGCTCACATCCAGCCTATATTACTGGGAATGACATACAGACCTCACATCCAGCCTATATTACTGGGAGAGACACACAGAGCTCACATCCAGCCTATATTACTGGGAATGACACACAGAGCTCACATCGTGGTCTGCATTACTTGGAGAGATGCACAGACCCCACATCCAGCGTATATTACTGTTATCTTTACTCTTCTAAATGCTTCATAATTTACAATTCGACTCAGTTGCAGCTTCGCTCTGGCGCCGCACTACTTGACTATGAGCCTCAAGTAAGAATGAATGATTATAGATGTGCGCTTGGGGAACTGTCTAGATGCAGAATGTACTTTGTGCTAATTTTACCTTTCAGAACATCACGTGTTAGTAAAAAGGACTGAACCTTTGATGTGGAAGCTGCGAGATGCCCTTTTCTGCAGTTCAACCTTCCGTTAAAGTCTTCCTAAATTTGCAGCGTGTCTAAGCTCCCAAAGGATCGTGAATCAAAGGTAGACTTGAATACCTGTTTAACTTAACTCTGCGCACATCATCGCCATCAATCAGAAACTGTGAATTAAAGAGGCGACAGCTCGGGTCTCAGTCAGTATATATTGCAGATAAGTAACCCCCTATAAACACAATCTTTACAAATTTGAGGCCTGTGGAGAAGTAGGGTTGGCCTCTAGGGGCCTCAGTCTAATAAACAAGGATTTTTTTAATTTCTTAAAGTAAAAAAAAACATAATAATTAATTTTTAGAGGTAATCTAGCTTGAAATAAATGTGTAAAATCAAAGTTATTTTTATTTCCCCAGCCGCAGCGGGAAAACTCCGCAATATTCTGCTAGATATACAGCATATGTTAGGATTAACATTTTTGGAAAGATTAACATTGAAACGTGAGCAGAAAGAGAAAAGTGTGAAAATGCAAATAACGGAGGCTGATATTATTACCACCTTGTTAAAGCGGCCATGACATCTACAGCAGCATTTCTATTCTATGCACTAATTGGAAATATACAGATTTCTCTGCATGGCGGCGCCCCGGAAGGTTTATTTTTATTTATACCAGGAATTGGTGTGAATTATAGCTATGAGCCGAAGCAGATTTCATTTTTAATGCTGGCAAAACCTTGCAAAATTTATTAAGACTTGTGTGCACCTTCTCAAAAATTTGCTGGCATATGAAGCACTAGTCCAAGGCCGGCTGCACAAAACGGTTTTATGCATCAGGTTTGAACCAGACAGAACCTGATCCGGTTTTGCCTTCAATGTATTCCTATGGTGCCGGATTGGTCCTATCTGACCATCTTGTTTTGTGTTTTCTGTCCCTGATCCGATTTTGTCTGTTTTTTCACCTGCATCATTTTTTGGCTCCGGTGCAAATATCGGACAAAATCGGATAGTCCCGGATCCGGAGTGATCCAGTGCCCATAAAATGGGAGTCTATAGGTGCCGGATCTGTGAAAAAAATCGGATTGTTTCCCAGATCCAATGTACACCACAGCGCAGGCTCTGAAATGCTGTCATGCTCATTCAGCATCATGGACAGCAGCATTTCAGAGACACGGCTGAGAAGTCAGCACCATGGAGAGAAGCACTGCACACATAGGCTGACAATTCAGCACCATGGACAGCAGAAGAAACGAATCCTGCAAAAAACAAGATCGGAGGGCATATTAGGCCACACTTTCTGCTCATCCTGTGCTGTTAGGTTCTGTCCAGTGGATCCTGCAAAAAACGGGATCCACCCTGACAGCACAAAACCGTGGTGTGAAGCCGGCCTTAGTAAGTGAGTACATTCAATCCCACACCCCACACACTCACAAATCTATAACAAGTATGACTTTGAGAAATTCCTATTTAATTGGCTCATATTGATGACCTTGTTCCATTATTTTAGGCAATAACAGGGTACGTCCACAAGAGGCGCAATGCTGCCATTTCCAACCTTTTTGATGCAAAAATGCTGTGGACCTCAGGCCTTTATTCTGCTATGAGAGACATTTCATTGGTACACCCTGTGCCAGCAGATCTGTAAACTGCGCAGCGGAAAAAAATAAAAATAGTAAAATTTTGTTTCTTGGTCATCGCAACATTGCAATAAAATGCAATAAGAGGCGATCAAAACAAAGCATCTACCCAAAAATTGCATCATTACAAATGTCAGCTCAAGTCACAAAAAATAATCCATCACACAGCCCCAGATCCGAAAAATGAGGATGTATGGGTTGTGGAACATGGAGGCAAAAGCACAATTCTTTTTTCTTCAAAACTTGTGAATATCTTTTCACCACTTAGATAACAGTAAAAGTATACATGTTTGGTATCTACAAACTCGTACCAACCCCAGGCATCATACTGACATGTCAGTTTTACCATTCAGTGAACATGGTGAATAAAACCCAAAAAAACAAACGTGCAATTGCACTTTTTTTTTGCAATTTCACAGCATTTGGAATTTTTTCCGATTTTCCTGTAAACTATATGGTGAAATAAATGAAGTTATTCAAAACTACAGCTCGTAACCGCAAAAAACAAGCCCTCATGCCTATATTGACAGAAGAATAAAAAATGATGGCTCTTGGAATAAGTTAGGAAAAAATGAAAGTGATAAAAAGGCAAGAGGTTAAAAACCATGAAAAAACCTATAAAACCATGCCAATAGTTAGCTGATCTTTTTACCGGTGGCAAACAGATCAGCTGATGTGCCTGCCGATCAGCTGATTGGTTTACCGGCGGCGTCGTCTTGCAGCTGATCTCTGGACCGGACACGTTCCTCTCGTATCCTGGGACTGTCGAGGATAAGTTGTTTTTTTTTTAACCATTCTTCCCTTTTATTTTGCTTTTGCAGCGTATGTAGAGGCAGCGGGGATTTGCAGCCAGAAGATGCCTGTACGTACATTGCTAAAGCGAACTACATATACACAGACAGACACACACACATACATATATACACACATATATAAACACACACATACACATTGATCTCGCACGGGAATAGGAACACAGGATTCCAAAATGGTGGAATTTCCTGTTCCTGTTTTTCCTGCTCCTGTGTGACATCACATCCTGTGAGTCCTCTGTTTTTTGTCTGGAATAGCGGATTGTGTGAAGAGCAATCTGTTAATTCAGCATTTTGTTTTTTTCTTGTAATGGAGCCAATGGGGGAAATGCAGGCAAAAAAAGGCCACATAATTGACATAATAATAATAATAATAATAATTTATTCATTTATATAGCGCTATTAATTCCATAGCACTTTACATACATGAGTAATGCTGTCTCTCTTGGAGCGCACAATCTAAACATCCTATCAGTATGTCTTTACAATGTGGGAGGAAACCGGAGTGCCCGGAGGAAACCCACGCAAACACGGGGAGAACATACAAACTCCTTGCAGATCATTCTTTTTGCAGACCCGTTTTCTACCCCAAAAGCGGATCCGCAAAAAACGCTGTGTCTGAATGGCAAATGTGGGAAATCCATTCACTTTGCTGTTCAACACAGACGCAGATGCATTTTTTGGGAAATCTGCAAAAAAAAAAAACGGTAAAAATGCAGCGTGTGAACGTAGCCCTAAGCTACTGCTGGCTCCAATGTGATCTTGAGCATCAGAGTAATGTATAGGGACAGAAGCTGGCCACATCCAGCGTGTAAGCGCTTCGCTCTCTGCTGAAGACACCAGCCACTGCTGAAAGGTTTAATGAGAAACAGGTAACAAGGAGTAAATTATATAATGAAAATTATCTCAGTTCTTGAGATTTTTAATGACAAATAATAAATTGCAATGTTGCTTATTTGTACAAACTCTTTGCAATGTTACCTATTTACCTTGTTGAGACAATCTGAAGAAAGACTGTCATTTACTACTGAAGTGCTTCTTCACCATGAACTCAATACCCCAATCATCCCCGAGAATTCCTGTGAGGTCTATAAAATGGGATTTTGTAAAATAAGATCTATAACATGGCAATCACCACATCATTCATTCTTCAGATGATGGATTATGAAAGCCTGTTCTACTGGTGAATGAAGGACGGTGAGACGTGAATTTGCATTTTTTCCTTTTGTGAGTAAGTGTATAGATTATTTCTGTACATGATAAAGCCGAGGATGCGAGGACAGATACATGAATTGCTACCTGATTGCTGAGTAAGTGAAAACCTATTTAATGTCACAGACGCAGATTGTTCTTTGTCAGAACATTTCATGACTTCTTCCATACTTGAAAGACAACTATTTATGAGCCTATCTATCATCTGTGACACAATCAGTCATTATTCACTCCAAACTTTCATGCAGAGCCTAGATTACATGCACTATATGGAGAAAAGTATTCGTCCCCAGCACTGACTTCCAGTTTCTCATTCACTCTCATTGGCACAGGTGTATATCACCTGGCCCCATTGCCCCCGGTGTATAACCTCTTCCTTCCAATATATCATCTGCGTATACAGACAAGTCAAGTGACAGAGTGCCCGGTAATGCGGAGCTCCCTGGTACCAGCGCGTCCTGTATTAGGAGCCATTGGGGTAACCGTTCATGACATTTCTTCTTCCTGAATCTTCCCCATCATCTGTGAGTGATATTATTGAGAAGTGGAAGGAACCACAGCAACTCAGACCCCATAACGTTACAGAGCGGGGGGTCAGGTACTGAAAAGGAGAGGGCAGAGCGCCATCAACTCTACTTACCCGATAACTACAGAGTCCAGACCTCCTCTGTAACATTAGCACAAACACCAGAAGCTTCATGGCCGAGCAGTTGCAGCCGTACATCACCAAGCATAATGCCAAGCAGTTGCAACCTTACATTACCAGGCACAATGCCGAGCATCAGATGAAGCAGTGTAAAGCTGTTAACACTGGACCCTGAAGGAGACGTGTTCTGTGCAGTAATACCTCACCAAGCACAGTGCCGAGCATCGGATACAGCGGTGTAAAGCCGCCAGCACCTTACTCTAGAGGTGACGTGTTCTGTACAGCTGTACATAACTAAGCACAATGCCAAGCGTCGGATGGAGCAGTGTAAAGCCACCAGCACTGCACTCTGGAGGAAACGTGTCCTGTACAGCTGAAAATCACGAACCACAATGCCAAGTGTCAGATGGAGTGGTGTAAAGCCGCCAGCACTGGACTCTGGAGGACATGTTCTATGCAGTGACGGATTACACTGCTCTATCTGCATCTGATGGAGGAGTCTAGGTTTGGTGAATGTAGAATGTTCCCCCCTGTCACACAGTCTCGTCCGCACCAGGAACGCGACATGTTGTGTTCCTGGTGCGGACGAGACTGTGTGATTTGTGCGCAGGCATCCGCCTGCGTACAAATCACATATGCCAGTGAATGGGTGCGCACGGTCATGCGCAGTCAAGAGCAGCACCGTGCGCTCCCATTATAAAGATAGGGGCTTGCGGTGCTGCGGTCACATTGCGTATCCCCTCCGCAGAACGCTGCGGCAGCCTAAGAGATCACAGACTGAACATGAGTGAACAGTGTGATGCAGCAGAAAAAAGTAAACACAATTCTGGGATGCATTAACAGAAGCATACAGACCATGTGAAGTCATTATCCCCATCTAGTCTTTGTTCAGACCCCATCTGGATACTGTGTTAAGTTCTGGGCACCACATTATAAAAAAACGACAAACTGGAGCAAGTCCAGAGAAGAACGACCAGTATGGTGACCAGTCTGCAAACCATGAGGAACCTATGAGGAACGATTACAGGATTTGGGAATGCATAGCTTGCAAAAAAGAAGACAGACAGGAGACTTAATAGCTGTCTACATATGTCTCAAGGGCTCTCCATTTTGCATATTATTATTATTATTATTATTATTATTTATTTATATAGCGCCATTAGGTTCCATGGGGCTTTACATGAGAATATAGCTAATGAAATGATGATAGTAAAAACAAACATCCCAGACCAAACAGTGATGAAAATAAGCCCATTTTTTCCACATGCATTTATAAAATGAACGTCTGAATAAGGTGTAGAGCTTTTGATTTCTTGTGAACTATTTCTCCTAAGTTCTTCTTAATAAGTAGCTATCATTAACCCTCTACTGTCATGGATCAGTGATAATACTGCTACATAAGCAGACAGTTTCATCCGGCTTCATGCCTGATCTGGGGCCAAATAAAACGTCCCCTAGGGGGCGTGTCATTTGGAATTGCATTCTGGGCATGCACAGTTCAAAAACCCAGATCCAGTTTTGTCACAGAGACCCAAAATGCATTTCTGGTCTCAGTGAAAATACTGGGAACACCCAGATCTCAGAAAAAAATAAAGAGGGCGTGCATCCAGTTCAAGCTGGATTCATGCTGATGCCGAAAAACACGAGTGTGAAACCAGTCTTGTGACTTCCAAAAGAGCGAGCTGGAGCTAGTATTTCATAAACTGGTAATCTTGTGAGTTCTTTTCAATAATGAGAGTTTAGTACAAACAATGTGATGGAAGTATCAGCGGAGGACGAGGAGAATCAGAGAAAGACATGAAGAATTGTTCTCATAAAAGAATCAGAGAATGACGTGAATAATCTTTCTGAATGAAAGAATCAAAGAAAGATGTGAAGAATCATTCTGATGAAAAAGAATCAGAGAAAGACATGAAGAATCGTTCTGATAAAAGAATCAGAGAAAGAAGTGAAGAATCATTCTGATGAAAAAGAATCAGAGAAAGACATGAAGAATCGTTCTGATAAAAGAATCAGAGAAAGAAGTGAAGAATCATTCTGATGAAAAAGAATCAGAGAAAGACATGAAGAATCGTTCTGATAAAAGAATCAGAGAAAGAAGTGAAGAATCATTCTAATGAAAGAATCAGAGAAAGACATGAAGAATCGTTCTGATCAAAGAATCAGAGAAAGACATGAAGAATCGTTCTGATGAAAGAATCAGAGAAAGACATGAAGAATCGTTCTGATGAAAGAATCAGAGAAAGATGTCAAGAATGATTCTGATGAAAGAATCAGAGAAAGACATGAAGAATCAATCTGATCAAAGAATCAGAGAAGAATATAAAGGATAGTTTTGATAAAAGCATCAGAGAATGACGTGAAGAATATTACTTTTAAGAATTCCTAAAAGCCAAAACGGTAGGAGTCTCTTTGTTCAAAACTTTTGCAAATTTGGTCTGTTTTTATAGATGGCAAAAAATGGACAAGTGAAACTTGAAGATTGTGGAACACTTTAGAATCATTAGACCCAAGAAACAGAAAATGTGCAATGCTATAAAGAAGAGCCGCAGCAGAAATCAGTCCTGCAAATTTCCTTGATAGAGCATCCATCAGTTCACACGATGTATAACGCATATTACAAATAATAGACTTATTTACTTCTCTGGCTAAATCTCATGATCATCTCCACATGATCCACAGCATCACCTGAGCAATCTTTGCTTTTCATTACTTAGCCTTTCAATGACACTTTTATAGAAGTGCTCGTGAAGGCAATGTGCTGTTACTGAAAACATATTAAATAATACTGTATTGATGTAATAAATGCAGCTCTGGTCAGATCAGGGTCACATGCAGCTATGCCCGTTACACATAATACCTAATGGATAAAAAAAGCAAAGCGCTATTCATATCATGGAGGGCTGGAATTTGTTAGTTGGTTAACAAAAAGACAAAAATTCCCACAGTATTGTGATTGGCACATCAAACGTCATGATTTTAGCCCATTGACTGAGAATGCCCGAGGTGCCATTTACACATTGGTTACACTGATTGGGCCCCATACGGTAGATTTACCAGCATTGGTTTATGTCAGTCTTATCTCCCTTTCTTTGCACTGAAGTGAGATGTAATGTATATACTCGAGTATAAACCGACCCGAGTATAGGCCAAGGCCCCTAATTTTACCTCCAAAAACTGGGGAAACCTGTGGACTCGAGTATAAGCCTAGGGTGGGAAATGCAGCAGACCGCCATCGTGGTATATAATCCCTCATCACTGTAGATAGCCCCTCATAATATCGTGCCTCCATCACTGGTATATAGCGCCCCGATCACAGTACATAGCCCCCATCATTGGTTTATAGCCCCTTATCACTGTTATTTAGCCTCCATCACTGGTATATGGCCTCCATCACTGTTATATAGCTCCTCATTACTGTATATAGCCTCCATCATTGGTATAGCGCCCCAATCGCTGGTATAGAGCCTTTATCGCTGATATATGGCCCCCATCGCTGGTACAGCGCCGCCATCTCTGGTGTAGCTCCCCCATCCCTAGTATAGCTCCCCCATGCCTGGTATAGCTACCCCATGCCTGGTATAGCTACCCCATGCCTGGTATAGCTCCCTCATCCCTGGTATAGCTCCCCCATCCCGGGCATAGCTCTCCCATCCCGGGCATAGCTCTCCCATCCCGGGCATAGCTCTCCCATCCCGGGCATAGCTCTCCCATCCCTGGCATATCTCGCCCATCACTGATATATGAGCTCCCATTACTTGTATAGGGCCAAATGCTGGCGCTCACCATAAAATAACAACCTTCTTACTCACCTTCCGACGATTCTCTGCACTGTCTGCCGGCTCCGTGCGTCCTCACTCCGGCCTGCTGCCTTGTAATCATGTGACCAGCGCTTCAATGACGTCATCGCTGCTGCGCCGCGGTCACATGATTAGAAGCCGGCAGACCGGAGGGAGGACGCACGGAGCCCACAGACAGTGCAGAGAATCGTCGGAAGGTGAGTAAGGCTGCGTTCACACATTGCGTATTTTGCCGCGTTTTTTTACGCGCGCTTTTCAAAATACGCAATGTGCTTTTTGTCTGCCAGCAAAGTGAATGGGAAATTCACTTTGTAGTGCAGACATTGCGTAAAAATACGCAGTGCGTTTTCCGGGAGAAAACGCAGCTCCGTAAAGAATTGATATAAGAATCCTGCTTCCTCCTCCCCTCTGTGACAGCTGTGGCCGCCCATTAGATTCCACAGTGTGTTAATACACACTGTGAAGTCTAAATTAAACTAAAGCAAGTGTGTGAAAAATAAAAAACAATGAATACTCACCTTCCGACGCCTTCTCCCGGTGTCTGGTCTCCGGTTGTAAGTCAGATCTCGTCTGACAGGACCTGTGGTGATGTCAGAGGGGGGCGTTTCCGGGGCGGTCCCATCGCTGATTGGCTGCTCGCGGTCATGTGGCATCACATGACCGCGAGTGCCCGGGAACGCCCCCCCTCTGACATCACCACAGGTCTTGTCAGACGAGATCTGACTTACAACCGGAGACCGGAGAGCGGCAGAAGGCACCAGACACCGGGAGAAGGCGTCGGAAGGTGAGTATTCATTGTTTTTTATTTTTCACACACTTGCTTTAGTTTAATTTAGACTTCACAGTGTGTATTAACACTGTGAAGTCTAATGGGGCGGCCACAGCTGTCACAGAGGGGAAGAGGAAGCAGGATTCTTCCTCCTCTCTTTGACATCACTGCGCTTTCTGGGGAAAGAAAGCGCAGTGTGTGAAAGCCCCTGCGTATTTTGCTGCACTTTTTTTGCGCGGCTGAAAAACGCGGCAAAAAGCGCGCGCAAAAAAACGCAGCAAAATACGCAAATGTGTGAACGTAGCCTAAGAAGGTTGTTATTTTATGATGAGCACCAGCATGTGGCCCATATAGCAGCGAGCATACATAGTGCAATGTAATATGCACCACTCCCCCTGCCGCTGATAGGGGGATGCAGTGCCCGCTCCTGCTGCAGCCTCCCCCAGCCCCCAGTCACCGGCCCCCCACTCAGCCTGTACACAGTGACTCGAGTATAAGCCGAGGGGGCACTTTTCAGCACAAAAATTGTACTGAAAAACTCAGCTTATACTCGAGTATATACGGAAGTAAGTTGTAGAATATTAGATGCATTTCTCACTGTACTTGTGACTGTCATTGCCCTCTACACCTGATAACAGCATGTGGACATTTGTGCAACAATTTGCGTCATTTCAGGGGAAAGTCTTAAAACATTTGTTGGCGATTTTGTGGTTCTTTTTGCTTCTGCTAATTTCCTCTCCCTTTTTCACTGCTTTAAAAGCATGTTAAGTGAAACAAAGTCTCTAGTTGAGCAGCCATTGATCTGCACACAACTATATTCATCAGCAGGGGGAAGGGACACTGAGGTACTGACAACCAGGATAGGTGGGAGGATACTCTATAAATAAATAATACTACTACTCATCAGCAGGGAGGAGGGACACTGAGGTGTTGACAATCAGGATAGGTGGAAGGATTCTCATCTGCAGGGAGGAGGGACACTGAGGTTTTGACAATCAGGATAGGTGGGGGGACACTTATCAGGGAGAAGGGACACTAAGATGTTGACAATCACAATAGGTGAGTAGATACTCATTAGGAGGAAGGAGGGACACTAACGTGATGTGGCACCCCTGCTGGGGATTGCCACAGGACACACCAGTGCAAGGAGAGACATACACCTTGGTACACACAGCATGCAACACCTTCCACCCCAGACCTGGAGGGGAGCCCCACTGGCTGTCCTTAAGCCAGATCCCCTATAAAAGATCCAGGCCTGAGGGGAGGAGTCAGTTAGTTCCAGTCAGACAGAGAAGAGAGCAGTTGTAAGGAGCTGGTTGCTGGAACCAAGCCAGGCCCAGAACCAGAAAACCTGACCCAGCTGTGCTGCACCCTAGGGAGAGGGACGGAGGCCAGTGGGAGAAGCAATTAGAAGGGAACAGACTTGTGAAACCTTTAGTTACCCGGACACCGGAGTCCGCAACTGCTGATAACATATAGTAGCAGGAATAGTCCGGACAGATCATGAGGATCCAGTCCCCCTGAAGTAACATGTAGAAGAATCTAAACTTGACTAAGTAAAGGACGAGGAACCTAGCTGTGGATAGGAATCCCACAGAGAGGTCCTCATTGTCGGTTCTGGAGTAGCATCCTGAGAGGGAGAAGTAGTGGCAGGTTCAGCTACTGGCAGAGCTTACCCCCAAAAGACGAACACACTAATAGAGGAGGCCTCACAACTCTCCAAGGTAAATGCCCAAGCTGCATCAACACCTGGTTACCCTCCTGGACCGTGCCTGTTACCAGACAACAGTAAAAAGGCACTGAAACCAAAGACTATTGTGTGTGTGTGTGCCTGCTTCCCCACCGCCACCTGCAGAGTTTACAGCAGAACTGCTACTACTACTCCCCTCATCCGCCCCGCTGCCCTGAGGTAAAGCTCCACCTGTGGGGAGCTGTACTACCCAACGCTGCCACCCATCACCTTAGCGGCCGGCCGCAGCGCTGGTAACTCTATTACCATGTACCATAGGTGGCGTCACGATACCATTCCCCCATCATCATCACCCCCATCCCCTACCATTGAGGGTCCAGGGCACGGAACCGGGAACCGACCAGCGGTGATTCCCCCATCGAAGCAACCGCCTATCCCGGTATCCGAGTACCCCCTACCCTTTCGACTGTCACTGACAATCAGGATATCTGGGTGAATACTCATCAACAGAGAAGAGGGACACTGAGGTGCTGACAATCATGATCAGTGGATGGATGCGCATCGGTAGAGAGGAGACAAAATGAGATGCTGACAATCAATATAGGTGGTGGGGAAACTCATCCACAAGGAGGGAGGGATACTGAGGTGTTGACAATCAGGATAGGTGGGTAGATTCTCATCAGCAGGTAGAAGCGACACTGAGGTGCTCACAATCAGGATATGTGAGAGAATTCTCATTAGGAGGGAGGAGGCACAATGAGGTGCTGACAATCAGGATAAGTGGGCTGACATTCAGCCGCAAGGAAAAGAGACCCTGACCAGCCTCATCAGATCTATAGCATGTATTTAGTAAAGGGGTTGCAACAATATAATAAACTATCCCTAATCGATAGGATGGGAGATAACTTATTTGTTGGGTGTCTGAACGACGACACCACACCCCCAACAATCTTGAGGACGGGAGCTCTAAAGATCATGGTGGATTTACTGCTAGGTACGCTTGAGATAACCCTCATGTTTGCAGATGATCAGAATAAACATTCCCGCAGAGAATATACAATCTAATCCAGAAAAATGTAGAAGCTCACACCGATCAAACTCCGGGAACACGAGTTGCCACTGTCTGGAATGCTGACCGCTGGCATCGCAGCATCTTGCAGTACAAATCAATGTATACCTCGGAGAACAATGGTTCATTTCTTGTTTCCAGCAAGAATGGTGAGATTATTACAGGTAAAACATATCAACAAACCCTAAGTAGTCACATGGTGCCACGTCACTCAGGGGACATGTTTCCCAGAGCATTCTACAGAGGAACAGCATTAAATACACCTCTATGTCACATGACGCAGAGCTGCACAGTGGGCATATAACAAATACCCCTTATGTCACATGGCACAGTTACACAGAGGGCAGCTTTATACGGGCAGTATACCCACGATATCTCATTACATATGGGAAAGTTTACCATGACATTCCAAAAAAGAAAGTATGAAAGTATAAAATAAGTGCTCCCCCCTCCCTCCATGACTGTAATACAACGTCTGGTGATGTCTAGAGCCTGGTGGTTGTCAAACACTATAACTGTTATTGAAGAGCCACATCTAAAGCTCTGCAAATGGCACGGGTGGCGGACACTCCCTGTATAAATATAAAGCCATGTGTTTAGAGTGTGGGAATGCAAACAACCTCAGAATATCAGATTATACGGGCATATTAATGCACTGACGATCATCTATTGCACAACCAATGGAGGTAGCCAGCTTGTGGGCAACAGTCATGTACAGTACATGCAGCGATATGAATAAGAAGTATTGTCATGCTGTAATAATAGGGGCGCCTGACTTGCATAACCCTATTTATTTTGGTAGCAACCTGAACCACTGGTTGATTGCTCATATGACTGCAGTGCTGAATCCTTGCGCTACCTCCTGTTGAATTCAATATTCGTGTATGGATGGATACGCTGCATTTTCTCTGAACTGCATAGGTTCTAAAATACCCCTCCCATCAATTTTTTCAACATAAATCAAAATCGAAAAATCGAAGGGGTATAATGATTTTGAGTCCCATGCTCTTTCAGCAGTAAGTGCGGTAATAATCATGCCAAGTAATGTTTTACTGGGAAACCATTGTGTCAAAAAAGGGGGTGCATCTGCTTCATTAAAAATTGCTAGTAATGGGTGCTACAACCCACAGCGGCATTTTGAACAATATATAGGGAAAGTAGAACCACTGTATAATTAGGGGAGCTCACCGTATCACGTGAAAAAGTGAATTATTTCTTTTTTGTATGCTTTGCTGATGACAATCTTTGACAAAGGTTAATAAAAACAATTAAAAACCAGTTACAGAGCAACATACACCAACCGCACACAATCCTGTATTGGTCAATTACAGGAAGGTTCAATAGGTAGTTTTACACATCCCATTTTAATCATTCTTTAGCTTTACACCGAACTGTTGGGGGTCCATGTCTGTACACTAAGTGTTTAGGCATGGACCCAAAACAGGAAAAATAACATCAAATGGCACCAGCATAATGCTGGTATGGTAATGACTCACCCCAGTAAGAGTTTGTCGTGACGCCACCTGTGGAAGGCGGCCAGTAGGAGCCACTGCTGTGGTTAGGTACCTCCAGGGACCATGGAGTTGCAGCCATGATGGTTTGGCTCCCCATGGGAGGAGCAGATCCCCAGGGCATGCAGAGTTGAAGTGATTTGGGCTAAGAAAAGGCCTGCAGGGCAGAGCTGGCTGTTGGCAAAGTCAGGACAGTTATCTTACAGGGTCTTGCAGTCTGTGCGGTTTGGCAGTCTCTAGGCGCAGGCGGAAAATAAGAGTCCCACACACAGTCTGAGTTCCAACCCGGTGTACTTGGCTTCTTTGGTCAGGCACTTCAAAGTACAGCACAAGTACAGTGGTGGCCCGAGTAGTCCTTGGCAACCAAGATGGCTTGTCCAGTGCACCCCCTTTGTATTCCTTCCCTCTTGAGCTTCTCTCTCTCCCAGCGCTGCCTGTTCTCCTCCTTCCTGCACACGCCTCCGCACACAAAGCCCCGATCCAGAAGCCACGCAACTTTTTGGGTGACCGGCAGAGTCCCCTGGCCCTAATACAGCTGCCTTCTCTGCGCTGTGTCGGGAGTTGGCCACAGCTCTTGGAGATCTCGTGGCCCCCGGTTCTGTGGTTGGAGCCTCCTCGCTACCTGCAGGGCTAGGCCCCTGATTTTCCTCACCCTTCCACTTCACTGTAGATTCAGGCGCGCGGGTGGATTGCTTACTGCCCATGCCCCTAGGACTCCCTCTAACTTCCTACGGTCTGTAGTCCCGGAATAGGCCTCATCATGGTTTGGGCCTCCGGGTCCGTGCTCTCTGTCTTCTCTGTCTCATGCTCTCCCCCAATAACTACCCACTTCATGCTCTCCTTCAACAACTACCCACTTTCCGTGGTGTCTTCCCTTTGTTCTTTTCCTTTCCCTAACTGCTTCCTGCTCACTTCCCACCCACCACCTGTCTCCCCCCCGCTGTCCCATAGATGCCTGAGCCGTCCCACTACCTGGGTTCACCTACTAGCTCTGGGACCGGGTGTGTTGGGTGTGTTTATGGGTGACCGGACTTACCGATCCTGGTTGTCGCAAAGAAATAGTGGTGACCGAACCGCAGGGGCGCCACACTCTCCCTTAGCAAAGATTAGCACTTCCTCGTGCTAATACCAGGTTAAGTGATGTGCAAGTGAAACTCAAAACTTTTTATAACGCGCATATAAATGACAAAATAAAATAATAAACAAAGATGTTCCTTCCCTTACGGGAGGTGCTAAACATAAGGTTACATAACAAAAACCACACTGATTATAAAAAGACCAGTACTATAAAAATAGAGGCTATAGGTATAAAACATGAATGCATAAAAAAACAAATGAATGGGGGTTTATGAGGGAGGCGCTGACTCAACTTGGCCTGGGTCCCCGGTTCTTGAACGGAATCATGTCCCTAAACTCCTCACCGTCTGCAAGGGTGAAGATTGGAGGTACCTTATCTTCCCCGTTTAAAATAGCAAACGGAACTAGACAGGGATGCCCGCTGTCACCCCTGCTTTACATTATTGTAATGGAACATTTGGCTACAGCACTTAGAGCCAATGTTGACATTCACGGGATTGTGCTGGGTCAGAGTCACCACAAGACGGCATTATTTGCCGACGATCTCCTACTTTATGTCTCACAGCCCCTGATCTCTATCCCTTCTATTCTGAAAGAATTCGAGCAGTTCGGACAGTTGAGTAACTTTAAAGTCAACTGTTCTAAGACAGAGGCGCTCAACATTTCCTTACCTGGAGATTTGGTATCTCATTTGTCCGGACAGTTCCCTTTCAAATGGAAGACAGAGGCCATTAAGTATTTAGGAGTTCTCATCCCAAGAGATCTTAGACAACTGTTTAGATTAAATTACCAACCCCCACTGTCTAGAACAGAAGAGGCTTTTTCATCATATCGACAACTAAAGCTATCCTGGTTCGGAGAATGAACGTCATCAAAATCGATGTCTTACCCCGACTCCTATATATTTTTCAAACAGTCCCCGTCCTTCCAGACAGGACGTTTTTTGCTACACTACAATCTCTTATTATCAAATTACCTGGGGAGGGAAGAGATCTAGGGTACGGATTAATATCCTATCCCTACCTAAATCCAGAGGAGGGGTTGGGTTGCCCAACATAAAGACATATTTCCTGGCTTCTTCTCTCACCAGAGCCATGGACTGGCACTACTGTTCGGCACACAAGAAATGGGTGGAGGTGGAGCAGGATGGCCTGGGGATCCCACTGAAGCATTTACTCTGGATTCCCCCTGGGAACGTAAAAGAAATATCCCCCCTATCTGAGATGACCAAGATCACCTTAAATGTATGGCATTCTGTAACAAAGACATTGTTTTCGGACAGCAGATTCAGTCCTTTTGCTTCCCTCTTCTCTAGTCCAACTTTTACACCTGGGTTCAGAAAACACAGATTTCTGTGTTGGCAGAGTGTGAACGACACCCGAATGGTACAGACCCTATCCGAGGGTAAATTACCCTCAATAGGGAACTCCAATCTATAGATGCAACTAGGCCACTTAGATGGTTCGAATTTTTCCAGTACAAATCGTTTTTATTTCCAGCTGTCCATACGTGCAGGGTGAGACTGATGCCAAATATATTGGAGAGAATGCTCCAACAGGATTCCCCTCCGAAGCACAAAATATCAGCTTTGTATCAAGCCTTAGGGTCATTGAGAGACCAGGGTACCCTGTACTTTCAGCGTGCCTGGGAGAGGGACTTAGACAGGAACATTTCAGATAGTGAGTGGCGGAAATGTTTTATATTTACCCACAAATTGGCCAATGCGTGTATTGCGCAAGAAAGGAGCTACAAGTTGCTCACCAGATGGTACCTGTGCCCGGTTGCCCTACACCGCATGTTCCCTGACACCACAGATAGTTGTTGGCGTTGTGGGGAAGCACCAGGGACGATGCTTCACATTTGGTGGAGTTGCAGTGAAATCCAGCAGTTCTGGTCTAGGGTGTTCAGTACCTACACACAGATAACAGGTAAACGGGTGGAGCGTCGCCCTGAAATAGCTCTATTATCCATCTTTCCAAGGCCTATCGGGCTTAATAAGAGGGATATACTGTTTCTGCGTTTCGGCCGCTCGCGCTCTAATTCCGAGATTCTGGAGAACCTCTCAAGTTCCGTCCCTGCTTGACTGGTTCAAGGAAATGCTTGATATATTTCGAATGGAGGAGCTGGCGGCCGACGCTTCAGGTTCTCGTGATAAATTTTCAGTGGTCTGGACGGAATGGATCCTCTTCCAGGATTCGGCGGAATTCAGGAGGACTTTCTCCGAGATTGACACAGTAGTGTGATCTTTGGTCGACATGGGGTCGAGGGATCACTTTTTCCCTATTCCTCTCTAGTTCTATTCCCTTCTTTATCTGCCCCCAATTATCCTAAAAGAACAGTCCTACTTATTTTTCTATTCTTTATTCTTATCTTTTTTCTTTCACTTTCTTTCTTTTCTTTCTTCTCACCCATTCCATATTTAATATTTTTGGGAATCATTTCTTAACCCACCTTCCCTCTAGATTTGAACATGGTGGGAAAGGAATATTATTTATAATGCCTCGAGAAACACCAATAAAGATGGACTTATTTCTGATTATCCGGATTTTCAGCAAGTTCTTCGAGGCTTTGACCTAACTGGCTCCACCAACAACAGTGATGGGATATTACGTGTTAGCCTAACAGATACTCCTGGCCCTTGGTCAAACTGATAAGGGGGTGCTAGGTGTCAATCATTTTGACGAGGTTTCCAACCCCCCTCGTTAGCTGAGACACCCTTTGCCAGGAGCAGGATCTTTTTATTTACTGTCTCTGGTTTATAAAAAAGGGATTGGATAACCCTATTATCGAAGAGGGTGCAATTATTTGTGGTTGATTATTGTATTATTCTCTTATAACAAATATTCTTTTTTGTGTTTCCTTTATCTGTATTCTTTGGATATACATAGTCATATAACTTGTAACGTTTTTACAAAACCAATAAAAAGAGATTAACCATAAAAAACAAATGAAAGGCAAACGTGCAAGTCACACACATTAGCCCGGTAAGTGTCCCTTACTAAGTAGTTCGTGATTGTGAAAGTTTGTGCGAGTCCTTGTCTTCGGAGGGACCCACGAACAACAAACCCCCAGCACAGACCCTAGGTGTGGCGACAGGACTTGATGGACTGATTTTTCGGCCATGCCAGTGGGTTTTTGTTCGTGGTCTCAGGTAAAACATTTAAAAAGAAAACACACCTTAGCAGCGTGGTTTGAAAAAAAAACAACAGGGAGCACACCAAAGTATGCTAACTATATATCTCCAGTCCTAACCATGCACTGTTCATGATTAAAAATGTTAATTAAAATGAGAAAAAACAACAGGGGAAACTAGGGAGTCAAAACAGGGGAAATTGTCTACTGGTAGTGCTGCCAGTCCTGGTTACTCTGGCTGCCAAGGCAGCGTGACTGGCTTCGCCGCCTGCACTCCGGTAAAGAGTACCCCAGCACTGGGGGTCTGATCTTTCCTCTCCCGCACGGACAGTGGGGTGGATCTGGTGCACAGGCTGGGGCCGCTTCAGGCCGTGCCCAGCACAAACGGAGGGCGCAGGGGCCTTGTTCCTCCTCCTGCCGAATGAACGTAACTCGGTCTCTGGGGTGCAGGTCTCTGCCCGGGTGGCCCTTAGGCAGGTGCTCTTCGACATCCCGCCAAGAGAGTTCTCGGCTCGCCCCCAGTTCTTGGAGAAATTCCCAGCCCCCCCTCCCCCCAATGCGGTGGATCGGGCCTTGCGGGCTTCGGCCTAGGCCTGGATAATGTGCCCCTCCTGCGCTCGCTTCTGAGCCCTCCGCTCTGCGTTCTCTGCCTCCCACCGGGCAATGCACCATCTCTGGTGTTCAACCCACGGCATGATCTCCACTTCGCCCTTGCCCACCTTCACCTCCCCTGGGAATCCCATCATCGACCCACTAGGGGTTCTCCCAATAGCACACCACGGGCTCGCTGTGGACCTCTTGGGACGGGGGTTCCAGGGTCAATGGGACAACAATTCATTGCCCGGAAACGGGAGTGTCCTCCCAGGTCTGACTGGGGCATGCCGGGCTGAGGGGGCGAAGAGGGTCCACGGGTACTAGGGAGTCTCCTCTAACAGTGGAACAGAAAAAAAAAAAAAAACAGCACTATTGCGCCACACCACTAAATTTCACCACAATGTGGTTCTATTAAATGAACACTAACCTTTCCAGGTTGTGCATGAATCTGCACAAGCAGATTAAGCGTATAGGGAGATCGGGTCCATAAAGTTGATGATCATCAGACCTCTGTGTGAAGAGAGGATATTTTACACTCCTTGAGTTGGTAGAAATCACTTGCTTCTCTCCTCAGAGCCGGCTGATCATGTGATGAACACAGGTGGAGTTTGGATGATGCACTGCCAGGTCCTATGGACTTGCCCAAGCTGCTCGCTACACCGCGCTCCCCGAAGGGAGAATAGGTATGAATGATAGAAGGAGCGGTGTTAGAATGCGGCGCTAGGTAACACAAGATCAAGCCTTCATAGAATTACCTTAAGTTTATTACACAAAGCTGCAGGGTGCGACCACAACGCGTTTCGACACACAAATCGGCGTCTTTCTCAAGTGGATTATCCACTTGAGAAAGACGCCGATTTGTGTGTCGAAGCGCGTTGTGGTCGCACCCTGCAGCTTTGTGTAATAAACTTAAGGTAATTCTACGAAGGCTTGACCTTGTGTTACCTAGCGCCGCATTCTAACACCGCTCCTTCTATCAGTCCTCTAACAGTGGGGCAGTCACTGTATCTGTTCCAGGACCAGGCTCTAACTCGTCCCTCTTTGTGCATCTCGCGGGCCAGCGAATCGGGATGCGAAGCCGCCCATCTCCTGGTCGCCTTCTCTACAATGGTTTGTCGCCATCTCTCCACGGTGGTCAGGTGGGCCTGCTCCAGCTGGCGACCGAGCTCTCGGACCTTGTCCTCTAGGAAGGTGGGATCCAGCTCCATCATCTGGCTCTCCTCTGGGGAGCTGGGGGAGTCTGCCGCTGCCACCGCACACTTCATGCCGCCCAGGCCTTGCTCCGCCTTCTTGGGTAGCATGTGGATACCAAGATTCCCGCCACTCAGCTTGCGGTCCGCGCCAAAGTCTGGGTCTGTCTCCTCCATTCATGGGTGTGACTCTTTTCCTTCGTTATCAGTCGCACCCGTGGGTTGGATGACAGTTCATTGGTCCGCCTCCCCGACTCTTTCACGCTGAGGTCATTCCATATCAAGTGATCCAAATATGAATATTTTTTTTACCTGACGTCTTCAGATTTAAAAAAAAAAAATTTCTATATGAAGTACAATTTTGCGTTTGCGTTCACATGGGTAAAATATTAACAAAGATACTCTTGTGACATATCTGGTGAAGGCCTGTACAGTTCTGAGTAGAATGGTGTTTATTTTGTTTTCCTATCTTATTTCTAGCCTGAGTTACGAGTAGGAATGTAAAGGCAGGCAACACCGAAATTCACACTTTTTCCAAACTTTGAAAATCAATGAAAAAATAAAAAAAAAAATGTTAGAATTTTTTTACCTTCACATTTTGCATTGTCTGACATGCTATTATCAAATAACAAAATCTTAAAGATTTAAAAATATAGAGATAAAAATCATTGGTTCACTTGACATGGAATGACCAGCTGTGCACTGGCTCGGCCCACGATGGGGAATCGGGGCACGTTCCCCAGCCAGCACATACTTTTAGTCTCTTATGGCCGCTATTGCTCAGGCCCAAAAACACAGTCTCTTTGTTGCAATCTGTAAGGCGCACAAGACCCAGTGATACTGATCCTGTTCACAGCGCCAAAGCCGACTCGCTCCAGTGGGGGCCGTGGGATACTCGGAGCCGGGCCCTCTCGATGTCCTTGAGCATCTGGGCGCTGCCAAGGTGGCATGACCCGGTCAGTGGCCACCCGGATGTGCGGTCAGTAAAAAGGGGGTAAAGAGGGGTGAAAAGAAAAAGTAAAGGTTGTGACGCCACTGTGAAAGGCAGCCGGTAGGAGCCGCTGCTGCAGTCCGGGACCTCCGGGGATGAAGGAGTTGCAGCCGTGATGGTTTAGCTCCCCATGGGAGGAGCAGATCCCTAGGGAATCCGAAGTTGAGGTGATTTGGGGTGAGAGAAGGCCAGCGGAGCAGAGATGGCTGCTGGCAGGGTAAGGACACGGCCTTGCAGTCTGTGCGGTTTGGTAATCTACCGCTTCCCAAGCGCAGGCAGGAAATAAGAGTCCCACACACAGTGAGTTCCAACAAGGTTTACTAGGCTTCTTTGGTCAGGCACTTCAAGTTACAGCACAAGTAGAGTGGCAGCCCGGGTGGCCCTTGGCAACCAGGATGGCTTGTCCAGTGCACCCTCTTTGTGGTCCTTTCCTCTTTGGCTTCTCTCTCTCCCAGCGCTGCCTGTTCTCCTCCTTCCTGCATGCGCCTCCGCACACAGAGCCCCGATCCAGCAGCAATGGGCCTTCTTGTGTCAGGAGTTGGCCAAAGCTCTTGGAGATCTCGTGGCCGCCTGTTCTGTACTTGGAGCCTTCTTGCCACGTGCAGGGCTGGGCCCCTGGTTCTTGCCCTGTCCTTTCACTTCACTGCAGATTTGGTTTGGTGGGGGGTGGACAAGGAGGGCTTGGATGTCAGATAGGGCTCATCAGACCTGGAGTCACTTTGTCGTAGTTGATGAGCAAGCAGACATTGGCCAATGTATGTACCAAGAACTCCAGATTAAAAGAAAGATTATTGAGTTTTTTGAAAAACGTAAGTTTTGAATTTTTTCCTCAAACACATATGGCTTGTTAGCACTGTGCATCATTGGTGATAGCTGTGTGCTGCATGGACTTTTACTTAGTTTGTTTAATCTCTGTGCCCCATGCTTGCACCAGTTCACACTGGTCTGCTGAGTGCTATGCAGCTTTTCTGAATCACTGCAGATTTGGACGTGAGGGTGGATCGCTCACTGCCCACGCCCTTGGACTTCCTCTGACTTCCTGCAGTCTGCAGCCCTGTGACCTGGGATAGGCCTCATCATGGTTTGGGCTTCTGGGTCCGTGCTCTCTGTCTTCTCTGTCCTGTGCTCTCCTCCAACTAACTACCCACTTCCCGTGGTGTCTTCCCTTTGTTCTCTTCCTTTCCCTAACCGCTTCCTGCTCACTTCCCACCCACCACCTGTCTCCCCCCCGCCGGTCCCATAGCTGCCTGAGTCGTCCCACTACCTGTGTTCACCCACTAGCTCTGGGACTGGGTGTGTTGGGTGTGTGTAACGCCGGTGGTCTGGTGTCTTGGTTTCCTCGGCGTTACTGCGCTTTCACCCAATGCTCCTTCCCCCCCTGACCAGCTGGGAGACTGTAGTATGTTACCTGGATAGGATTCTGCTCAGTTCCCAGCTCCGCTGCGTAGCTGCACATGTTGTATTGTCAGTGCTCCGCTGTTTACCTCTCATGTGTGGACCCTGGCTCCCGCTGTGGAAGCTATCCGCGGGTTGTGAGGTCCTCTGCAGCTGGTGCATGACTTTCCACGTGTGTCTAGGCTTGCAGCCGCTGCCAGGTGCTCTGGGCATCGGTTCCTGTGCTGGCTATGCTGTATGGGTTCTGACTGTGCCTAGGGTGCGCGCCGCCACACCTTCCCCAGTTTAGTAAGATGGAGGGTGTGCGCTTGAATTGCTGTCCCTAGCCTATAGCTGAGGGTCAGCTCCTATTTAAAGTTCCTCTTCCCTGTTGGGCGTCGCCAGAGCCTCGCATTAGGTTTCTTAACCTAGCCCTGTGTGTTTGGTCCAACATGCTGCTCCTGGTCTGCCTTGTCTACAGCTCCTGTTCTGCCTGCTACCAGTTCGGGGAAAGCTGATGTCTGTGTCCCTGGACCCGTCTTGTCTGTGCTGGTGCCAACGTCCTTGTCTTGTTCCTCCTTGTGTCTTGCTGTTCCCGGTCTGGAGCCGTGTCCGTTGCATGGAGTCCAGACGTCCTGACTGTCGGTGTCCAAGATGGACCTGAGGTTCTGCCTGGTGTCCGTGCCTGGTGTCCGAGATGACCCTGAGGTTCCCGCCTGGTGTCCGAGATGACCCTGAGGTTCCCGCCTGGTGTCCGAGATGACCCTGAGGTTCCCGCCTGGTGTCCGAGATGACCCTGAGGTTCCCGCCTGGTGTCCGAGATGACCCTGAGGTTCCCGCCTGGTGTCCGAGATGACCCTGAGGTTCCCGCCTGGTGTCCGAGTTGACCCTGAGGTTCCCGCCTGGTGTCCGAGATGACCCTGACGTTCTCGCCTGGTGTCCGTGATGTTCCGTGTCCATGATGTTCCGTGTCCTTGATGTGTGTTCTTGTTCAGTAAACGTTACTTTTTGCTATACCTGAAGTGTGCGGTGTCGTCTTGTCCTGCAGGTTACCACCTAGCCCACATGCTCAGCTGCCACAGAACCCGGTTGCTGTTCTTCCCTAGTCTGGGCAGGCCCGGGTCCCCCCTGTGGTCCAGTGGGTCCACATTCCCCTTACCTCATGGGTCGCGAGCGCGACCGTGACAGTAGGCTCTGGCCATGGACTCCGCTGAGCATTTGTGGACTGCAGGACATTCCCCGGATCCCACTTGGTATGTGGACTAGATTGCTCGAGCCCCGTGTGGTCAGCGGCTCTGATCACTCGAGTGATGGACTCTGCTGCTTTTTTGTGACCTGTGGGACGTACCGCCTAACCCAATTGAACTTTTTGGGGGACTTTGTCTTTTGGGTTTTCAGAAGAGGGGGCCTGAGGAGGGGGATACTGTAACGCCGGTGGTCTGGTGTCTTGGTTTCCTCGGCGTTACTGCGCTTTCACCCAATGCTCCTTCCCCCCCTGACCAGCTGGGAGACTGTAGTATGTTACCTGGATAGGATTCTGCTCAGTTCCCAGCTCCGCTGCGTAGCTGCACATGTTGTATTGTCAGTGCTCCGCTGTTTACCTCTCATGTGTGGACCCTGGCTCCCGCTGTGGAAGCTATCCGCGGGTTGTGAGGTCCTCTGCAGCTGGTGCATGACTTTCCACGTGTGTCTAGGCTTGCAGCCGCTGCCAGGTGCTCTGGGCATCGGTTCCTGTGCTGGCTATGCTGTATGGGTTCTGACTGTGCCTAGGGTGCGCGCCGCCCACACCTTCCCCAGTTTAGTAAGATGGAGGGTGTGCGCTTGAATTGCTGTCCCTAGCCTATAGCTGAGGGTCAGCTCCTATTTAAAGTTCCTCTTCCCTGTTGGGCGTCGCCAGAGCCTCGCATTAGGTTTCTTAACCTAGCCCTGTGTGTTTGGTCCAACATGCTGCTCCTGGTCTGCCTTGTCTACAGCTCCTGTTCTGCCTGCTACCAGTTCGGGGAAAGCTGATGTCTGTGTCCCTGGACCCGTCTTGTCTGTGCTGGTGCCAACGTCCTTGTCTTGTTCCTCCTTGTGTCTTGCTGTTCCCGGTCTGGAGCCGTGTCCGTTGCATGGAGTCCAGACGTCCTGACTGTCGGTGTCCAAGATGGACCTGAGGTTCTGCCTGGTGTCCGTGCCTGGTGTCCGAGATGACCCTGAGGTTCCCGCCTGGTGTCCGAGATGACCCTGAGGTTCCCGCCTGGTGTCCGAGATGACCCTGAGGTTCCCGCCTGGTGTCCGAGATGACCCTGAGGTTCCCGCCTGGTGTCCGAGATGACCCTGAGGTTCCCGCCTGGTGTCCGAGATGACCCTGAGGTTCCCGCCTGGTGTCCGAGTTGACCCTGAGGTTCCCGCCTGGTGTCCGAGATGACCCTGACGTTCTCGCCTGGTGTCCGTGATGTTCCGTGTCCATGATGTTCCGTGTCCTTGATGTGTGTTCTTGTTCAGTAAACGTTACTTTTTGCTATACCTGAAGTGTGCGGTGTCGTCTTGTCCTGCAGGTTACCACCTAGCCCACATGCTCAGCTGCCACAGAACCCGGTTGCTGTTCTTCCCTAGTCTGGGCAGGCCCGGGTCCCCCCTGTGGTCCAGTGGGTCCACATTCCCCTTACCTCATGGGTCGCGAGCGCGACCGTGACAGTAGGCTCTGGCCATGGACTCCGCTGAGCATGTGTGGACTGCAGGACATTCCCCGGATCCCACTTGGTATGTGGACTAGATTGCTCGAGCCCCGTGTGGTCAGCGGCTCTGATCACTCGAGTGATGGACTCTGCTGCTTTTTTGTGACCTGTGGGACGTACCGCCTAACCCAATTGAACTTTTTGGGGGACTTTGTCTTTTGGGTTTTCAGAAGAGGGGGCCTGAGGAGGGGGATACTGTAACGCCGGTGGTCTGGTGTCTTGGTTTCCTCGGCGTTACTGCGCTTTCACCCAATGCTCCTTCCCCCCCTGACCAGCTGGGAGACTGTAGTATGTTACCTGGATAGGATTCTGCTCAGTTCCCAGCTCCGCTGCGTAGCTGCACATGTTGTATTGTCAGTGCTCCGCTGTTTACCTCTCATGTGTGGACCCTGGCTCCCGCTGTGGAAGCTATCCGCGGGTTGTGAGGTCCTCTGCAGCTGGTGCATGACTTTCCACGTGTGTCTAGGCTTGCAGCCGCTGCCAGGTGCTCTGGGCATCGGTTCCTGTGCTGGCTATGCTGTATGGGTTCTGACTGTGCCTAGGGTGCGCGCCGCCACACCTTCCCCAGTTTAGTAAGATGGAGGGTGTGCGCTTGAATTGCTGTCCCTAGCCTATAGCTGAGGGTCAGCTCCTATTTAAAGTTCCTCTTCCCTGTTGGGCGTCGCCAGAGCCTCGCATTAGGTTTCTTAACCTAGCCCTGTGTGTTTGGTCCAACATGCTGCTCCTGGTCTGCCTTGTCTACAGCTCCTGTTCTGCCTGCTACCAGTTCGGGGAAAGCTGATGTCTGTGTCCCTGGACCCGTCTTGTCTGTGCTGGTGCCAACGTCCTTGTCTTGTTCCTCCTTGTGTCTTGCTGTTCCCGGTCTGGAGCCGTGTCCGTTGCATGGAGTCCAGACGTCCTGACTGTCGGTGTCCAAGATGGACCTGAGGTTCTGCCTGGTGTCCGTGCCTGGTGTCCGAGATGACCCTGAGGTTCCCGCCTGGTGTCCGAGATGACCCTGAGGTTCCCGCCTGGTGTCCGAGATGACCCTGAGGTTCCCGCCTGGTGTCCGAGATGACCCTGAGGTTCCCGCCTGGTGTCCGAGATGACCCTGAGGTTCCCGCCTGGTGTCCGAGATGACCCTGAGGTTCCCGCCTGGTGTCCGAGTTGACCCTGAGGTTCCCGCCTGGTGTCCGAGATGACCCTGACGTTCTCGCCTGGTGTCCGTGATGTTCCGTGTCCATGATGTTCCGTGTCCTTGATGTGTGTTCTTGTTCAGTAAACGTTACTTTTTGCTATACCTGAAGTGTGCGGTGTCGTCTTGTCCTGCAGGTTACCACCTAGCCCACATGCTCAGCTGCCACAGAACCCGGTTGCTGTTCTTCCCTAGTCTGGGCAGGCCCGGGTCCCCCCTGTGGTCCAGTGGGTCCACATTCCCCTTACCTCATGGGTCGCGAGCGCGACCGTGACAGTGGTTGTTTATGGTGGACTGAGGACATTCCCGATCCCAGGTTGGCAATTGAACAGTTGGCAGCGCCGATCACCGAGTGATGGACTCGCTGCAGTGACGTGGGATCCGGCTACCAAATTCACGGTTTGTAAAGGGGCCTAAAAACCCGGTCCTTTTTGGAACCCATGTTTTACCCAAATTCCCCTGGATCTGAGCTTAGTAAATTTAAAAATATATCGCTGGTGCTGAAAGTCAGGCCCTAACCCTTCATGACCCTGCTCCCAATTACCGTTGTGCATCCCTCCATAGTCAATGACTTCTATCCTAATGTTATTGCAGCCTGTAATGCTCTGGCATCGGTCCTCTGGCAATTAATCTATTTGCTGTGCCGCAACTTCAGTTTTATGAGGTGTGGCTTAAAATGTCCCACCATATGAGTCAGCCACTAGTTAATATCCAGACACTGTTTCCCAACTCAGCATTATTCACTAGCTGTGGTTGCAACATGCGTCTTCTAGCCTGTACACTCCTTGTCCAGCTCAACCAGTGGAGTGATTTGTGATCCCTGCCTCTATGACTGTTTCAACTCCTGTGCCACTGGACGCTGCCGGCGAGCCGTGTCCTTCAATGAGTCCAGACGTCCAATATGTTGCAAGAGGACGCTAGCAGTGTCTCCTGGTGGAGAACCCTGAAATTCCGCCTGTGTCCCAGATGACCCTGAGTCGTAGGTCCGAGATGTGACGTTCCCCTGCCGGATGCTAGTTCCCGCCTGTGTGAGAAACCCTGAGCTTCCCTTCAAGACCCGATGCTGTAGTACCTGATTGTGGTCAATACCTACTTTCAGTGGTTCCAATGTTGCGTCCATATGTTCGTTTTGATTTTCATTCAAATCAGTAAAAGTTATTTAACTAATTCATTCTTTACAAAAGGACATCTACACAAATCATCAAAACGTTTTTTTCACTAGTTATGTTCTGAAATACTCATGAAGTAGCACCCAGATGTTTATGGTAGGATTCGAGTCACTTTTTGGAAAAATAAAGTACAACCGGGTGACTCATAGAGATCTCCACTCAAGTGTAAAAGCAAAACACGATATATTGTGGAAACAATTTAAGTTAAAAACTGGAATGCTGAATTTTGAAAAAAAATCTGGTGTGTGTATAAGAAGTCTAAACCCTTTCTAGACGACCTGATAGCCATACCAACAATCATCTTTCCTCCTTGATTTCTACCTCTCTTGGCACAAGGTTAAATCTTACAATAGGTGAGGTTTGCAAATCCACCATGAGCTGCCACTGTGATATACAGAACATTTTTCCACAATCAGGATTATCAGCATATTGGTTGCATCGTATTTTAGCCTAAAACACTGCGTTGTCCAGTACAAGCACAGTGGATGGATTTATAGAAATCTCCTGCCCTATGACTTTTTAACCAGTGCAAACTGACCTGCGGCGCGGCTTCAAGAGCAGCAGCACGTCAATTTATGATTGCGAAGACGCTAGAGTACTCAACGGGGGAACACCGCAAAAATACGCTGTGCCCAGAATCCTGATCGTAGGCACCGAGAGTGCGTTCCCCTGCCGGATGCTAGCATCTCCGAGGGAGAAACCACGCTGCATCCATAACACATCGTGTCCTGATTGTGGTCAACTACCCTTATCAGTTACAATGTTGCCTCAATATTTATTTTGATTTTCAATTCCAAAATCAGTTAAAATTATTAAAAAATAATTTTACAAAAAGAATCTACAAAAATATCAAAAGTATTTTCACTATGTTATGTCTGATCTCAGAAGTGAGACACCCAGAATGCAAGTAGGATTTGAGTCATATTTTAGAAAAATAACGTACGGTGACTTTAAAGAGATTTTCCACTAAAGGAAAAAAAAAAGATAAATAAGCTGTAAAAATTAAGTTATATAGGAATGCCTCAAATTTTGTGCAGATCTGGGACCCCTGTGATGTATATGAAGTCAAAGCCAACTTTCTAGACGCCTGATGGAGCCATGACCACAACACCTTCCTCCTTGATCTCTTTTGCCCAGGGGCTAAACTACAATAGGTGCAGGGGTTGCGATCGCACCTGGGCCCTGCAGCCTAGGGGGGCCCCAAAAGTCCCTTTGGCCTATAGAAAAAGACTATTGCTATTAAAGATTTGCAATAATTGGGGCATCGTTGGAGATTTCGCATCGGGGCCCCTGGGTCTGAACTTACGCCACTGCTTTTGCCCCAATCCTCCCCTGGTGTATTACCCCTTGTATTGTGACATAAACCCCTCCACTTTCTTCTTTTATCTTCTTTATTGTTAAATTTTGTATGCGTATGTATTATTCTAAAATTTCAATAAAAATTAGTTTAAAGAAAAGTTAGTTCTATCATTCAGTAGTATACTTCTATTAGCTCAAGTGTCCAGACTCAGTAGCTACTGTGTTCCTCCGAAAATAAGACCTAGTAGGGGGTTGGCAGAACTGCTAAATAAAAGGTCTCCCCCAAAAATACAACATATCAAAGTTTATTTTTTAAGCATGCCCGCCTAACAGGGCATACAGCTGTGATTATACGTTATTTACTGTGGCCGGCGTTGTCCCACTGACCAATGCTGTATGGTATTCTGGGCGCCGCGCTGAGCTCAACGGCTCAGCTGCCATAGATGTACAGTAAGACGCCTACTGATCGGATGCCATCAGCCTCTGGCCAATCAGAGGTAAGCAGCTATCGTCAGCGCATGACGTTACATGCGGGCCTCTGATTGGCCGGTGGCTTACAGTACATCTACGGCAGCTGAGTCAGAGAGCTCGGAGCAGCACCCGGGATACGGTACCATACAGCGTGGATTGCGGAAAACCGGTGAGAAAAGGGATGTATATATGTGTGTGCATGTGTGTTTTTTTTTCCAGGTACGATAATGGGGACATGGTGGGCTGCAAGGGGATGATGGGAATATTAGGAGCTGCAAGGGGATGATGGGGATATTGGAAGTTGCAAGGGGATGATTGGGATAATGGGGGCTGCATGGGGATGATGAGGGCTGCTGGTGGGGGGATGATGGGGATAGTGGGGGCTGCATGGGGATGATGAGGGCTGCTGGCGGGGGGATGATGGGGATAGTGGGGGCTGCAAGGGGATATTGGAGGTTACAAGGGGATGATGGGATTGTGGGAAAATAAGACATCCCCTGAAAATAAGACCTAGTGAATTTTTGGGAGAAGAAATTAAAGAGACACTGTCAGGTAATTTTTCAGTATGATACTAATATTAGCCTTGAATAGTGCTCACGCCAACCTTTTAAAAACATGCAGGGAGCTGCTGCTTGTCAGGTTTTAATTTCAATTAAAAGCTTCAGAGGGACTGGGTGAGATTGCAGGCACACATTTGCCTTACTGCCTTACCTGATCTAGATAAGGTGTCTACTCCATTTCATTTATTTCTGTAAGCAGATATCCCTGCTGTCCTGTGAGAGATTCTGTGTTTTATTTGACCTTTTGCTTGGCTACACACACAGAGAGCAGAGAGGAGGATATACCTCCCTACTGATGTCCTGTGCAGTGATGTGAATATGTGACATGAATATTCATGCTAATGGGGAGTGGACAGCAGAGAATTAATTGGATCATTCTCTGTGATTGACAGATGGAACTAATCTCTTTATTTGAAATTTACAGAGGATAGGAGGGAAATATAAATAAAAGAAATACATCAATAGAGAAAGCTTAAGCCGGCATCACACACGTCAATGTCATCAGCGATCTGATCGCTGGCGACTGACGGCTGATCGCTGGTGAGCTGTCACACAGGCAGACTCACCAGCGATCATTGGACCAGCGACATTGTGGAAATGATTTAAATATCGTTTCCACGATGTCTGCAGGCTGGTATCCAGGGTAAACAGCGGGTAACTAGGCAGCAGGCGCTGCCTAGATACCCGATGTATACCGTGGTTACCAGCCTTCTCCGCTCACCAGCTGGTATCCAAGGTACACAGCGGGTAACTAGGGTCCCTAGTTACCCGCTGTGCACCTTGGATACCAGCCGGTGAGCGGAGAAGGCTGGTAACCACGGTATACACCGGGTATCTAGGCAGCGCCTGCTGTCTAGTTACCCGCAGTTTACCCTGGATACCAGCTCCCAGCGCTTGCTGAGAGGCGCTGGGAGCTGGCTGATCGCGTCTCCCAGTGTCACACGCAGAGATGCTGCATGTACACCGGGTGACCATCACCAGGTTTTCAGTCCAGTCCAGTCCAAAAACCTGGCGACCATCAACCAGCGTCAATATCGCTTCAACGTCACGTGCAGCAGCGATATTGACAGCGATATTGACGCGTGTGATGGCCCCTTTAGAGAAAGGAATTAGAAAATGATAGCAGTTACTTATGGATATTTGACCTGAGAGATTCCCATTAATATAAGACTGGCCATCCTAGTTCCTGACCACTTCGTTCTCAGTTCTGCTTCATCGTATGTTTGAGCAATGTGTAACAAAGGGCATTGGGGTTCTTACGTCAATAGTTAAGCGAGCCCCCCCATACAGCAGTGCTGGGAAGGGGGTGTCCTTACCTTCTGAAATGAGTAATCAGCTGGTCTCTGTCACATGTAGCCAATTAGGAAGCTAACCAACAATGTGCGATAGTGTACGCAGCCTGTAGTTTATTTACATAATAATCTAGAGTAGAGTTTTTTTCTTTCACTATCAATGAGATCCAAAGTGGCAAATCATCAAACATCCCGGATTATTCTATGATCAAACAAACATGTAAAAAAATATTGTCCACTTGTAGTTAAATAAAAACTCCATTATATCATCTATATGCTGTAAAAAATAACTGTCTATAACTTTAATTCTAAATATTATTATTACTTCTTCCACAGTGCATTGCAGTTCTGTATCAGATTATCAGAATTTCTGTATAATCAGTTGCCAGATAAAAGAAATTTTACAGAATGAAAGTATTTGGAATCCAAAAAAAAGAAAAGAAAAATTGAATTGCTAATGAAAAATAAGAGATAAAATAAACAATACAAAGTTTCAAATGCAAATCATTATTCAACAAAGTGAAACATATGCTGCAGAGGAGAGATGTCCAGACAGACGTAGGGGTACCACAATGCCCAGCATGCTAATATCTGTGGCTCCACAACAGCTGGAGAGGTCTGGTTGCTAAAATGTTGAGCTATCTACCTTTATATCAGGCTGGCTGTACTTACCGGAGATGATCAGAACGTATCACCTGGGTCCGGCACATGAGCGCGAAACAACTCACAAAGCCAATAACACTCCCTGCCAAAAAAAAGCCTCTCCCACTTCTAAGATGTGCCTGGGTGACATGAATGCAGCCTTCAACTATGCCAAGTGCTCTCCTCCCCTATTAACCTCTACACAGTCACAACATTAATACACTGTAACATAAAGGACACAATGGTTGAGAACATTGTTACAAATTCCACCAAAAGAGTAAAAGTTAGAATGTGTTTAAGGGCCCTTTCACATCAGCGTTTTTTTCAAATCGCGGCAGATGCGGTGAAAAAAACGCATCTGCCGCGATTACCGCATAAAGGCTGCACTTGCGGCACGGTTGCGGTAAACGCCATACAAGGTATAGGCGGACTTGCGGCAGGTGCGGCAAGTGCGGTTTTGGCACTTGCGGCAGGTGCGGCCGCGAAAAAATCCGCTGCTGACAGCATTTTTTTTTTCGCGGCCGCACCTGCCGCAAGTGCCAAAACCGCACTTGCCGCACCTGCCGCAAGTCCGCCTATACCTTGTATGGCGTTTACCGTAATCGCGCCGCAACCGTGCTGCAAGTGCAGCCGGTATGCGGTAATCGTGGCAGATGCGTTTTTTTCACCGCATCTGCCGCGATTTGAAAAAAACGCTGATGTGAAAGGGCCCTTAGACACTTTTTTAACTTTAGAAAGAAGAGACACAATAAAGAAGAGATATGGAAAACATATTGTGACATATTATTACAGTATATATGTTGAGTAAAGATGAAACATTGTGGCCAATGCCTTCAGCAGGGTTGTGCCAAGTTTTATCATACAGTGAGTACTGTATGTTCACTTGTCCTATATCATTTGTAAAACTGGCATTGGTGATTCATATATTACAGGTTGCTGCCAAGGTCATTTCAAGTATAATAATAAAAATAATAATAATGATTCTATTTATATTGTAGCAAGATATTCAGGAGTACTTTACAATAAGTGTACAGGCAATATATAGTATCACATAGTTCAACAGTTACAGGCGGAGTGAGGGTTTCGCTCAAAAGTTAAAATCTATTAGGAAATAGGGGGAGACAATAGGTAGGTATATGCTCGTATGTGCTTGTGATGTATGGTCTGGCCATCATTATAATAAATTGGGGATAAGGTGTAAAGCTGCAGAATACGGTCATCAGCCAGGATCTGTCTACGAGCAGAAACACACTTATGTGAGCTGCATCTGATATCCTCACATGCATCTCGCATGACTCACCCGAGACGGCCGCCGGCTCTCTGGACAAGAGCATGGAGTTGCATAGTAACACAATCAGCTGACGTGTTCCCGTACAGATAGGCAGGTGAGTCATGCGAGATGCATGTGAGATACTCACATGCAGCTCGCATAGTATGTCTCTGTCCTAAGTGCAGTTACTGCGTGAAATTAGGTGATTGGAGGACATGAAGACAGAGGAATAGGAGGGAGCAGATTCTGTTTAATATTTGGAAAAAGGGAGTTAGGTTAGTGAGTTGCAGTGATGAGCCGATCTAAAGATAGGTGTTTTTAAAGCATGCACAAAAATATGGGAGCTAGGTGTTTAGTTGGATCATCTGGGGTACAGCATTCTAGAAATTTGGTGCAGTACAAGAGAAGTCTTTGAGAAGGGGGTGTGAGGTTCAGTTTATGGAGGATTTTAGTTTTAGATCAGTTGCAGAATGGAAAGAATGGGTAAGGTGAAAGACAGAGATGAGGGAGGGAATACAGGGCATTACAGAACTGTGGAGTGCTTTGTGAGTGAGAATGATACATTTGTATTTTATTCTGTAGCTGATGGATAACCAGTGCAATGACTGGCACAGGGTGGAGGTATCAGTGAAGCGACTAGACAAAAATATGACCCTGACTGCTGCATTCAGAATGGATTAGAGAGGTATAACATTGGCTAGAGAGAGACCCATCAGTAAAGAGTTGCAATAGTCAAGCCAAGAATGAATAAGAGAGACATTAAGGGTACCGTCACACTGGCGATGCACCAGCAATCCCGACAGCGATACGACCTGGTAGGGATCGCTGGTGCGTCGCTGTCGGAATCGCTGGTGAGATGTCAAACAGTCAGATCTCACCAGCAACGCAACAACGATCCGGAATGATACAGAGGTCGTTGGGACCCTGTTTCTCAGACCTGTAGTATTGAGGTCGTTGGTCGTTGTCCCTGTCAAACACACCGATGCATGCTGCCCAGCAGGACCCCAACGACCAAAAAATGGTCCAGGCGACTCTGACACGACCAGCGATTTCAGCAGCGACCATGCCCCTGCTGTAATTGTCAAACATAGGGAGATTGCTGGCAAGGTCGCTGTTGTGTCACCAAACTTGTGACTTAGCAGCGATCTCGCTTAGTGTGAGGGGGACTTAAGAGTTTCTGCAAAGGCTGGATTCTGGACATGCTTGGAGTTATATCCTTCAGAATTAAATGTGTTTTACACTTATACACTAGGCACTTAAAAGCCCTACATTTTCCTTTTTATTTAGTGGTAAATGTTGTTCTTCAATTTCTTACTTCTGGATCAGGAGCAATGAGCAATGATGAGATGGCATTCATCAAACTTCAGCCAGGTAAGATGCATTCCCAGCAGGTGTCCTGTATGCTTTTGATTCTATTGATTTGACAATTTTTATATTGTAAGTATTTTATTAAAAACAAACACAGACCGTTAACTCAGATTATAACAATTTTTCTGTATAAGGGTCTGGGAGGAAAGAAAAGGAGTGAAGGGGACGCAGTAAATAGTACATACTGTTCCAGGTTTGTTGTGGCTAAATAAACTAATGGGCTGATAATTGAGGACTGAGGGGGAAGGAGAGGAAAGGACAGTGAAGGAAGGAAAATGGGAGATCATTTTTAAGAAGCAAACTAATTATTAACAGTTTACACTAAAAGAAACAAATGATTAGCCTAAATATGCAATTAATTATAAGCATGGTACTGTGCATATAATTGTAAAATTTTTAGGGCTCAGACTGGTATAAAAAGAGATACCCATCCTCGATACTCTGCAGCAACTGTTCTGAAGCTTACCTGATCCATTTATTTTCTGGTCACATTTCAACAGCAATGATTGTATCCAGACCAGAGAATAGGACAACCAGGGGCTAGATAGGTGTCACAAAAATTGTTGCCGTGGATTGGTATAAGGTCCCTTTCAGACAGGTGAGGGTCCCGCCTAACACCAGCACTTGCGGCACACTTGCGGCAAGCCCCATGCATTGTGTATGGGGCTAGCGGCAATGTACGGCAGGTGCGGTTGCAGAAGAAGCGGCAGGTGCGTCTGCGAAAAAAATGCAGTCAGCAGCGTTTTGTTTCGCGTCCGCAACTGCCGGAACTGCACCTGCCACACACTTACAGCAAGCCCTATAGACAATGCATGAAGCTTGCCGTAAGTGTGCCGCAAGTGAAGCTCTTAGGCGGCAGATGTGGTAAATCTGTCACATCAGCTGCATTTTGGCAAAAACGTCAATGTGAAAGGGCCCTTACTTCTTTTACCAGTTGGTGATAAATTAATCATCCATTCCTCAACATCCTGCCGGCTTAGATTTACAGAGCCTTTATTTTATTTATCCAGAGGTGGGTTTTTGGCCACTTCTGCCATAACCAAACTTATATAAACTTACATAATTGGCTTCAATAAAAGAAACAGGATGTGGGTCTTGCGGCTGTAGTATATATAGTAAGGGATGCACAGTGTTGTGTATACGGGGCCTGTACCAAGTCCCTGGAGCTCCTTACCGTGCCTCCATATTGTGCTACCACATTATGGCTCTGTACAACTCAAAGCCCGTATTGGAGGAGAAATATGTAATCCTTTAGGACAGGTTTATTCTAAAGGAGTACTCAATAACTCAATATTCTAAAGGAGTACTCAATAACAATACCAATGTATTAAGTCTTGTACACACATTTTTTATAAGAGTGTGTTTCTTATAAAATAAATACCATGATATGTGATGAAACAATCAACGTGCATCACAACACCTTTCATCGTTCCATGTTTGGTGAATTATAGAGGTTGTTGCTTCTCACATTATCAATCCTATTGACATAATGTGCTCGGAGAGACCCTATATTGATGAGAAATGTTTTTGTACAGATGATCAATACTGTGAGGAATACAAGGACGTGTATTTTGGTACCGTCCTGGGAAATTATGAGCAGGCTGGGACGTGTCCTTGTACAATAGCAAAATGCCAACAATATCTAAACCTGAAAGTACAGAAGACAATCCTGCACTGTAACAGGGGGCGATTTACAGAATAAACGTACACATCAGAGGAGCGTTCGTGTTACGGCTGGCTCGCCGCCCATCACCCAACCGTGTAATTATTAACTACCTCCAAGGTATATCTGTACTAACCTGGATTCGACTGAAGAAACAAGCTTCCTACTGATAAACAATGCATAATGCTCAAACATGGCTGTCGAGATCCAGGAGAAACACTATAAAACCTCAGAGACTTCCTGCAAAGCAATGAATCTCTTGGGAACGTCCACATAGATTTCACTTCAGGAATGTAACAAGCCACCAAGACCGCATGGAAAGTAGATCTTCAGGATGTCACTTCATAGGGCTCATTTATCTCTTATATATTATGTATATATAGTATATCCGAGGCAAGGGATTCTCCAATGAAAGTCTTGAGTCATTTTAAAGCAGTTTGCAGAATTCCTTCTACATTTTGTTTGCCTCTATGTATCACCCTTGATCTGTTATGGTACCTTTACACGCCGCTACTGGATGGTGGCAACCGGCTACTTCACGTGCACGAGCACGCACAAACGGTTGCAAACGGTACCCGCACCACCTTTACACGCCGCAACAAGGTGCGCTACGGTAGGTTACATCTATCTCTGGATACACCGCCGGGTGTCTCAAGTTACCTTCTGCAGAGCACCTTACCTCATTTACACACCGCTACAAGCTAATATGGGTGGACCTGGTGCAGCAGGGACAACACATAGGCGTGCCACAATTGTGGATTATGAGACGTCTGTACGCTGATAGGACAAAGCAATAACATCATGATTGGCCAGCCAGCGCAGGAGGCTGATTAATACATGACGCTCGAGCAATTGTGTAGTGTGACTGGTCAGCTCCTTAAATATGCCGCCCTATGCAGCAACAACCAATCGTAACGCAGGAGCTTCCACCAATGATCGCTGAAGGGGGGTGGTTTCCCGGAGGCTGTGTCACGCCCCAGGTACATACCAGGTACATAGCATGGTGTAGAAACAACCCTTCTGTTCCTTCTTTACACGCCGATAAAGGTCGCTACCATCGGCTGGGTAACCACCTGTTTTAGGGCAGTGGTCTGAAACAGGTGCCGCCACTGGCGGGTGGCTACAACCGTCTTCACACGCCGCTACCTCGGGTTGAATTGGCGGTGCAAGATACATTTCTCTCATGTACCCGGTTGTTGCCACCATCCAGTAGCGGCGTGTAAAGGTACCATTAGGGTTAGCTATGGTTAGAATCAGTCTCCTTCTCCCTCTGACAGCTGACAATGCAGCCCCTTCTAAGTTACCTAAATTTTCACAGCTCCTTCCCTCAAAATCAGGCCTTAAGCTCTTCCTACTGGCTGTTCCGCAGTGATTAGAGGATCTCTAAGCAGAAACCTGGCTGCAGATAAAATGAGTGAGCATCTGTGTCCACCAGTGGCCAAGTTAAAGCCTCAAGATCATGACATTGTGCAATAAGCCTTGGTGAAGGACCAATGAATCCTCCACACCATGTTGTTGCCACATGATGTCTCTGTTCATTTCTGAATTACATACCGTACTTTCCATAGAAGTACGTTTTTTGTCATATTTATCCAGAAACCTTTTTACTTTGTTAGAAATTACACAGTGATCCGGTATAGCCCCTGTAGACTTCATGGTAGGACTCTATGAAGCTGCAGTACTTTCTTTAAAAGCAGTTGTCAGCTTGCATGAAGCAATAAATTACCAGTGTGAGGTCTGTGTTGGATCAATATCACAAACACATAGAGGTCATTATTATCGATGATATGCAACCATCCCGCGCCATGCCACTGTACGGTTGGCGCGGGGTGGAAGTCATAGGCAAAGATTGGCTCCGAATGCCCTGGCACACTACATGAAAACCATTCTCCTGGCTGGGTGTGTGTACTTGTATAGTGTAGGTTGTACCTCTTTGCAGGCCAATTGTTGTTGTTTCCTTTGGCTGGCCAGAAACAGCTAACATTTCAGACTGACACAGAAACCACCAGTTCGTTTCAACCACCAACCATTCTATACTTAAGGGCAGGAAAACTTTATGCAAGCTGGTTGGGAGTATCTTGCATGGATCTCACATGAGTCACCCAGCCCAGACCTTGCCTTTCTGAACGAGAGTGTATAGCTCTATAGAAACACAATCAGCTCCATGCTCTCATTCAGAGAGCCGCTGACCGGGTTGAGTAATGTATGTGAGATGCATATGAGACACTCGCATGCAGCTCACATAAGTGTGTCTCTGCCCTAACAGTTAAATCATGACAGCTTCACATGAGACAACGGACAGGTAACTGTAAGACAGTTCCAGTTCTACAGCACATATTCAGACACAGTTCTACGTTCCACTGGGTCGTTCCAGTTGTTTTAGGTACTGTAAGTCCCAAGACAACCTAGCTCAATCTGTAGAGGAGGAGGTACAGGGGGTCTGACCACCAAGGTAGAAATAGAGCCTCATACTCACAGACATTTCCATTTTTACATCTCTTCTCCATGTATTGAAGGGATGTAGGGGATTTGCCATAGTGTCAGTGAGGAGCCTTTCGCTGACAGACGCTTGAGGAGGTCCCACCCAGGAAAGCCGACTTCAATCACGAACCAGTCCATTCTGACCCATTACCTCTTAGGCTTGGGGCTTTGTTACTACCGTCCCGTCCTCTGGACCCTCTCTGCTCGGGGCCACCTTGCTGGATGATCAGTCTCTAACTTCAATGGCAGTTCTTGGTCTGTGTCTCAGTTTGCCGTTTAGGATCATGCCATCTCACTTTGGTATCCTTGATCCAGTAGCCAAGTATCACCCACTACAAGCGGCCTTGACAATCTTCAGACTATACATCTAGTCATTAGCAGAACCCTATCTGAAGTCACGCAGGAAACTATCACTTACCCTGAAGACTATCCTCTCCAATTGTGAGCTAGTTCCAACAATTAACCATTGCTAACCCTATAGTCAGACAACTATCTATACAAGTGTTGTTCATTACAACTTACACCATGCATTACAATGAACAAGTAAACATCACATTACTATCTCTTATCACAATTTCCATAAAGGAAGCAACATGTAGCAATAAAAGCATTGTATATAACTACGTTGTGATAAGCAATGGTTTTAGTGTACTGAATGTTATCTGAATGTATAAGCTTCTGCATTAATAGCCAATCTGTGCTAGATTGCTCTTGAAATGCGCTGACGACCAGAGAGATTATTTTCCCATTTTAATTAGCCGGATAATTAATGCATTTAATTTACAAACTGTATATAAATTTTAGTCGATGAACAGCACTTCAAGGTGTTTCCATAGCACTGACTAATGCTGTGAGCGAATATCCTGATCTCCATGTGCACCCCTACCATGGCCACCTCTGATGAATATCCTCACTGGACACCAGAAGATAAAAATTGCTGGTGGCTTTGCAAATAGATAAGGCTTTTGGGATAACAGGCTTGGTTCACTTCTCCGTTTGGGACGTGTTTGTAAGAGTCAGTTAAATAAAAAAAATGGAACAGAGATAGCAAATGGAACCCAAGTTTGCATTTTTAAATGGATGTGTTTAAAAAAAAACCCTAAAACTTTTGTATCCATTTATATTAGTTTTTGTTCTGTGTTGAAAGGATCCTTTTTTTTCTTTTACCAGAGGGGTCTCTGGACCCCTACCGTGTTCTGGGTATGGTCAGTGCTTAAAACTAAGCATGACAGACGAACATCACATGCAATCATACCCTTTACTTGAATGATTCCATGTCTGATTGCAGAGAAAAGTGTAATTTAACTCCTGGAAAACAGGAAAGCAGATGATTGATTGTGCAGCACTGTGTCACCATTTGGGGTTGTTTTGGTTTTTCTCCTCAGTGAGCATACCTTTTACCTGTAAGGCAACCCCCTCACCCCCACTCCCCGGCCTCTCTTTCATCTCTAATTTCAGTTTTGTTAGGCACCCTGTGGCTGGATTATAGTGACATTGTGCAGGAACCAGAAACTAAAAGTAGAGATGAAAGTGGGAGAGGGGGGCTTGGCTTTCAGCTGAAAGGTATGCCCACAGAGAAGGAAAAAAAACAACCCCAAATAGTGACGCAATGCTGCACACATCAATCATCTGCTGCCCTGTTTTCCAGGAGTTTTTCTCTGCAATCAAACATGGAATCATTCAAGTAAAGGTATCATTGCACCCAGTATCTCAGTGCCTGTAAGGCACCGGCTTCACTTTATAGGCCTAAATCCTGCTGGTTAGTTATAACATTGAAAAAAAAATTAATTGGAAAAAAACATTGGCAAATAAAAAGCAAAAAAAAAAAATAGTGTGTCATAAATAAAATAGTTAATGTTAATCATTTGGACACTGTGCAAAATGTAATAGCAGGCTTGATAAGCTATTGCACCACAAGAACCAGCATGCCACACTAAATTCTTCAGCTAATGAGGCTGGATATAACCCCAACCGTCACTGTACAAAATATTTGACAGACAGTATACGGTAATTATCATGCGGGGCTGACGGGGAATTGATTAATGGCCGTGCTTCTCCTTCCTAATGAGATGAACACTATGTATGAGGATCAATAATCAAATGTCACAATCTATTGCTTTCACGCAGGGTAGCAATAATGTGTATGTTTATGAAAATTTCTACAAGAAAACTTTGATGATGGACAGACACACGAGCCGAGAGTTATTCCTGCTCATGACGTTACTGCTCCGGACAAACAACCAAGGTGAAAGACCAACATGGGTAAAGACACCTGCAGATTTAAAGAACTGCATGGAATCAGGGAGGTAAAGGCTATGTTCACACAGAGTGGTTTTGCTGCCTTTTTTTCACCTTCTTTTTATGCAAATCTCACCTGTGTTTTTCATTCAAAGCAAAAACTATCTGATTCAGGACAATTTGTGCTCACATATTGGTTTTATTTCTTGTCAGATATTGAAACCTGCACAGGTTTTTGCTGTGTTTTTCATAGATTGAGCTGTCAGTTCATTACTGCCTTTTTGCTTCGGTTTTGGAAAGTCACAGCATGAAAATCATTATGTTTTCAATTGAAAACAAAAACTAGAAAACTGCCGGTGTCCAGATCCTGGAACCTCCCGTATCTGGGCAATCCGGCGCCATGTTGGGGAGCTCTGGATTGCCCTGGATCCAGGAGGATCCAATTTGGGCAGATTTTTATCCCGGACACAAAAGGCAAGCAACGTTCTTGTGTCTGGGAGGAAAATCCGAATTGTCCCGGATCCTCCATGACAAATGGAAACAGGATGGCAGATAGCTGCCATCTGGCTCCATCCGACCACATAGGGCAATATTACCGCAAAATCAGGTCCAGGGCTGTCAGGTTCATCCCGGACAGCCCCAGACCTGAATCTACCACAGTGTGAAGCTGGCCTTAGGCTGAAGGCACATTGGGCAAGGGACTCGCATTGCACTCGGACCAGTGTTGCCCTATCAGGCAGGGCACACTGGTGCGAGTCCCCCGCACCTAACTCGCAATGTGAGTCAGAAGCGAGTGCAGTCGCAGCATGCTGCGATAGCACGCGATTCTGACACGCATGAGCGCAATGCAAGTGTATGGGGGTGAGAAAATCTCGACCCCATACAGCACACGGTGCGATATTCGCACGAGTGTGCAGCCAAAAACGCTTTAATCTCGCCGGCTCTCAAAGCCGGCAAGTTTAAAATCACCGCTTTGCCGGTACAGTAAGTAATCATCTTGTACCGCTGTGCTAGCTGCTGCTGCTGGACACTAATGTGTATTTTTTGGGGTTAAATTGCATATGTAGCATCTGTGCATCATATGGAGCACAGATGCTGCATATGCGGTGTTAAACCCCGGTAATGAAGGGTTAATATGTGCCAAATATGTTGGCACCATGTCTCTAAAGAGTGCCCCCCTCCCTAGAGCCATGGTGCCTAAAATCATTGGTAGTTCAGGGGTTAAATGGCCAAATTTCTGAATTGCTGGCATTTGTCGGCTTTCTGTAATGTTCAGGGAAAGATGGCGGCTCCTGGCTGTCACAGCGTGGTACCTACGCAATAAGCGCAAGTACATTGCTGGGCAGCGTCCTCAATGAGGAGCTGTCCCAGGTACTTACGCAAATTGTGTAGTGAAGCCGCCGCTCTCCCTCTCCATGGTGCTGAAGATTTCAGCATAAGCTCCATGGCCAGCGCACATTGAAGCGGCGCGGGAGATTTAAACAGCTGTCAGATAAGCTGTTTCTTCAAATCTCCCATGCCGACACCGAATAGGTGATGTCGGCGCGGGAGATTTGAAACAGCGATCAGCTGTTTCTTATCTCCTGCACCGATATCACCCTATTCGGTGTCGGCGAGGGAGATTTAAACAGCTGTCAGATCAGCATTGTCTTCAAATCTCCCGCGCTGACACCAGCGGGAGATCAGCTGTGGCCGGGAGGAGGAGATCTCTGCCACTGATCTCCTCCTCCCGGCCACTCCCGAGACAGCTGATTGGCTGGCCAGGCTGATACTAATGTGAACGCATGCGGAGATTGTTCGCTGAGTTACAATCAGTATGGGCTGCGTTTGCGTCTGCATGCCATAAGCATACAGACACATACACAAATGTGAACCCAGCCTAATATGGGTTTGACCTTCATCAAACATCAAAACAATAAAATGAAGTAAAAAAGCTGTAGAGGCAGGACATAATTATTGAGTGGACCCATCAGACACCCACCAACTTCTCTGTTCAATGCTGTCTGATCGGAGGTTCCTTGGGGCTCGTCTACGACAGACCACGGATCTTAGGGTACCGTTACACGTCGCGATATCGCATGTAACATTGACCAAAAGTCACGTGGTGTGGCCAGTTGCAGTTGATATCGTTCGTGCGTTGTGTCATGTAACAGGGCGATGCGACTGCAATAAATCGAAAGGACAACATGAAATTGTGCATGCTCTTCAGCCGTGCAATGTTGCATATGCGAACTGGCATGATCGTGCAGTGTGACGGTGCAACTAAGATGTTGAACGCAACTTCCCCTATTCACTACAATGTTAATGCTCGGGTTGCTCATACCCAGCACACAAAAGTTGCGTACAACATCCTAGTTGCGTTGCCTGCCGATATCTCCCTGTGTGACATCTCCTATGAGATCTTGGACAAGTGCCAAAAATGTGTGCGCTCCCGTGAAGTTGCAGGCAATATCGGAACGATATTGCGACGTGTAACAGTACCCTCAATGGTATTTTCTGTATTCTAGGATTCTAGGTCTCTTCCTTTCTCCTGCTCTCCAAATTGGAACATTATATAAAACTGGATATTTTGGAAACCTTGGAATGAGGATAGCATGTCATTTCACATAAAAGACTTCTACTTTTCAAATATGGGTCAGGGAGTCTTCACATATAGTCTATGTTTCCTGGCCGTATTGTGTCACATTCTCCTCCTGCCTCAGGCTGTATCTTTTCCAAGTCAAACACAGAATTGCTAAATCTATGAACTAGGGATGAGCTAATCTTCAGTACTTGCCGAATAGTAGGGTACTCGGGCTACTCATTACTCTGCGAGTATCCTTGCGATTACTCGCAGAGTAACGAGTCTAATGTAAATCAATGGGAAATGCAATTCCTCTGCTGCTGGACCCTATAAAGAGGTCTGGCAGCAGAGGAAAAACCTGCAATTCCCCACTTCATTGTTTAAAAGCCAACGGTAAAAAGCCGCCGGCTTTTAAACAATGCTGAAGCCCCCTACTGGCTTCCCCGTCGCCTGACAGCAGGATCCTCCGCTCCCCCACCGCCTCCCCACTCGATCCTAGCTTAGGATCGGGTGGGGAGGCTGCAGGGGGAGCGGAGGATCCTGCTGTCAGCTGTTCATTTGAAAATCCTGGCAGGGTTTCAGCACTTGCTGCAGGTGTGGCCGCGAAAAAAACCGCAGTATGCCGCACCTGCCACACACTTACCGCAAGCCCCATAGACATTGTATGGGGCTTGCCGCAAGTGAACCGCAAGTGTGGCCGTTATACGGTAATCGCGGCAGTTGCGTTTTTTCACCGCAACTGCCGCGATCAGCGCAAAATGCTGATGTGAAAGCAGCCCTGGACTTGATCATGCCGTGGTGTGAACCCGGCCTAAGAGAGGAGCCCCCTACATTATAATTGCTTCTAAAATGTTTAAGTGCGCCAAGTAAAAGAAAAAAACAGATACCTCCTGGGTTGGCGCCATTCGACCGATCTTTAAAACTGGACAGCACCCAGATGACAAAAAGTGACTATGCTCGTAACAATTTAAGTGGAGGTTAAAACACAAAAATAATAATGTAAATATATATTACAGGAATTCTAAATTGTAAACTAATCTCACACACATCCGATAAAGTATTAAAAGAGAACTCAACCTCAACTAACACTTGCCTTTGTCATAAATTAAAAATAAATGCCACCATGGGAAAACAAAACCAGACCAACACAAAACAATATAATGTGCTGTGAACACCCACATATTACCAAGTGCAGGAGAAAGCGAACCGCTGACCCTCCATACAATGCATTGTGTGCAACCTATAGTAATATTATATTGCCACACTGTTAATTATGTATGTAATACAAAGAGCCTATTCCAGATTCTGGTCTGTCTTTTCCTCATTGTAAGCGACAGCTCTTATAAAAGAAGATGAATGCATCTTACCTATTCACAAGGCTGTACAATAAGGGCACATTTGTTCAGATACATGAAAAGACTTCTTAGAAAAAAAGGGATCATCGACTAAGTAGTGCAAACATATTTCTCACTGGTGACCTGCTGTTTTGTAACACAGAATTCCTTTTATTTCTTTAATTGTCTGCAATTACAAAAGAGGGCTTGCTTATTTTTTTTCCCTAATAATAGTGCCTCTCCTGGCCATAGGTTGTGCGTGGTATTGCAGCTCAACAGTATTTTATTTGGATGGAACCTTTCAGGTGTTTTTTTCTGCCCTATCCTACCTAAACTACTGCAAAACTGTCCTGATTCTATCCTTTCTGACATTAATTCGTCCAAAGAGAGGACTTCTTTTTAAAGAACCAATGTCTCCATTCATTAATGAATACATGAAAGGTGCCCAGAGTGAGTCACTAGATGAAGGGACCACCCAAAATTAAAGAAGTCCGAGCCCGAAATCAAAACAATTTTTTAAGCTAATCTGAGCTGCATTGTAATATACAACACCGCTATAAAAAAAACAAAACATTTGTTTCTAACTTTGTTTACTCCTGAATTCTCACTTGATTCCTATAACAAACTTTGTTTACTTGTGGCTCAACGAGACATGACAGTATGTCACTGAGCTTAGTTGCCTAATTCACAGCCAGAGCTGATCCCACCAGCCTCAGTGCCAGCACCGCCCACTGCACACTCATTAGCTGTCAGTAAGCTGATTCCAGCATTGTACATAACTCAAACAGTGATCCTGTGTCCTGCATTCGCATTCTCTGCAGTCAGTGGTGCTTGCTCAATGCTGTGTTCCCGGACAATATTACAGATTCCTCCCAGTGCTGCTAGCAGTAAGGCCGGCTTCACATTTGCGTTTGCAAACGCAGCATACCGGACGCAGCCAAACGATTGCGCACTGCGTTCCTATGTTTAACATGGGAACGCATGTGCCTGTGTTTGGCTGCGTTCGGTTGTGTTTGCGTTTGGATGCGCACAATTTGTGCACCCTCCGAGCGCATTCTGAACGCAGCATATTGCATTTTTTGTGCGGGCGCTTGTTTTATCAGCAAGCACCCGCAAGCGCACAAACCATGCATTGAAGTCAATGGATCCAGTGTGTCCTCCACATCATGACAGCGCAGGAGAACGCTGCGGATCTCATTGAAATCTCTCCCAGTGGCCGCCGGTGATCAGCAGTGTAAATCTGGGCCGCCACTGATCTCCCGCCAGTATCAGCGCGGGAGATTTGAAGACACAGCTGATCTGACAGCTGTTTAAATCTCCAGCACCGACACCGAATAGGTGAGGTCGGTGCGGGAGATCTGAAGCACCGATCAGCTGTTTCTTATCTCCTGCACTGATATCACTCTATTCGGTGTCGGTGCGGGAGATTTAAATAGCTGTCAGATCAGCTGTGTCTTCAAATCTCCCGCGCCGACACCGGCGGGAGAGGAGCAGCGGCCGGGAGGAGATCTCCACCTCCCAGCCGCCGCTGAGACAGCTGATTGGCTGGCCGGGCTACATACTAATGTAAACGCATGCGGAGATCCTCTGCTACATTCACATCAGTATTGGCTGTGTTTGCACTGCGTTTGCGCCTGCATGCCATATGCATGCAGACACAAACGCAAATGTGAAGCCAGCCTAAATCAGCAGCAGATGGGTTAATATCTCATGACATCCCTGAAAGCACTAGGGGAGGAGGAATCATGGAAGTGTCCAGGGAACACAGTGTCCAGCAGAAGTAAAAGTGCAGTGAAGGAGACATTAGGTGATAAGTGCCACAGCACACAGAGCCCCCCTCCCCCAGATATCCAATTGTCCAGGAGCTGCTGGGTTTCCCTGCATACAGCCTCCAAAAGCTCCTCGCTACTCAGAGTCAGCAGGCATGAGCTGGGTTAGTAGGAGGGGCCGACTGCTGTCACTCACAGTGACTTCAGCTGTGATGCTGTGTACTGGGCAGAGGATAAGCTCCAGCTCTGGTGTCAGGACGTGACATCACAGGAAGCAGCAAAGTCACTGCAGGAGAGGTCATGTGATCTCTCCTGTCATTACCTGGCTGAGAGATAAGGGCTTACAGCAGATCAGGTAGGTAATTACCATCTACCTATTTGTATCTGTGAAGCCCAATAATGTAAAGATAGATTTAAGCCAGATAACCCCTTTAAGGAAAACCTTGAATGGCTTTTTCATTTCTTGATCAAAAAATGATATCTATAAGGATCGTAGATTTGTTTTATTTTAGGGCCCTTTGACATCAGAGGTTTTTGAAATTTGCGGCAGATGCGGTGAAAAAACCGCATGTGCCGCAATTACCGCATACCGGCTGCACTTGCGGCGCGGTTGCGGTAAACGCCATGCAAAGTATAGGCGTACTTGCGGCAGGTGCGGCAAGTGCGGTTTTGCACTTGCGGCAGCGAAAAAAAACGCGCTGATGTGAAAGGGCCCTTACATGGATAGCAATAATTAGATCATGTGTTCAGTAATCACAGTGTGCGGACGTATAGTGTATGTGTTTATATATCAGCCAGGGCACATTTGTTTACATGTATATTAATTTTATATTGTGAAGAGGTGGGCAGGCTCCAGCATCTACAGATAAGATGTTCTTAAAGGAAATCTGTCAGCAGGTTTTTGCTATGTAAGCTGAGGGCAGCATGCTGTAAAGGTTAAAAAACTAAAATCAACTATGCCTCTCTTATTGGGCGATTATCACTACAGGACTACTTTGGCACATGCACTGCAGTCTGATAAGCCCCTGTCACGCGTTGACATTGCTGGATGCTGCTGTGTATGTGTTTGTCTTTAAGAGCTGCATGGTTGATAGTTGTGAAGGTCCTGGCCTCCTGTGTTGTGTTTCAGTACTGCATTCACTATGAGGTTCGGTTACTGGTTGAGGGGTTAATGTGTGACTCACCTGAACTCCCCTCCCCTAGCCTTTAAGTCGCCTCTCCTTCCACCAGGTGGTGCTGCTGATAGTGTTTCACTCTATGCCTGGAAGCCGTGCTGTGCTGACCTGTGTGTTTGTGTTGCTGAAGTCCTTTCCTTTGGAGTTGCTGTATCCCGGTTCTGTGGAGGGAGGTGAGGGGGAAATAGCACAGGGCTCGTGGAGGAGTTTTAGGGAGAGGCTGGATGCCTGAACCTTCTCACCATCAGAGATACCTTCGGAATCAGGGCTATTCAGGGATTCCAGACTAAGGTCAAACTAGTCTTCCCTGGTTACCCTGCCCGTAACTGCCATTTCTTTATCAGTATTCTCACTACACCGTGACAGCCCCCTGCTGTTATTGTTGTTATGTGTATGTTATGTACACTATTTCTAGCCATTATATCACTTGCATTTATCATTTTCCCCTCTGTACCTCTCTCTCTAATTTTCAGTTGTCTCTGAGCTAGTGGATAAAGATGAGCTGCTACGAAGTCTCCCGTACACAGCACATGCAGACATCCAGGATTCCTGCACCCTTATCTCCATTAAGAGACAGCAACATGGAGTACACAGCCGTACTGAGCAGTGAAGAAGTGAATCCAAGTCTGAAGTGAGATAAGACACAGAAGCATATGCTTGTGGCTCTCTGTCTTCAAAGGGTTATTGACAAGATTTAAAGTTATAATTTTAGGGTCGGTGGGGGGGGGTCTAACTGCTGGTCGCATATGTGCTACATTCAGTGTCTTGGAGATTGCTTGAGAAAGCTCAGTACAGTGTTCTATCTTTTCCAGTAGTCTTGTAGACTAGAGAAATGAACGGAGATGTGGCAATTCTCAACCCCCATGTTTAGGGAACGATCAAGGTTGCAGCACTCAAATTCTCTCCAATCCAAGATATGATCAATCCTGAGGTATGATAATAACTTTGACTGTTGGAAATAATTGTCACGATTCCTCCGTGTGTCTGGGACGCAATAAGTGACAGTTTGCTGCATTATGGAATCAGGTCCAGGATGAGCTGTCAATTTGTTGAGTGACAGTGACACGCCCAGGCCGGGGTACTTAGCGCTCGGGCACAGTGTCAGGGGAAACGCTATCACGGGTGGCTGCACCCGAGTCCGTGGCTCTGGGGGTCGGTGACTTCTAAAAATATAGGTTTTGTTAGACTGGTTCGTGACACCACCTGTAGTACCTGGTGATGGTCACCAGCACCACCACCGTCCTCCGGAGGGAGTTGGTATTGCAGCAAGGAATGGTACAGCTTCCTACAGGTGAAGCTAGCCTTCGGGGCAGTGAAGACTACTGTAATAAAAGTTCAGTGTTGGAAGGACAAATACACGAAGGCAGTTTCACTCTCTCCGGGTACTTTACTGGAAACACGCATCAGTTGGAATACAGGGTTCACAGTTCAGTACAGCTTGAAAACACAGGTAACCGTATAACACAGTCTTTAAGCATAGGCAGCTGGCCTAGGTAGTGGCTAATGAACGGGGTGTCTCCACGTGGCTTTGTTAGATGTCCCCCCTTCACTACTGTTCCAGTCCTTGTCTGTGTGACGCCTGGCTGCCTGAAACCTGACCTCCTGCTCTCTCTCATCTTTGCTGTCTGTCGGATAACCCTCGATGGCCTGCCGCTATCTCTCTTCATGCGGTGCCTGGCTCCCTTGATATTGACTGCGCAGGTGCCCAGGAGAACTGTAGTCTCCATGGTGAAGTGGATTCTCTGCTGGGCCTGGAGCTCTCCAGCAGGTGCGGACTCCGGTATACTGTTTGGGATGAACCTTCGTCGGCTCCTCGGTTCCCAAACAGCTTCTCTTCCCTGGAAGACCCCTTCTTCTCCTCCTCTTGGTCTCTCCCTCAGATGTTCTCTGCCTCCAACTTCCTCCCGTCCTCACACTGTTTGCCCTGAACTCCTCCCACTGGGGCTGGTTCTCTTAGCAGAGGAGTTCACCCTGTAGTACCCTGAGCTAAGGGTATGTGTATGGATGCGAGGAATAAGCCACATATTAACCTCCCCATTCACTGACCACAGGGATACCACACACGCTGGTCTGGGTGCAGTACCCCTTAGTGGCGCTCCGACCAGTGGGGCGCCACAACAGCTCAGCCGTCCTATCTGTAACTGGGAGGTGCTGGGCTTCTTTAAGTTTTCCCTAATGTCTGTGACTGCCCAGCTACTTAGCTGAGTAGTCAGTACCAGATCTCTGCCAGTCGTAACATTTGCTCACTGATGTATATTGGCCTCGATTCTTTGTGCTCTGTGTTCTGATCCATTGCTGCCAGAACTTGGACCTCCTCTGACAATCCATTTGCCTTGTCCCTTTGTTTTGGTAGTCGGACCCTGGATCATGACCTGACCACACCTTTGCCTTTCCTCTTAGTTGATGATGTGCTCTCTTCTTATCTGACCCTGTAACATTTGACTATCCTGCATCCCGGCATCTCTGTGAGTCATGACTAGGTTCACAATCACCCTTTAACATTGCTTCTCGCTGTGTTTCACCCTCTCTCACCTCCTACTCCATCCACTTGTCTTGTTTGGACCAAAATACATTTTAAGAGGTTTTACAACTTGTATGAAAAAGTTCTGAATTCAGGAGCTAGGTGAAGCAGAAGATGCTCAGTGGAATAAGACACATATCTCAAATGAGATATATAACAAACTTTCTCATATTGGCTTGGACTATTGATTTATGCAAAGTTTGACACAATGACACTGACTGTGTAATTTTTTTCTTAAATCAAATTTAGTCATCTGCTTAGTCTAGTAAAAATACCCATAGACAGTATATGAGGAGCAGTACAGTAAATATGGTATAGCATAGAAAGAACAGATGAGGAGCAGTATAGTAAAAACAGTATAGTATAGAAAGTACAGATGTTGAACAGTATAGTAAATACAGTATAGTATAGAAAGTGCAGATGAGGAGCAGTATAGTAAATACAGTATAGTATAGAAAGTACAGATGAGGAGCAGTATAGTAAATACAGTATAGTATAGAAAGTGCAGATGTTGAACAGTATAGTAAATACAGTATAGTATAGAAAGTGCAGATGAGGAGCAGTATAGTAAATACAGTATAGTATAGAAAGTACAGATGAGGAGCAGTATAGTAAATACAGTATAGTATAGAAAGTACAGATGAGGAGCAGTATAGTAAATACAGTAGTATAGAAAGTGCAGATGTTGAACAGTATAGTAAATACAGTAGTATAGAAAGTGCAGATGTTGAACAGTATAGTAAATACAGTATAGTATAGAAAGTGCAGATGAGGAGCAGTATAGTAAATACAGCAGTATAGAAAGTACAGATGTGGAGCAGTATAGTAAATACAGTATAGTATAGAAAGTACAGATGAGGAGCAGTATAGTAAATACAGTATTTATTTCATTGTCTGTCAAACACAGCGATGCATGCTGCCCAGCGGGAGCGTGACGACAAAAAAATGGTCCAGAACAGTTTGTAACGATCAGCGATCCCACAGCAGGGGCCTGATTGCTGCTACGTGTCAAATGTAGCCAAATCGCTGTTGAGGTTGCTGTTGAATCACAAAACTTGTGATTCAGCAGCGATTTTGCTAGCGATCTCGCTTAGTGTGACGCCACGATCAGCAATCTCACAGCGGGGGCCTGGTCGCTGCTGCGTGTCACACTGAGTGACATCGCTAGCGTCGGTCAGGGTACTTCCGTTGCAAGTGGCCGGGAGATGACCGGCTACATCGCAGCTAACCAAAGTGCGGCAGGAGATGACCCGTTGCTACCGACACAGTAGCGGTGGTATGCGTGGTTCAAATCCAGCGCCAATTCGCGGCCGGACTGGGAGCCTGATGCTATCGGGTGGGTGGTGAGATCACAATGCGGGGGTAGTGGGGTGTGAGTGGGGGCACTGGGGGTGAGTGGGCATTGGGGGGTGAGCAGGAGCAGTTGGGGGAGGACAGTGGGATGGAGTGGCTCCAGTCCCCCTCCTGCCCCCCTGTTCCCCCTCTCTCCTCCAGGCTCCAGTCCCCCTCCTCCTCCCCTGTTCCCCCCCTTTCCTCCAGTCTCCAGTCCCCCTCCTGCCCCCCCCCCCCTCTCCTCCAGGCTCCAGTCCCCCTCCTGCCTTCTACTCCTCACCTCTCCTCCAGGCTCCAGTCCCCCTCCTGCCCCCTTGTTCCCCCTCTCTCCTCCAGGCTCCAGGTCCCCTTCTGCCCCCTCCCCCTCTCTCCTCTAGGCTCCAGTCCCCCTCCTGCCCCCCTGCTCCCCCCTCTCCTCCAGGCTGCAGTCCCCCTCCTGTTCCCCTGCTCCTGCACTTGGTCACTATGGGCTTTCTGTGACTGAGCCATGGTGCAGCACGTTCCAGTCCCTCAGCCTGTCCGCCGCCCCCCGCACACTCCGGGGACACTCATCGCTGACAGGCGGGCCCCCTCCGTTCTCCCCGGCACAATCACCTCCCAGGGTTTGGGCAGCGCTTTGTGTTTCTCAGCTGGCGCAGCACGAGCAACGCTCCACAGCTCTGATATTTTCCGCCGCTGAGCTGCCAGGGAGTAGTGGGTGGGGCCATCTGCGGCTAATTCGGTTTCTCTGTAACGGAAATCCTGCGTCGCTGATTGGTCGCGGCCGGCCAGGCGTGACCAATCAGCGATGTGGGATTTCCGTTACAGAGAGACAGACAGACAGAATTAGATTAGATGATTATATAGTAGGATACAGAGTAGTCTAGAAAAGTACAGATGTGGAGCAGTATAGCAAATGCACTATAGTATAGAAAGTACAGATGTGGAGCAGTATAGCAAATACACTATAGTATAGAAAGTACAGATGAGGGCTTTGATACTGCACGCCACCTCCGCTATGGACAGGTATAGAGTTTAAAATAAAATAACTCATTTTTTTCTACGTCTGGACAACCTTATTTATACCAGAATGGCGTCTTTTCCAGTCTACTGCTCGCTACCGACGACTTTCACACGGTAAAATAAAACGATGCAAAGTGAGAATTATAAATGTTGCAACTTCACAGAAAGGTTAATCCACCAAAGTTGTGCCCGAGCCCCCACCAGAAGAGTAATTTTCGGGGCCACATTTGGGATGTGTGGAGCTCAGCTGGCGAGCGTTGGATAGATTAAGCAGATAATGTGCAGAGGATCCTGTGGGACCAGGGAAATGTATCCGCTTATCAGCCACCTGCTGCCAATCAAAATGTGAGCGAGCACAGAGCGCATGGTTCACATAACCAGGATAGAACGTGATGGAGCATGAACAAGAAAGGAGCCGTCACTCTGAATGTACCGGCCTTTCCAGGTGGAAGTAAAGCATTTCAGACATCGAGGGGGAGACGTTCCGATTTTCATGACATTATTTCCTAATTCAATTTAGAAAATGTTACCCTTAAAAAAAAATTAACGTCATAAATGATGACAAGGAGCGTTTGGTCTATTAGGCACATGATATCAAAGAAAGTGTGGACCATGATGATAACATGAGGTGTCACTGCCCAGCAATGTTAGGGTGCATACTCACGATAAGTTAACAAAGTGTTTTGGCCGCGGTGGCAAGATGCTGCATCCCAAGTGCTGTGTAGTACAGTAGCAGCATAGTGGATGGTATTTCAAGAAATCTATTCCTCACAGTGCTGCTCCTGACCGCAGCATTATTTCAGCTGTGGTGCAGGTTGCCAGCATTTCGCACCTCCACAGCATGTTCACTTCACGCTGCGCAGTCAGAAGCGGACCCCACCGGGGGAACGCAGGGAGAGGCCTCCTTGCACCCACCGCAGATGGTGAGTACAGGACGGCTGCGGTCTCCCTGCACATATCCATGGTTTCCCTCAGGTCCTGAACCACTGCGCCTTGGATGCAGTGGCTCCAGACCATGAGCACATACCCTTAGTCACACCATGGTATAAGGCCACATTATCAGTCATCTTAAACCCCAGTAGAGCGACACCCTGCCTGATGACATCTCTTGTCTGGGATATGATAGATTCTAAGGACTTGCCCACACAGCGCAAAACACAGCCGAGATTTTATCGGATAGCACTCGCACCAGTGTCATACTATGAGCAGTGCCAATCAGGCATGAGGAAAAAATGTCTACATGCTGCGAGTGGCAATGTATGTCAGTCTGCAACAACAAGCAACATTATGGTTTTACAGCAACTGCATTATGGTTGGATGCGAGATGAGGCATCAGCGAACTTTTATTAACATTTAAGGTTCGCTCACACCATCATATTTTCAGTCCAAGTGTGATCCAACAGAACATCATATCACACTTGGACCAATGTTGCCATGTACAAGTCTGATTTTTTTTCTACGATATGAGCCATTCCAAGGAATAATCCCAACATTTCCCTGTTGGATCCGATCTGAGCTGGTACACCTCGTTTAAGGCCGCTGAGCTCACTGACTAGCTGGTACATCTTGTTCAGGGCCACCGAGCATACTGAGTAGCTGGTACACCTCGTTCATAGCTGTTGAGCTCATTGATTAGCTGCTACACCTGGTTCAGAGCCGCTCAGCTCACTGACTAGCTGCTACATCTCATTCAGGGCCAATGAGCTCACTGACTAGCTGGTATACTTCACTCAGGGCCGCTGAGTGACTAGCTGGTACACCTCATTCAGGGCCGCTCAGCTCTCTGACTGGCTGGTACACCTCATTCAGGGCCGCTCAGCTCTCTGACTGGCTGGTACACCTCATTCAGGGCCGCTCAGCTCACTGACTAGCTGGTACACCTCATTCAGGGCTGCTCAGCTCACTGACTAGCTGGTACACCTTGTTCAGAGCCACTGAGCTCACTGACAAGCTGGTACACCTCATTCAGGGCCGCTGAGCTCACTGACTAGCTGGTACACCTCATTCAGGGCCGCTGAGCTCACTGACTAGTTGATACGCCTCATTCAGGACCACTGAGCTCACTGACTAGCTGGTACACCTCGTTCATGTCGGCTGAGCTCACTGACTAGTTTATACACCTCATTCAGGGCGGCTGAGCTCACTGACAAGCTGGTACACCTTGTTCAGGGCCGCTGAACTCACTGACTAGCTGGTACACCTCATTCAGAGCCGCTGAGCTCACGGACTAGCTGGTACAACTCGTTCAGGGCCGCTGAGCTCATTGACTAGTTGATACACCTCGTTCAGGGCCGCTGAGCTCACTGACTAGCTGGTACACCTCGTTCAGGGGCGCTGAGCTCACTGACTAGCTGGTACACCTTGTTCAGGGGCGCTGAGCTCACTGACTAGCTGGTACACCTCGTTCAGGGGCGCTGAGCTCACTGACTAGCTGGTACACCTCATTCAGGACCGCTGAGCTCACTGACTAGCTGGTACACCTCATTCAGGACCGCTGAGCTCACTGACTAGCTGGTTCACCTCATTCAGGGCCGCTGAGCTCACTGACTAGTTGATATGCCTCATTCAGGACCGCTGAGCTCACTGACTAGCTGGTACACCTCGTTCATGTCGGCTGAGCTCACTGACTAGCTGGTACACCTCGTTCATGTCGGCTGAGCTCACTGACTAGCTGGTACACCTCATTCAGGGCGGCTGAGCTCACTGACTAGTTGATACACCTCATTCAGATCCGCTGAGCTCACTGACTAGCTGTCGCACAACCAACATGTCAAAGGTGCGTTCATATCATTCAAATCTTCCAATGCAAAACTGTCTATGTATAAGAGGCAAATTCACATAATTTATGTTGTACGTGGATTTGTAGCAGATTTTGCTGTATATTTGCTGCAGGTGTTTTACCTACTGATGAAAATCAGCAGCATAGATTGACATATGGGGAATTTAAAATCCGCTCAAATGTATTTTGTTTTATTTCCTGCAGCAAACTGATGATTTTTGGTTAATATCTCAACCACTTTGACTGTAATGATTCTGATTTTTTCAGGCCGCAAATAAAATAAGCAGCATATCCGATATGTGTGAACATACCCTAACACCCTAAGAGCAGTTGCTTCTTTTTGCTCAAAGTCAGGCCCCTATAAGTAAAATTTTAACAACATATGCAACTTATCCATCAAAATCCATAAAACGACAGTAAAAGAAAGCTCAGTGCCAACGCAACATAACATCCTGATGATAGATAATTCATCTTGTCAACAGACCTCCCACACAAATCAAAGACTATCTAATCCTAAATCGCGGCAGGCTCTACACTGAGTGTGATGGCTGATGGAACGCCAGGACGTCCATTCTGCTGGTGACATATCTGGACTTATTCCACATACCACGTTAATGTTACCAAGTAACGCACTGTCAGATTGTCGCTGATGTTGCCCTTTTCTCTTTTGCAGCGAGGAGGGAAGGTCAACCGGCAATCATTACACAGATACATATAACACAACATATATACAAGGGTCGCCAGAGACAGGAGACAGAAGCTTGTGTTTATTAGCTGGAAATCAGACAGACTAGGGAAATGTATTACCGTAAATGAATTGCACAAGTGAATGCAGGAAGGGATTGTCTGTTCACTGCATTCCCACCTCGCTTTTTGGATAGGTCTTTTTTTTAATAATTAATGGGGGTCTGAACGTTGGAACTTATTCACCAATCCCAAAAATGTGATGCAGACACAGCACAGTATGGCCCACAGCAGATTTGAAGGAACAAGAGGATTTGTTCTGCAGTTTCCCTGAAGTCTCTTGGGTTAGGACACACTTGTGTGAGCTGCATGTGGGTGTCTCACATGCATCTTGCATGTCTCACCCGGCCCGGCCCCTGTCTCTCTGAACAGGAGAGTGGAGCGGATTGTATTTCTATGGAGCTCCACGTTCTCGTTCAGAGAGGCAGGGGTTGGGACGGTGAGTCATGCGAAATGCATGCAAAATACTTGCATGCAGCTCACATAGTGTGTCTCTGCCCTTAAAAGGTGTTCCAGTTAGTGGACATCAATCAATCACAAAATGATGGCATGTAAGGAATCCGTACCCCTTCATATTATATCCTTCTCACTGAACTGACTTCAATATTAAAAAGAACCTGTAATCTGAAAATCAACAACTGTTTAAATTAGGTTTTTATGTAACATTTTTTTATTAGTTCTTACTATTATTTATTTGATTTATTTTTTCATATAACGATTTGAAATAAACAAATATTTGAAATCTTGCCATCTTCACACTGGCCACTAGGGATGTTTTAGACTCACATTTCCTATATTTTACAGAAGACTATTCAGAATTCTCATTACCATCAGAGGCAGAATTAGACTAAATTCCCATGTCCAGTAATCATCTGTTAGATCGGATCCAGCACAATCCGTTCTGCAAACACAACTTTTTTTGTCCATTTTGAAGATATTGATTTCTGCAAGATCCATTTTGTTTTAACATTGGAGTCTATGGAGAATGGATCCGCTAACTGATCTCTATTTAGCCTCTGGTTTTCTTTTATTTGTAAAGGATCCATTTTTTTCTTACAGGATCAGTTTCAAATAGAAGATAAAAAGTGATCAGTTACCGGATCAGTTCTCTATAGACTCCAATGTTACAAAAAAAAACAAAAAAAAAAACAGATCCCACAAAAATCAATTTTGCCAAAACGGACAGAGAGTTGTATTTGCAGAACGGATTGTGCTGGATCCGATCTAACGGACGGTTACTGGATGTGTGAACTCAGCCTAAGTATGGCCGGTAATGCCTCTGTACACAGCAAACAACACAGTATCCCCCCAGCACACTAGGTGTCACAGCTGACCTTGTTTCCACTTCCTTCATAATGGAACAATGCAGAAATGGTGGTATTTAGATTATGAGCGCTATACAAGGACACTGCACTGATTAGTATTACCTTTAGGTCTTTATTGAATATTGACAAATGTGAGTCCTCGCCACAACATGTTTCGACACTAATGCGTCTTCCTCAAGTGGATGACATCCACTTGAGGAAGACGCATTAGTGTCGAAACATGTTGTGGCGAGGACTCACATTTGTCAATATTCAATAGAGACCTAAAGGTAATACTAATCAGTGCAGTGTCCTTGTATAGCGCTCATAATCTAAATACCACCCTTTCTGCATTGTTCCTTACTTTATCCTCCCTATGGGGAGTGTGGTGGAAGAGAGCAGCTTTGTACACAAGGACCTGGCTGACACAATAGACACGTGATTGATCACGGGACCCGGAGAAGCGAGCTGGAGCTGGGCGCTCATTCTGGAACCAGGAACCGGCGAGCAAAGGTCTCGGATCCCTTCCTCACCACTGAGCCTACTATCTGGTTGTGCAGAGACGGCACAACCAGACAAGGTGAGGAATTAATATAACGGAGATTCTGCCTTTAGTAAACAGTGTGGCGCAACCGAATTTTCATTTTATTATACTTCCTTCATAATGACTTTTTTACATGCTCATTAGATGCATCAATACAAAACAAAGGGTCTGCGTGTACTCATTGCTGCTAATGTACATGTGCACTCCCTGACGGAACAGTAAGTATTAGTCTAAAAGTTGCAGGATTTCTTTTTTTTTATACAGCGAGTGATGTGAAAAGAGAAAATAACAAAGCCAAAAGCTTTTAAATCTGATATAAATACGGTAGTAGGCCATTTTCCTTTGAAGGAATTCTCCTCTGGAAACTGTATGCAGTGAGTGTAATGCACAAATGTGCCTTATATCAAGGCTGCAGTGGTAATGTGGATATATGACATGTTATCACTGTGGAGACCACCATCGCTAGGTACGACAGGTGATAATGGTTGTTTCATAACATTTCCTTTGGGTATTTTCAATTATAATACTTGCCGACCACCATCTTTAATAGGAGTCCTCTCCTCAACTTACTACAAGAATGTCTTTTTTTTTATTTTGGAGAAATTAAGACAGAAATTGTAATGCATGGCTCAATGTCAGGGCTAATATTACTCCGGTCGGCTCTCGCTGTGCAGTCAGACTCTCTGGCACGGTGAGCATAATGTTATTAAATGAACTGCTGACCTTACAATGTCTGCAGATTGTGAAGCGGGCACCGCGCTATTAGGGAAGAGGCTGATACACTCTACAATTACCATAATATGCACAGAAAGCTAATTTTTTTGAAAGTTTTTAATAAGATGTTACTCCTGTGTGATAGGACAGGATAATTCAAACGAGACATTGCTGTAATGAGGCCTGGTTTTATGACATCTAGCGCTAACAAATGATTTTTAGGTACTTTGCAGAAAATAATACAAAGTGCTTGAAGGGATTGTCCACTTTCAGACTTGTCATCTCTGTTATTTCCCTCCAACCCCTCTTCAATCTAGTAATGCACCTACATTATTGTACACTCCCTGACAGAAGTTATGTCGCTTATCCATGTTATGTAAATAAAAGCTTATAACCGGACATTAATTTATAAAACCCTCCCAAAACTGAAAACTGAAACCCTCCCAAATGTGGTTCTCATTAAGAAAATAAATTGGCATCAATGCTGAAATATTAATCATTTAATGAACACAGAATGGTCAGATTTTAGCAAGACAAAAGTTTTGTCGCCTGGTCATATAATGCACCCAATCCTAGTTTACATCCTCACCTGTGCTCAGTAAATGATTAGTTAATTAGTGGGTGTGTCTAAAAAGAAAACCAGCACCCAGACCTTCACTTGAACTGCAACTTGAGCTCTGACAACATGCCAAAAATCCACCCTGTGACCAAAGCCTTGATTATCAAGAGGCTGAAGACCAGATCCACTGCAGAAGTGGCTGGCACCTTTAATGTGTCTCAGCGTTAAGTACAAAGAATTAAAAAAAGATTTGAAGAGACTGGAGATGTGTTTGACAAGCCCAGGTCCGGCAGACCCAGCAAGACAACTGCTCAGGAGGAATGTTTGTTGGTTAGAAAATCCAAAGCAAGCCCCTCTTCCACTGCAGCAGAGCTCCAACAGGCCACCTCAAGTCCCTGTGTCAACTAGAACAGTTTGTAGGATTCTGTCTCTAATGGCCTCCGTGGTCGAATCAGTGCTCAGAAGCCAGCACTAAACAAAAGGCAAATAAAAAAACTGTGTGGCATTTGCAAAGTTCCACAGCCTGCTAGACAGATGGACGCTGGAAAAGTGGCAGAAGGTGGATTTCTCTGATGAATCTTCAGTAGAATTATACCACAGCCACTGCAAATACTGCAGGAGACCTACTGGATCCAAATTTGGTGGTGGAAAGATCATTGTCTGGGGTTACATTCACTAAGGGGGTGTGCAAAACATTTGCAAGGTGGAAGGCAATATCAATAGCCTAAAATATCAAGAAGGATTAGCTACCTCTTACATTCCAAATCATAAAAGGGGTCAAATTCTGCAGCAGGATGGTGCTCCATCTCATACATCCATCTCTACAACAAAGTTCCTCCAGGCAAAAAAGATCAAGGTGCTCAAGAACTGGCCAGCCCAGTCACCAAACATGAACATCATGGAGCATGTTTGGGGTAAGATGAGAGGAAGCTTGGAAGACAAAACCAAAGAATCTAGATGAACTCTGGGAGGCATGTAAGACTGCATTCTTTGCTATTCCTGCTGACTTCATTAATAAAGTATGAATCATTGTTGAACCGCATGGATGCAGTCCTTCAAGCTCATGGAAGTCACACAAAATATTAAATATGACTTATAGAATCACAACTTCATTCACCAATGTTATGTAACATATATTTGTATGTTAAGTTAATTTTTTGTTTGAAAATCACATTACCTTCTGTGGGCGACAAAACGTTTGTCTTGGCAAAATCTGACCATTCTGTGTTCATTAAATGATGATTAAATGATCAATATTTCAGCATTGATGCCTATTTCTTTTCTTAACTTAAACCACATTTGGAAGGGTTTCAGCTTTCAAAAGAGTAATTTATACAACCAATGGATGAATTTAACGTCAGGTTATAAGCTTTTATTTACATAACATGGATAAGCGACGTAACTTCTGTGAGGGAGTGTATGTGTCTTCTGTAACGCTCTCATGTGACCTGAACCCGTATGTTGTGATCTGGCTTTCATTAAAGATAAAGAAAGACAGATGGCACTCATCGTTTTGAGTTTTGCTTTAGTTTATTTTAATTTTCAGGTGTAGATACACAAGGGGGAGGAGGGGGGTAGCGGAGACACACCGGATGACAGCGGCTGTTTCGCAGTTGGTAGTGCTTCCACAGGTCACAATAATCAGTCACATGGATCTCTAGTTTTCTCCAACATGCAGCCCCACATGTCTATAGGATGTTATCTGTCTCAGGTGGGGAGCCAGACAGACAATGCAGTCACATTCCAAGAAGCAACTGTAATGGGCCTGAAGGATGATGGGAGTATGGCTCAAATATTCAATTAGTCCTTCCCCTCCTCCACTATACATTTAATAGTGAATCCTTCTACAACCAAAATGGCGTTCCCTAAACCAAGGTGTATCGCTGAGTGTGTGTTGTGTCTGATGTAGTAGAGCTGACTACTATCAGGGACGTAACTACAATAGGTGCAGGGGTTGCGATTGCTCCCTGGCTCTGGAGCCTAGGGGGCTTCAAAAGTCCCTATGTCCTATATGAAAAACCATTACTATTGAAGACTTCCTATACCTGGGGGCCTCATTGTAGATTTTGCATCGGGGCACCCGAGATTCAAGTTACGCCACTGACTACTATGTTTGGTGTTGAAGAGTTAACTGTGCTGCGTGCACACGATCTGGAATAGCAGCGTTTTGTATGCAGAATATTACTGCTGCATCCAAAATGCTGTGCTGTACAGTACCAGCACAGTGCATGAGATTTCTAGAAATTCCATCCTCATTGTGCTTCTCCCCTCCGCAGCATTATTTCAGCTGCAGTGCAGGTTGCCGGACTTCCACATCGGAAGCGATCTCCAGCGGGTGAATGCAAGGAGAAGCCGCCTTGCATCCACAGCAGATCATGAGTACAGGGCGTTTGTGTTCACCTGCAGCTTTCCTCAGGCCCAGAGGCACTGCGTCAACATGCAGCGCCTCCAGATAGTGAGCACATACCCTTAGGTTTGGTGTCGCTGTCTGTATACAGATCTATCACAGCACAAAATATGACACTTCAGATTTGGTGGAAACTACTTGACTTCCTATCTGGGCAGCAATTATACAAGTTATAACATGCACAAAAATGGTCAGTGTAATCTCTGCACCATCACACTTCAGAGATTAATCTGTTAGGCCAGCTTCACACTACGGTTTTGTGCACCAGGTTCTCTCCGGTGTGAACTGGACAGAACCGGATCTGGTTTTGCCTCCCATGTATCCCTATGGTGTGGATTGGTCCTATTTGGCCATCCAGCTTTGTGTATTCTGTCCCGGATTCGTTTTTGCCTGTTTTTTTCCCCGTCCCCAAAACCGGAGCCTGCAACATCTTTTGGCTGCGGTGCAAAAAATGGACAGAGTTGGACAGAAACGAATCCGGGACGATCCGGCGCCCTTAACATGATCCGATTTTTTACACAGAGCATGCTCAGAAATCCTGGCATTCTAACTTCAGCACCATGGACAGAAGTATTTCATGCACAAGCTATGAATTCAGCATCTTGGACAGCGGCAGAGCAGACACAGGCAGACTTCAGGACCATGAACACCAGCAGAAAATGAATCCTGCAAAAAAAAGAATCCTGGACCTAATTTGACCACACTTATCTACACATCCTGTCTCTCAGGTTCTGTCCGTTGGATCCTGCAAAAAACAGGATCCACCCTGACAGACAAGAACCGTGGTGTGAAGCCAGCCTTACCTGGGGCTTTATAATATAGGAGCTTTCCAAAGAGAGGACCTGCCGTGCTCCTGACATGTCACTTTTAGTAAATACTTGTATTGGTCATGAAATCACAATTCTGAAGCGTTACCAAAGTTGTGCGTTTACTGTGTCATTTCTCCCAGAGATTTCTGAATAAATTGACAATTGGGATGAGACCATTCCCCTTGTCAAAAGAAACATAGTCCTGACAGGGATCTGTCCTGTAATACTGTCCTAACTAGTAACACCCAGATTTCAATGTATTAAAAAGTATCGAAGAGGGATCAACTGGGGCAAAGTATAAAATGTTGTAACAAAAGGTTCTATAGTGGTGTTATTTCATAAAAAAAAACATAGTATCTTATTGACAGAAGCAGTGACAGATCCTAAAGAGAAGCAAATATAAAATGAAACTGCACTGTAACATCATGTATTCGGCAAGGCTGTGCGCACAGGCTCCGTTGCATGCATATACCGAGTGCAGGAATCCATATTGGATCCACAGTCATTCTACCAAAAACCAGGGCTGTAGAGTCGGTGTCCATTTAGTTGGAGTCTGAGTCAGATTCAGGGAAATTGAAGAGTAGGAGTCAGATTCGGAGTCGAATGTTTGGCTTACCGACACCACAGCCCTAAAAAGACTGGTGACAGTATGTGATTCTGTATATTAAATCAGAACACTGCAAAGGAGCAGTATGGGGCGCCATAAACTAAAGAATACGTAGCTTTCCCCAAAGAAATAAACTAGCTCTCTAGCGCCACTTACATGAGGTATCCGCCTTATACAAATCAATATCTCACCTTTAAAGGAAACTTGTCTCTTTGTAGATGCGGTCTGATCTGTGGACAGTATGATATAGAGGAGAAGCTGAACAGAATGATGGATAGGTTTGTTGGAAAAGATACAATGTATGCTATATTCTATTCATTGATATCCTTGGTGTTTGTATGGCTGAGACCAGTGGGTGGTCATATTCAGTGACTGACAGCTACTTCTGTACAGCCAGCCATACAGGAAAGACTGTCAATCACTGACAATAATCAAGCTGTAGGACGATGTATCGCACGATCCGTGCTGCTGCCAATAGGGAAAACCAGAGAATCGGAGTGTCTAGAGAAAATGTAGTTGGGTATAGCTCCGAAACGCAAAGGAATAAAACTAAATTTTTTCCAGACACTCCGGTTCTCTGTTTTTTCCTATTGGCAGCAGCACGGATCGTGCGACACATCGTCCTACAGAATGATTCCTACACCGCGGTGACCCGTGGATATGTGGATCCTGCAGCAGCTGACCTCTCGCGCTCATACTTGGTTGTGGGTCAACACAACTCAACCATGTAAGCAGATTCCAACAATTTCTATACCGCCCTTTTCATATAAAGGATAACACCCAATTGCACATTCTCTCACATTTTTAGAACCACTGATAAGGACCACCCACTGGAGTGATCCATACAAACACCGGGTATTTCAATATGTAAAATGCCAGGTTTACTGATACATTTCCAACAAAAGTCTATATCAAATCGATCAGCTCCTCTAGCTCTATACAATCCTGCCTGCAGATAGATCCCCTTTTCATCCTAGAATCAGAGATGATCCTGCACTACAACCAGGGAGTGTGGGGACTTATGGAACTCATGTACAAGGAGGTGTACACCATGACAATTTTGTACCACTTAACGGTGCAATGCTCTATGTAGACCAGTGTTTGCAAATATTCCAGAAAGAAACAAAGAGCTGCACTTACCGTGGTGATCTTCAAGTCTTTATTGTAGTGTGATGGGTATCATGCAGATGTGTAGGAGGATGCAGACTACATTCTGTGGGTGGACTACAATCGTTTCACTCACAGGTGAGCTTCAACGGATCCAATCAACATGACAGGTTCCCTAGAAACAATACTTTTAACACAATTTAGCCAGTATCCACTGACGACGAGCCCCTAAAGCCCTAAAACTGCTGTCTGTGGATTGGTGATTAGCAGAGGTGTAACTACAGTAGGTGGGGGGGTTGCAATCGCACCAAGGCAATGGAGCCTAGGGAGAACCCAAAAGTCCCTTTGGCCTATATAAAAAGACTATTGCTATAAAATATTTACAATATTTGGGGCCCCGTTGGACTTTTTGCATCGGGGCCCATGAGCTTCAAGTTACGCCACTGGATTAGGTTTGCTAAATAATTTACATCATCTGGCAAAACTTGTTAAAGGGTTAACATTTTTAATTTATAGGGGGGCTACTTCGAAAAATGTACCACTAGGAAGCCATCTTCTTCCTTTTGGAAGGGTGCCAAGTTGCATACCATTTTCCAGGGAGCATGGTCTTGGCTAAATTAGTGGTCTGCACAAGGAGAAACAATAAACGGGCGTCATAGTGGCTCAGTGGTTAGCACTGTACTATATATAGGGCAGCATGGTAGCTCAATGGTCATTATTGTACTATATGTAAGGCACTATGGAATTAATAGCGCTGTATAAATGAATAAATATATAGAGCAGTAGTGGCACATTGGTTAGCACTATACCATATATAGAGCAGCACAGTTGCTCAGTGGTCAGTACAGTACTATATATAGAACAGCATAGTGGCTCTGTGGTCAGGACCGTACTATATATAGAGCAGAACAGGGGCTCAGTGGTCACTACTGTACGATATATAGAGCAGCACGGTGGCTCAGTGGTCAGTACTGTACTAAATATAGAGCAGCACGGTGGCTCAGTGGTCAGTACTGTATGATATATAGAGCAGCACAGTGACTCAGTGGTCAGTACTGTACTATATATAGAGCAGCACGGTGGCTCTGTGGTCAGGACTGTACTATATATAGAGCAGCATGGTGGCTCAGTGGTCAGTACTGTACTATATATAGAGCAGCACGGTGGCTCAGTGGTTAGCACTGTACTGTATATATAGCAGCATGGTGGCTCAGTGGTTAGCACTGTACATAGAGCAGCACAGTGGCTCAGTGGTTTGCACTGTACTGTATATAGAGCAGCACGGTGGCTCAGTGGTCAGTACTGTCCGATATATAGAGCAGCACGGTGGCTCAGTGGTCAGTACTGTACTATATATAGAGCAGCACGGTGGCTCAGTGGTTAGTACTGTACTAAATATAGAGCAGCATGGTGGCTCAGTGGTCAGTACTGTACGATATATAGAGCAGCACAGTGGCTCAGTGGTCAGTACTGTATTATATATAGAGCTGCACGGTGGCTCAGTGGTTAGCACTATTTTGTATATAGAGTAGCACGGTGGCTCAGTGGTTAGCAATGTACATAGAGCAGCACAGTGGCTCAGTGGTTTGCACTGTACTGTATATAGAGCAGCACGGTGGATCAGTGATTAGCACTGTACTATATATAAAGCAGCACGGTCTTGCCTAAGTTAGTGGTCTGCACGAGGAGAAACAGTAGCTCCCAAATGTCTGTCAGAAGCTTCTCGCCCAACCAAGTCGCTGCTCCACTAAGGCATCCAGGCATGATATAAAGGATATTAACCAGCAAATTGCCACTGTATCTGCATATAAATAGCATTTTTGAAGGTGACAGGTTCCCTTCCAAGCACAGTAGCCAATGGCGCAATCTTAAGTATGGATTTATCAAAAGCAATTGACGATCAGTTTATTAGGGGCTCATCAGGTTAAAAGTAACTGCAATAAGTGCGACACCTCCAGCTGATCTATTTTACCACCTATTTTTCTCCAGGAAAACTGGTCCATGAAACTAGGACAAATGTGTCATGAGAGGAGAATTTCTCCACACAATAGTTTTCCTGACTTGTGTGTTGTCTCACTGCTCCATAAAAGTAATGAACACAGAATTAGTCACAGACTGTAACAATGCAAATTATGCTGACAGTACACAGAAGAGACTAATAAAAATAAGACATACTAAAAGTAGCAACCAAAGCAAACACAAAATCCAGTCTAACGCATTCTTGTAAATAGGTCTGCTCAACGAGGGCACGGATGTTTCATGTGTGAGTCACAGAATACTACTATATTTAATATATGTTTATATGCAATTATTACATTCTTATGTCACATACACCAGACGTCTACAAAAATTATATATAGAGTGGGGTAACCATGAAACTGCAGCAGCAGACGCAGCAAAGCAGTGGACGTCAGTATGGCGGATTAGGCCATGTATTATATGGGGCTTTTTTTGAGACGTGGAATTAATTTTTCCTGATAAGGTGTTGAAGTTTTTGATTGGCCAACATCCACTTTGGAGCAGATTCTAACATGAGACCACATGCATTTTCTATTAAGCCTATACACTGCGGACGACAGCAGCGTATCTTTATGTACACGTTGGGTGCTTCTACCCTTTGGTTTAATGATGGATCCAGGCCACCACCAATCAAACAGGGCTTTTAAAGGGAATCTGTCAAGTCAAAAATCAGTATGTAACTGATATCATTTCCTAATTCCTGTGGTGAAGCTCTTTCTATTCACGTACCGTATTTCTATTATTTATACTTTTCCCTATCCTCAGTAAACTGCAAAATAAAAGATTCATTCCATCTGTCAATCACAGTGAGTGATCACTTACTTCTCTGTTGCCCACTCCCCAGGGAATGAATATTCATGTAGTGACATCACTGCATTGCCCTAATCCGTAAACACACAACCAAAGCAGTGGAAATCACTCACATGGGGGGTCTGTATCCTGTATGTGCAGCTATCTAGGCACTCACTGCAGAAAAAAAAAAAGAGGGGAGGAGGAGTGTGCTCTTAGCAGCTGCACCTCTGACATATTCATTTCTCTCCAGTATTAAGCAGTGGCATTGTGTGTATCTAAGGGACATGTGTAGTGTGTGCTTTCCGAGATATTTCTTTGTGTTTATATGAACATTTGATCATTTACTTTACATGTATGCAGGAAAACCAACATTCATATAAACAGATAGAAATCTCTCACAGAGAGCACACACTGTAGTGATGTTGCTACAAGCGCTGTAGCACAAAACACCTATCCCCTCTCCTCTCTATCACCTCCCCCTCCAAAACAGCCTGCAGAAGCCTGAGATTTTCAGTGTAACTTCAGCACGGGGGAGGGGACAGAATAAGAGTTTGGATAAGGGTTGTTATTTAAATAACATTTACATACTGTGGACTACTCGGGAGTGAAAGTAATGAGCTGGACTAGTGCAGACAGCTGCATGCAGGGTGTGACAATGCTTATAGCAAGATGACTACAGAGAGTACAGTAATGATTTATACATATTCTGAAAGGGCTGCCCTAGCACTATTTAAGGGTACTATTAGTATCATACTGAAAAATGCTTGACAGAGTCCCTTTAAAGGGCTATAACATGTAAGTTATTTCACACTTTATCCACTGCTTTTGTCATATTTAAATATGGCAGACAACAGTGAAAAAAATACAAAATATAGTATACTTGTTTTCGGATCTCCTGCTGTCCCTCTAGTACATCTCATCTTGATCGTTCGGACATGTGACCACTACAGGCAACCACTTTACAGGTAAAGCTTTTTTTCAATGATGTGGCCAGTGATTGGCTGCAGGAGTCGCTACCAGAGGTGTAATCAAGGAGACAATTGGGGAACCTGAGCATGAATACAATCAGAACGGTGAAAAAATTGGAAAATTAATATTCGGTGATATTTTATTTTTCACCCAGGGTCATATTTCTGAGTAAAAACAATGTGAAAGACCAATTTAAGATTCCCATGTGAACTATCCCTTTAAATCTCCTAAATGTGTAATTTCTCCACTTGTTAAGTTTAAGGAAAGTCTAAAAGAAACACTTGATTTGAGCATCCAAGGCTCAGTTTTAAGTTAGGACTGTGTCCCTTTTATAATAGATGTTTTTTGACAGCTGAATTTGTAAGAACCCCAGATGTGTGAGTCACATTGGAACAGTTACTGGTAAAATATTTGCTAAAAAATAGTTCAACTTTGCTCTATGGGGAAACCGCTGTTAGTAGTCATTGTAATGTCCAGTGTAGGTCAATTAGTAACTACAGGGAAATCATTAACGAAAACGACAGTGCATGCTCTCAGTCCTATCACTAGCAGGGTCATGAATGAAAGGACAGGTCTGACCTCTCTGAAAACCAGCAAAGGTCTCAACTCTTTACTCATGATTAGTTGTGGACTTTTGGTTCCAAAACTTAATTTGCTCTTCTATACCTCTTTCAGTGGTAATTATCATAGGTATCATATAGGTATCATATAGTAAAGTGTTGCAGAATATGTTGGCGCTGTATAAATAAAATTATTTAAGATTATTTTAGGTAAAAACATGGACTGTTGTTCATCAGTATTTTCGATCCACTTTTAATCAGTGTTTGCACCATGTGTTAGGTTTCATTTTAAGGCTATGTGCCCACACAAAAAAATGATACGTTTGTGGTCAGAAAAACTCTGCATGAAGACCTTATTAGGTTTAAAAAAAAAAAAATGCACAAACGTATTGCGATTGTGCACATTACAGACCCAACACAATTAAGGGGACGCACACAAACATACACATACCCTTTATTACCCTCCCCGGCGATCCCACGGGGAGCTCTGGTGAAGTCTTCCTTTTGGGCATGGGTACGGTACTTTCAGGACCTTGCACTATGTGACTCAGGCTGAGTCACATGGGGCGCAGGTGCTGTAAGTCACTTTGTGTTAGTCTTGACGATGCATGTAAGGAAGAAATCACAGGAGATCACCAAAATGCAAGTGTGAAACATCCCTAAGGGTATGTGCCCACAGGACATTTTTTGAGCAGTTCTGAACGCAGCAAAACCTGAACTGGTTTCAAGGATCCTAGAGTCCTTGCCAGGAGATTTGCTGATTTCAGGTCGTGCGTTTTTTGCGTGATTTTTGTGCGTTTTTCCTGCGTTTTTCCCATTGACTGCACCAAAAATGCAGGAAAATAGAGCATGTCAATTCTTTCCCATCCGCACCAAAAACGCAGGGATTTCACAGTTCTTGACACTTGCAAAACCAATTTGTGTGCACAGCGTTTCTGTGAAACTCATTGGTTTTGCTGGGAATCAAAACCGCAGGAACAAATTAGCATACATTAGCATGAAACCAATGGTAAACTGTAGGCAGAAACCGCAGCAAAACCGCAGCAAAAATGCACTGTGTGCATATACCCTTACAATTCTTTTGAGGTCACACGGTCAGCAAAAAACCATGTACGTGTCAACAGCATTAAAAAATTTAAGGGAACGTGTTCTCTCCGTGAAAAGCGTGGATAGAACAGGTATGTGATTCACAGACATCTGAATAAGGCCTTACAAAAGGGAACACCATGTTTTGGGAGTTTTTTTTACACCAAGAATTAAAAGATACACGATAAGGCTCAGTGCATTCATTTCTATACCTTCGAATGTGACATAGACACCAGCTGACTTTTTAAAGTATGTTTTCCCATAAACACCGCAGCGTTTCAGAGTAAAGCGTACACGGCTGCAATTACACAGCCAGTGTCTGATTTATTCTGAATGTGGGAAAGACATGATCACAGGTTTCCCTTAAAATGTACCTGTCTTTCACATAAATCTATGGGGAAACATTGTTTTGCTGTCCTTTTCCTCTATGAATAGAAAGGGCTGAATCATTCCCCAGACTTCATTCCATAGGCTAGGTCAGTACTCGCTGGATGGTGAATTTTAAATTATGTTGTTTGACCACAGAAAGATCCCTCCAAAGTGTCATCCACTTCTGTGTCACTTAATTTCCACTACCTGTTGGCATTAGTAATTCGTATCTCGGAGTTGAGGCGGGCAACAGAAAGTCGAGACGGATCTCTGTCTTTCTGCCGATCTGTCAAACTGCACAGGCAAAATAGAGAAGTATAATTTCAGTTCAGGGCAGGCGAGGCATTCGGCAATAGAAAGAGAAGCACATTAGAAGTGAGGAGAAGGAAGTTCCAGCACCTGTAGTGCACAATGCTGATGAAGAGGAACCACTCACTGTAAAAGAGTGGATGGCCAGTTAATTGAAACTTTTCCTATCCATATTATACTTGTATATGGATCAAAAACACTTCTATCTTGTGATGGTGATAGATAGGAGGATCGATTCATATTACTACACTCCAGGTCAGTAATCTGTCACTGATGGATGGTAGGCTTGAAAATCTCCTTACTTCCCAGAAGTCCTGGCTCCTCATTTGATTAGCCATATCTGGCATGAAGTTATCATTGCTCTATGATGCACACACACAACAAGCCTGACCATTATCTTCAAGCCAGACACATGATCGCAAAGAGGAGAGGAGGATGTTGCTACAGCTGGTTGTGTTACAGCACAATGAAGGGCACTGAGGAGTAGCGCAACCTGCCATTAGTTATCTTCCAGCCAGGCACAAAATGGTGAGGAGGTAGGCTCCTACTGCAGCCAGTTATCTTACAATCAGACATAGGATACTGAAGAGGAGGAGCTCCTGTTGCAGCCTGTTGTTTTACAACCAAACACAAGAAACTGAAGAGGATGAGGCTCCTGCTGAAGTTAATTGTCACAACACACTGAAGAACTGAAGAAAAGGCTTCCTGCTGCAGCCAACTGACTTAGAACCAGACACAAGACATTGAAGAGGAGGATGTTCCTGCTGCAGTCACCTACCTTACAACCAGACACAAGTTACTAAAGGTTCTTGTTGCAGCCAACTGTCTTTCAACCAGACACAAGATATTGAAGAGGAAGAGGCTCCTTCTGCAGTCAGTTGTCTTACAACCAGACACAAGATACTGAAGAGGAGGAGGCTCTTTCTGCAGTCAACTGTCTTATGGCCAGACACAAGACACTCAAGAGGCGGAAGCTTCTGCTGCAGCTAAATGTCTTACAACCAGACACAAGACAGAGCAAAGGAGGAGTTTCCCGCTGCAGCCAGTTGTCTTATAACCACACACTGGGCAGTGAAATCGCAGAGTGAGAACTGTTGACACATACAGAGAAGGCTTCTTTATAGATTTCTCAGTTTTAAATGTTATATAAGGCAAAATAATATTTAAAGAAAAGGAGATCGTGCTGGCATACTTTATTTTTCATAAATTTTCGTTGTTTAGTTTTCCTTTAAATGTGCAGTATCTATTGAAGAAGAAATTATATCTTTTTTCGAAAGAATAGAAAAAATGTCAAAATCATCCTTTCTTATTTTACTGTCGCTCGCATTTTTCAGTTTCTTGGAATTAACCTCGAAAATACATTTTGACCTTCAACCTCTTTGGATCATATAGAAAGATTCATTTCAAACAAGGCGTGAAAAATAAGACGAAAAAATAAAAAAACTAAAACAAAATCATCCCTGTCTTACATAATGAGGTGACACAAGGGGCTACTGCATAACGAGACATGACAGGAGGGACAAGCAGGCGACAAAACCTTCTACCTATTACCATCACAAATCCATTTTCATCTCTCCAACATAAGAGTAGCCCGAGATGAGTTAATGCGTTAACCCTTGCAGTGCCAGAGATTGAGAGAATATTTAGCAGGATTCCCCGGCACACTGACACGCCATGACTGTTATTTTATGCCTGCCAACACAGTCAAGCAGCTGGAACAGGACAGATTGCAGCAGCTCCTGACCTCATCCTACATCACAGCAGAAACATCTCAAGCGTGTTTATCTCATTAAAAATTAGATAACGCTCTGTCTCACCCAAAAGCAGCAGATTCACAATAAATATACTGATATTAAGCGTGAACTGCGGGTCAGGAAATCATGGCACAGTGACGGAACGTAACAAGAGTGCACAAGATCTAACCACCGTCGATAACGCATCTAAATGTTGTACGGTCCTGTTCACATTTCATCTTACTGCACATTCTGCCAAATACATCCACAGGTCCCCATGATAAGAGCGTAGACTACAAGAACGTCCTATTCCTGGAAAACATCTGATAGAGACGTTAGTTAAAAAATATTTATACCGTGTTAGCCAGTAGATAGAAAGATATTGCAATCTGAGAGTCCTCAGTGGTTGATACCTTTTAATGGCTAGCTTAAAAGATGGTAAACATAGCAAGCTTTCGGGACACTATGGCCCCTTAATCAGGCTGATAATGACACAGATTCTGAAGACACATACATATATATACTATACTTAAAGGGAACCAACCACCCCAAATGACCCCCCTGGACTGTTAATATGTGTCCCTACACCCAGCACACACATTTGGGGCAATCGTTTTTGCTAAAAAAACTGTTTAGTAGAAGCTAAGATATAGCTTTATGAAGTTTAATAAATTCAGCCGACTGGGTGTTACCTAGTGCAGTGTGTTCCATGTGCCTGTCAGCCTCCTCTCCCCCCCTCCCTTCAGTGAAGCCCTTCTGTGCAAGCCGAAAATGCCCCGCCTGTCTGCTGCTGCCTGGTAAATTATGCACGCCCCTCTCACCTTCTAAGAGCCTGGCCGCGTCATGAAAGGGGCGGGGCTAAATCGCGGAATGCCGGAGCCCCGCCCCCTTTCATTTTCGGCTTGCACAGAAGGGCTTCACTGAAGGGAGGGGGAAAGAGGAGGCTGACAGGCACGAGGACAAAGCTAGGTAACACCCATTCGTCTGAATTTATTAAAGTTCATAAAGCTATATCTTAGTTTCTACTAAACAGTTTTTTTTAGCAAAAACGATTGCCCCAAATGTGTGTGCTGGGTGTAGGGACACATATTAACAGTCGCGGGGGGTCATTTGGGGTGGTTGGTTCCCTTTAAACAGGATGAGATGGTGCAGTATATATTTGACAGGTGACATAAAGCAGAGTCAGTCTGGGGGGAAAGGAAGGAGCTGGGAAAGTGAAACCAAAATTCTAAGGTAAGAGGAAGAAGTGTCAAAAGTTCACAGTCCTCCAACTTGAATCTGCTGCAAGACGTGACATCCCCAAATGCCCCTTCATTTTATATAAAAACGCATGAATCTGATATCCCCAAATGCCCTTTCATTTTACATAAAAACCCATGAATCCACGTGAAACATCCAATCCTGTCCTGAATGTGTCAAAGGCCACCACCAATCTGTACTCCCAAATGTTTCCTCTCTCTCTAAGATCCGAAGTCACCTTTCAAATTGGATGTGTTCCAGCCCTGCGGCGGAGATGGTCACCTTGGGGTCGTCAGAAAAACCTTTCGAGCCAGGGCTGCCGTCCGGGAGCAAATCGAGAACCAGAATGCAGGAGCCACCAGAATATCAAGGAATAATAATAATAATAATAATAAAAAATAATAAATGTTTATTTATATAGCGTCAACATATTCCGCAGTGCTTTACAATAGAGTGGTTCGTATAAGGCTGGTTTCACACTGCGATATTTTTCTGTCCATGGGGATACTATTTTTTGCAGGACCCCACGTACAGGAAAGGACAAGATCGCATGTGTGCCTCCTGGTGCTATTTCTGTGTCCGGGTCTGTGATTTCTAAGGACCCGGACACAGAAAGAGCTGGGAGGAGGCAAGTGCGGCACTTTCACTTCCACAATGTATATACATACATTGCAGAAGTGAAATTAAGTAAAGCAAGGGTGAAAAGTAAAAAACAAAGAAATCTCCTCACCTCTCTGGCATGTTGTTCTGCACTATGGCTATTTTGTGAAATTGAATCAGTATTGTTTAATATCTGGGAACTTGCTATCTACCTTATGGAGACAGCTAAGTAGGTGAGGAGATTGTAGCCACTTCCCTCCTCTCTGATGTATGCAAATTTGCACTTCAGTAAGGAAGTGGAGAAACTCTAAGCAGCTCCTCAAAGTCATAATCACTTTCCAACAAGCTTTTAATATGACTTAGGGATTTGTGCCAGATCAGAACCCCAAACTACAGATGCTGCATTTCGGGGTAACTGCCCCTCATCAGTGTAGGAGCTGCTTAAATGTGGCACTGGAGTTTCTCCACTCCCTTAGTGAAGTGCAAATTTGCATATTGTTTAATAAAAATTCACGACTTTTATTATTTACTATGTGCTTGGCTCTTTCTAACATCTATGGTTTATATCCTCTAGCAATCAATCTCTCGTCCATAAGCGCAACCTCAGCCTGATAATCCGCCACCCTGGAACAATTTCTCTTTGCTCTAGTAAATTCTCCTATTGGGAGATTTTTTATTACGTGTCCAGGCTGACAGCTATCAGCTCTGAGTACCGAATTACCAGCAATGGATTTCCTAAAAGAGTTTGCATTCTACCAATCCCGTTGATTCATCTCCCCTCAAAATGAAATCTTGGAAAGGAGTTTCTTGATTATGAATTTTCAATGTGAAAGAAAGATTATAATTGTTGTTTTGAAAATAGTCCCCTATTGTAAAATATACATGTCCATGTGTCATTTATGTTTCCCTAATGATTAAGGGGCAGCCCACTGTGTCAGACTGAAAAGTACTGCAGGTCCCAGCCACTCTAACCTGAGTGGATGGGCAGAGTCAGCACTAATCAGAGTTTCTGGCTCTGATGTCTCCTCCATCACTAGCACCAGTAAGAGAATGAACACAGTGGTGCCTGGTGACAGGTACAGATATCACAGGTGCAGGCTCTGGTGGAGATGTGACACTGAGAATGAAGTCTCATCGACACATGTGACTGCTGCAGCCAATCACTGTCCTTAGCGGTCTCACACCTAACCCACAACCAAGGCCAAGTAAACAAAGACCAGCATGGAATGCAGCATTAGGAAATGTAAGAGGCAAGCCACTCCACTTTTATGGTATAGTATTTCCCTTCTTGGCCCATTTTTTGACGTAACTAGAAAGGGGAGCATTTACCCAGATGTACGGCTGCTCAGGTACCGTCAATGTCAGGAAAGATGTTAACAGTGTCCACACACAGCTGCTGCCATAACCCCTCATCTAGCGTCAAACAGCTGTAGGCAATAATCTTCTAGCACACAATTTGACATCCTAATTATAAGAAGCCATCATCTGCCCTCTCTACCCATAGACATGCCACCTGAGGAAGCAGGATGAAATGCGCATCGGGGTGTGTGCACACCTCATCTAGGTCCTCCAGGTCTGTTGTACTCTTACCTGCTGATGTACCCCTACCTATTTATATATTTGCGATTATACTTCATAGTTAACACTATGCCAACTTCATTAATGTAATGAAATATGCCTTCTAAAGTTACACAAGTCATACAAGTCATACACCCTAGGTTAGCGGTTGAAGCAGAACCACCTATCTCATGCAAGGAGAACGCTGTAATGTTTGTGCCAATGCATTTCCAATTGCTGATACGGTGTAGACAGGCTGGTTTTAAGGTTTAGGCAGTACTTAAATATTGATCACATCTCCTAATGCACCACTCAGTATTTTTTTTTTATTTCAGGGCTGTAAGTCCCTTTTCCCCGATCATATATGCACCTGCCACCATCTTTATCTTCTTCAGTGTCACTCAGGTCAGTCACTGATGATTGTGAATCCTGCAGCTTCAATGTTTCATGAGCAGAGGAGGTCACAACTCAATGCATCTCTATGAGAACCTCGGGCTTGTTCTGGCCTCATTCTGGCCACGTTTTGGCCTTGCTCTGGCCTTGTTCTTACCTTGTTCTCCCTTGCTGTTCTCGGTCCTGGTCTAGCCTCATTCTGACCTTGTTCTATTCTCGTTCTCGTCTTGTTCTGGCTCTCCTAGACTTGCATTGGGAGCTTGTGACGTAACTTTTGACTTCTGGCCAATCAGAAATTACAGGCACAAGATGACTCAGCAGGACCGGAGCTGCACTGAAAAAGGATGAAGCCTTTGGAAAGGAAGCACAAGAACGAAGCTTACATTTAAAGCGCCACTGCAACATTGACATCCCCCCGCAGAATGGTTCTTTAAGATTAGTCATCTATAGCAGATCAATTGATTGCTGGTCCCATAGGGGCTTCAAGTGACCCGAGTATGCAGCTGGAATGCCACCCCTCCGTGGACAGACACTATGTAGTGACCATACTGAGATACTGCACTTCAGTTTCTAATTACTTCAAAGAGTTTATCGATGGGGGCACCGGGTGTCGGACCCTCAACAAACTAACTTCTTGACCTAGTCTACTGGTTTTCCATATCTCAGTCCTGGACAATCCCTTTAACCTGTCACGTAATCTCTTTGACCAGATAAATTCTTTCCTATTATTTGGAACTGCTCTAATCTGTAAGGGTAGATTCACATTGGCGTTCCCCTCCGCAGCGTTCTGCGGAGGGGAACCGCCATGTGAACGCAGCCATCGCAAGCCCCTATGTTTACAATGGGGACGCACGGTGTTGCTGCGCTTCACTGCGCATGACCGTGCGCTCCCATTCATTTGCCTGTGTGATTTGTACGCATGCGCATGCTTGTGTACAAATCACACTCTCTCGTCCGCACCAGGAACGTGACATGTCGCGTTCCTGGTGCGGACGACAATGTATGATTTGTACGCAAGCATGCGCATGCGTACAAATCACACAGGCAAATGAATGGGAGCGCATGGTCATGCGCAGTGAAGCGCAGCACCGTGCGTCCCCATTATAAACATAGGGGCTTGTGGTGGCTGCGCTCACACGGCGGTTACAAACATATGTAAAAATATACATATATGTAAACTAGACATCAACATATAATTATAAAAGATAATTAGGTCTACAATGCCTCGTAATTAAGTTTCCGGCCACAGATTTTGACTTGTTTTGAGTTTAAGATTTAACTTGATGGCACAAAGTTTATGTGCCAACAGATTAGAAAAATATAAAACTTTGTCTTTTTAATTGATTCCCCGAGGAAAAGTACCGTATACTATATATATCTTAGAAAAGAAAAATACATGCTCTTCTATTCTTCTTACCAATGTTTTGGGAGAATATTAATGTGAACAGTGACAAGGTGACGAGACTGTACCCTCAATACCTGTAATTACTGTAATGCCACAACGATCCTAAATTGCCTCATTAGTGAGAACGGTGTATTCTTTAATATAATCTGTGATTACTTCATAGGTACATAAACACGAAATAAACCTCAAACCACGGGACTCGAGCCTAATGACATAGAAATAGGAGCCATTATAATTCCTCAGCTCTTTGATGAAAAGATGAAACCATGAGAAACAGAAAACAGACGGCACTAAATGAAATCTTAATTATAGCATAATTATAAATCAAAGCAAGGCTTCCCCAGTGCTTTACACAATGCATAAAATGTCACATTAGGAACAATATCATCTGCAAGAAAAGATTAATTCTGAAAGTCACAACTTGAAAATACAAGTTCCCCAATAACTGCTGACAATCACGTTGAAACCCCAAGCTCGATAGTCAAGGTGTCAATGCAGGGACTTCAGACACTATGTATAGGTGCATCTCAATGAATTAGAAAATCATCAAAAAATGTATTTATTTTAGTAATTCAATGCGTAAAGTGAAACGCATATATTATATAGTCATTATAAACAGAGTAATCTATTTCCAGTGTGTATTTCTGTTAACGTTGATGATTATGGCTTACAGCCAATAAAAACCCAAAGGTCATTATCTCAGAAAATTAAAGTAGGACAGATGAAGGGTCTGAGAGATAACATATGACCTGAATAGGTAGGTATCAGAGGCTTCACCTTGTGTGGCTGTGAGAGTCACAACCACTTTAAAAGCATGCTACAGTCCCCAGTGTGGTGTATATAGAGTAGGAAGGATGAAAGGTTAAATACCATGCTGCCGTATTCCACAAGACATCAAGGATTGAATAGAATATTGATTTATTAGTCAACAAGTTTCAGGCGTCCATGGCCCCTTCCTCAGGACAAATCAATATCATACTGCCATGCTTCAGGGTGTTTCAGGGAGTCGTGAAACACGTTGACTAATAAATCAATATTATATTCACCCTTTGATGTCTTGTGGAATACAGCAGTGCGTTTTTTAACCCTTCATCCTCCCTACTTTAATTTTTTGAGATAATGACCTTTGGGTTTTCATTGGCTGTAAGACATAATCATCAACACTTACAGAAATAAACATTTGAAATAGATCACTCTGTAATTACTATCTATTATATAATTGCCGTAGCTGACGTCCGTCTGACCGGCGCTACTTCCTTTGGCTTTGTTCGCGTAGCTCGGAACTTTCTCCAGGACTCTGTCCGGAGCCACGAAGCAATGGCCACATAGCGGCCATTGCGAGCAGTAAACGTGTAAACCACCACCACCACCACCACCCATCATCAGGTGCACTAGCATGGAGCTGGTAGGCTCCCATCACTTACCCACTGAGGACGGATCACTTCCAGCACCTCTTCACATGGCAGTGCTCTGAACTTCTGAATCGTCCTCTCCTCACTCAGACACCTGGCAGGTTCCTATCCAGCCTGCTCACTCCCAGCTGCAACCCAGTGAGTCAATCAGCACATCTTCACTCACACACAGACCTGAGATGTGATTAACGCCCTGTGCACCATTCAGGTTTAGCCCAGCAAAGCACTCATCCCCACAGGTTCAGCCGCTCATTAGGCTCATGAATGTATCGGATCTTCAGCACTCACACTCAGCTGTTTTACTCAGCTCATGAAAACCCTTCAGCTGTTAACCCCCTGTACATCGGACAGCTTTCACACAACACACACAATCAGGAAAACCAGGCCCATGTGAACACAGACCTGCATTGATAACCCGTGTGATGCACCCCGCCTGGGGCCACATCACCACACCTCACTTTCTCTGCACAGCAAAGCACTCATCCCCACAGGTTCAGCCGCTCATTAGGTTCATGAATGTATCGGATCTTCAGCACTCACACTCAGCTTTTTTACTCAGTTCATGAAAACCCTTCAGCTGTTAACCCCCTGTACATCGGACAGGTTTCACACACCACACACAATCAGGAAAACCAGGCCCATGTGAACACAGACCTGCATTGATAACCCGTGTGAGGCACCCCACCTGGGGCCACATCACCACACCTCACTTTCTCCGCACAGCAAAGCACTCATCCCCACAGGTTCAGCCGCTCATTAGGCTCATGAATGTATCGGATCTTCAGCACTCACACTCAGCTTTTTTACTCAGCTCATGAAAACCCTTCAGCTGTTAACCCCCTGTACATCGGACAGGTTTCACACACCACACACAATCAGGAAAACCGGCCCATGTGAACACAGACCTGCATTGATAACCCGTGTGATGCACCCGCCCAGGGGCCACATCACCACACCTCACTTTCTCCGCACACACACACACACATACTTCGCTATACTTACCACCGGCCCTGCATCACCGACATGTCGCCGCCCCCGAACTACTCGATCAAATATCGCGTCCAATAAGTCTCGCCAAACTTGCCGGACCCCATATTGGATCCAGTCGTCCGCGGGCGCCGACATGTCAACTCAGGATCCAGCCGGCAGGGAAGACGTAGGGTCGGTGCTAACTATAGCGAAGTGTCTGTGTGTGTGTATGTATGTATGTGTGTGCTGACCACTCTGCCCACAGCGCTGCACTCAGCACTCAGCCCACGCCACTGTGCTCACCAATCTCACCACACTCACTGCTAACCACTGAGCCACCGCACTCGCTGCTAACCACTGAGCCACCGCACTCGCTGCTAACCACTGAGCCACCGCACTCACTGCTAACCACTGAGCCACCCCACTCACTGCTAACCACTGAGCCACCTGTATACACACAATTCATTTCACCCCACTCCCCTAACTATTAGTAAATATGCTATATATGGATTCTAGACTACCCGATTCTTTCGAATCGGCCCGCCATCTATATATATATATATATATGTGATTATATAGGAATTATCAGTATTATGTATGTGGTTATGTATACATTAGTGAGTCGCGCCTATTCTGCAAGGACTCGCAACAGCCGCTTGGCGGCCATTGCGAGTGAGGCTTTGCGAATCAGTGGCGCCGGCAATGCTTCACAGGTCGCGTGGGCGCTGCGCCCACGCCCACAACGACGGAAGCAGTGCCGAAACTTACGGAAGTGCGTTAGGGAAATTATATATTACGGTACATACTGATAATCTATTATATAATTGCTGTAGCGACTTCCCTCGCACACGCCACTACCTCCGTGGCTTTGTTCGTGGACGCGCATCGCCAACGTGACTCACTCGCAATGCCCGCAAAGGGGGCGTTGGGAGTTGTTGCAGCAGCCCGAGCAATGCCCTATACACAGATTCTAGAATCCCGATGCAATCGCATCGGCTCACAGCTAGTATATAATATATGCATTTCACTTTTTGTATTGAATTAGGAAAAAAAAATACTTTTTGATGATATTCTAATTCATTGAGATGCAGCTGTATATTTCTGTATATATGTAGGTGTATGATAGTCTGGAATATTGGATAATCTTGCACTTTAGTGTCAAATTATTTGATAAATTGTAGCATCAGAAACAACTTTTGATGATCGATATACCTTCCAAGCTTTGACTTTTCAGTTCACTTTTTCATGCATGCCTGAACTTATAAAGGGCAAAAAATGAAAGCCTTATTCCTAGAGTTGAAAGATTCGCTACAAGGCTAATCAAACTCACTTCGAATTTTGCAAAAAAAAAAAAAAAAAAAAATTCAGATAATGATTTTTTTGTAAGTTGCAAGAGCCTTGCCAGCACTTTGATGGTTTCAAAAGGGTCAGGAAGGAGATAAAAATAATATTGATTAATACCGTATATACTCGTGTATAAGCCGTGTTTTTCAGCACAAAAATTGTGCTGAAAAGTGCCCCCCTCAGCTTATACACGAGTCAGTATACGGCTGAGTGTGTGGGGCCGGTGTCCGGGGGCTGGAGGAGGTGGGGGAGGCTGTATAGTGAGCGGCCGGTCACGTGGGGCCGCTCATTAGTGCAATGCAATATGCACTGGATCCCCCTGTCCATCAGCGGCAGGGGGAGCCGTGCATATTACATTGCACTGTCAGCGCTCCTCCGCCCCCCTGTGGTAGTATACAGCAGTGCCCCCCCCCCTGTGGTATATACAGCCTCCCCCCCCCCCCCCGTTGCTGCCGCACACCTGTAAAAGAAGATCTTTCATACTTATCCTCCTGCTGTCACCGCGCGCATCCTCCGCTCTCCTTCTTGCTTGCACCCGGCGTCCATCCACGTGACCGCGCACAAATAATGATGTCATTATTTGTGCGTGGTCATATGGATGGACGCCGGGTGCAAGCAAGAAGGAGAGCGGAGGATGCGCGCGGTGACAGCAGGAGGACAAGTATGAAAGATCTTCTTTTTACTGGTGTGCGGCAGCAAAGGGGGGGGGGGGGGGCCTGTATATACAACAGGGGGGCACTGCTGTATACTACCACAGGGGGGGGCACTGCTGTATACCCACAGGGGGGGGGCTGCTGTATACTACCACGGGGGCTGGGCTGCTGTATACTACCACAGGGGAGGGCTGCTGTATATACCACAGGGGGAGGCACTGCTGTATACCCACAGGGGGGGCTGCTGTATACTACCACAGGGGAGGGGCTGCTGTATATACCTCTGTGGCTGCTGTATACTACCACAGGGGGAGGCTGCTGTATACTACCACAGGGGGAGACTGCTGTATACTACCACTGGGGCTGCTGTATATACCTCTGTGGCTGCTGTATACTACCAGAGGGGAGGGGCTGCTGTATATACCTCTGTGGCTGCTGTATACTACCACAGGGGAGACTGCTGTATACTACCACTGGGGCTGCTGTATATACCTCTGTGGCTGCTGTATACTACCACAGGGGAGGGGCTGCTGTATATACCTCTGTGGCTGCTGTATACTACCACAGGGGGAGGCTGCTGTATACTACCACAGGGGGAGACTGCTGTATACTACCACAGGGGGAGGCTGCTATATACTACCACAGGGGGAGGCTGCTGTATACTACCACAGGGGGAGGCTGCTGTATACTACCACAGGGGAGACTGCTGTATACTACCACAGGGGGAGACTGCTGTATACTACCACAGGGGGAGACTGCTGTATACAACCACTGGGGAGGCTGCTGTATATACCTCTGTGGCTGCTGTATACTACCACTGGGGAGGCTACTGTATACCACTGGGGGGGACTGTATACCTGTGCTGGGGTCCACCCTCGGCTTATACACGAGTCAATAGGTTTTCCCAGGTTTTGGGGGCAAAAGTAGGGGGGTCGGCTTATACACGGGTCGGCTTATACACGAGTATATACGGTACATTTCCTTGTCTCGTAACTCTCCACTTGCCCGTTCTGGTCCAGTCTTTATTCCGGTATTCTTTGTGCCATGGATCACTTCGGATTTTCTGTGTCCATTGGGCCACACAACGTCATGGAGAATATGACCAGGATCTGGTGGGACCCATAGTGTGAGGAAGATCTGTGGCCTAGTGAGGTGAGGGACAAGTTGAAGACTGGGGAGAGTTGAGCATTTTTTAAATTTTCATTCTACAATGTTGCCCTAGATCAATGTTCCCCAACACTATCTCCCCCTCACCTGGGCCAGTGCACCCCTGACAGTCAACATACAACTATTATTGTTCCACCTCCCATACAAACATGCAAATTTAGATGAATGTGCATGTGTTTGCAACGTGTAAAGGGGAGTCAATAGGCACTGTATTTCAACATGTCCAATCCCTCTAAATCATCTAATTCCTCTACATGTCCAATACCTCCAAACCATCCAATTCTGCTCTCACGTGCAATCTCACTCTCTCATCCAAACCCTCTATATGTCCAATGCCTCCCTACCTTTCAATCCCTCTCTCCCATCCAATCCTTCTACATGTCTAATCCCTCCCGATCATCCAATCCCGCACTCCTGTCCAATCCCTCTCTCCCATTCAATCCCTCTCTTCAATCCAAACCCTCTAAATGTCCAATCCCTCCCTCCCATCCAGTCCCTCTACATGTCCAATCCCTCTAAACCATCCAATCCCTCTACATGTCCAATCCTTCCAAACCATCCAATTTCTTTACATGTCCAATCCCTCCAAACCATTCAATCTCTCTACATGTCCAATCCCTCTCTCCCATCCTATTTCACCCTCCCATCAATCCCTCTACATATCCAGTCCCTCCAAACCATCCAATCTGACTCTCCCATTCAATACCACTCTCCCATCCAAACCTTCTACATGTCCATTCCCTCCCTACCGTCCAATCCTGATCTCACATCAAGTCACTTTCTCCCATCCAATCTCTCTATATGTGCAATCCCTCTTTCCCCTATCCAATTTCTCTAGATGTGCAATCCAATCCTATCCAATCCTTCTACATGTCCAAACCCTATCCAATCCCTCTACATATCCAATTCCTCCCTCTCATCCAATTCTTCTACATGTCCTATCCCTCCCTTGCATCCAATTCCTCTACATGTCCAATCCTCCCTTCCATCCAATTCTTCTACATGTCCAATCCTCCCTTTCATCTAATCTCTCTACATGTCCAATCCCTCCCTCCCATCCAAACCTCTCTGCATGCCCAATTCCTCCCTTCCATGCAATTTCTCTACATGTTCATTCCTTCTACATGTCAAATTCCTCCCTTCCATCCAGTTCCTCTATATGTCCAATTTCTCTATGCCATCCAATCCCTATCAGCCCATGCATTGGCCCATCTACTCAAGATTGGAGGATTCAGATTACAATCCCTTTAGTAATACAGCATAATAAGGAGCGATGTACTGCACTGCCAGATGGACATTTTACAATGTGCAAGAAAACTAAAAAATATCAGCTAATGGGATGGTTTAGTAGAACATTTCAGGATTCAGGGCGGGGAAAGGCGGTGACGTCACCGCAGGAGGCGGAGCAAAGCGGCCAGCACTGCAATAAGCTCTGTGTACTATGCAGCAGGCGAGGGAGACAATGATTGGCATCAGGGAGGCGGCGGTGGGCGGGTTAAACATACAGGGAGTGTGAAACTTCCCTTTGGCTCCAGCCGCAAGCCACCTCCTATTTGGCTCCACAATGTAAGTTTTCAAAGTGTATTATCTCGGGGTACAGGGGGGCTCAAGGGCTGGGGGACCCTTTGCCTGAATGCAGCAGACATGCTGCATTCAGTGCTGTAATTAGATCACCATGCCTGGTTGGTGACAGGTCCTCTTTAAAAAAAAAACCAAAAAAAAAACCAAACAATTTTTATGCCTGGATTAAACATTTAGAACAGACTATTAGATTACAAGGATATTAGATGTATGCCTGTATTGTATATTCCGCCACCATCCTCATCTACTCAGCTGTGTTGATTCACATGGACAGTTTTTAATTTAGGACTCTTATTACAATAGAGAAATAAACAGATCTTTTTTTTCCCCAAGATTATAAACACTTTGTTCTATTTTACAGATACTTATCTACGACAAGCAGCACTTCAAAGCAGATGCGGCTGATGCTCCATACAGAACAATACTTATATTATGCATATGAATATACAGATTGATAGCAGCACTCAGAGCAACTTCTATAGGCTCCTGAATCAATTATGCATACAATATACACACACACATATATATATATATATATATATAAAATATATACACACACACATGCACACACACACACAAAATAGGGTATACATAGTTGGCCTTGCCTAAAAAAAAATTACATTTCGCAGTAATGCTATTTTATTTACTACAATCGCCTTTCAGCTCTATAAACAAAGCAGCAATTGAAAAGTAGTCATAATCCTTGAGAAAATGAGAAAACCTGTTATCTTAGGCTGGCTTCACACCACGGAGAATATGGATTATTCTCTCCGGACACAAAAATGATGCTTGCATCATTTTTTTGTCCTGGGAGAAATATCTCCCCAATTTGCCGGATCCCGGATTCGCCCGGATTCTCCCGGATCCAGGGAAATCCGGCGCTCCCTAACATGGGAGCCTATGGGGCCGGATTGCCCCGGACCGGGAGGATCCGGGAACCGGACACTGGCGGCTGCACACTGCTGTTCTTTCAGGACTGCGGCTAGCTCCATGCCAGCCGCGGTCCTGAATCATCAGCAGCTGCAGCTGCGTCCGGCTGTGCACACAGGACCAGAGGGCACATTTGGCCCTTCGGTTCTGTGTGCTGATCCGGTCCGGGGCTGTCAGGATCATCCCGGACAGCCCCAGACCGGATCACACCGTGGTGTGAAGCCACCCTTAACCTGTAAACCGCAACTCCACAGCATCAATTAATCTCATTTCTTACAAATTTGTGTCCTAGCAATGATTTTATTTGTGTGTATTGTAGGGATTTGCTCTGGTAGGCAGCAGCAGGGACGCAGTAATGAGGCAGCACATGGGCTTAAGGCTGAAGGCACACTGTTGTGCATCAAACAAGGAGCGTGTTTGATGCACGACAGTGATGCGAGTGCTGTGTGTGTTTGTGGGTGTGCTGCGATTGTGAGGTGTGAGTGCGTGTGTGGTGCGTGATTGTGATGCTGTCCATGGTCCTTAAGGACCGCAGGCAGCATTTGTCGGGGAATAGAAACTGCGGCTGTCAAAGCCACTTAGTTTGTATTTCCCGCTTTGCCGCTACAGTAAGCTATCATCTTGTACCGCTGTGACAGCAGCAGTACAAGATGTTTAGCTAATACAATAATGACTGTTGTAAAATAATGTATTCCGGGGTTATTTTAGTGATTAACCCCATCAGCATCCTCTGCGCCGCATGTGTGAGCAGAGGATGCTGATGTGGCTCTAAACCCAGTGATGAAGGGGTTAATATGCAGCTGATGTAGTGGCACCATGTATGTTGAAAGTGTCCTCACTCTCTGCAGACATGGTGTCATTACACCATGTGTGTGAAGGGGTTAATTTTTATGTATAATGGGTTAAAAGAACTGTCGGGTTTATAAATTCACAGAGAAAGCCGGCGCTCTGTTACTGTCTATGGGGAGCTGTCCCCTCTCATGGTGCTGAACAGTGCAGGTGCTTCAGCACCATGAGAGGGGATAGCTCACCATAGACAGTAACAGATCGCCAGCTTTCTCACACCGTGTACTGTATGGGGGCGAGAATTTCTCGCCCCCATACAGTTGCATGGCGCTCACGCGCATCAGAATCGTGTGCAGTCGCAGCATGCTGCGATTGCACTCGCTTCTGACTCGCAATGAGAGTTAGGTGCGGGGGACTCGCACCAGTGTGCCCTGCCTGATAGGGCAACACTGGTCCAAGTGCAATGCGAGTTTCCCTCGCATTGCACTCGCGCGAGTCCCTCACACGGTGTGCCTTCAGCCTAAAGTCCAAACTTCAGTGTTTTATTCACACTTTAAAACAGCCCATGGCAGAAGGAAAAAACAACAACACAAATGTACTCCAACCTGGAGAACCACATGTCTCAGACTCACCCTTGCACAGGACAGGCTTAACTAAGCGGTCACCTGGTCACCACTAGCGACATGGTTAGTTGCAGTCCATAGGCGACCACCAGGTGCCTTTCCCAGGGTTGCTTGAGTCTTGTCACAGACCCTTACAGCTGTATAACCAGACAATGCTGCACATCCAGGCTTACACCAGCCTAGCTCCTCTCTGATGTTTTCCACTAACTCCCTTATCCAGGTCTGATTGCTCCACCTGATCCTGACCCATCCTGACTTGGAAAACCTGGAGCTTTAGGGAAAATCCAGGCCAGGTTGTACCATGCCGGGAGCAATATACCTATCAAACATGAAGATATAAATTCTAATTTTTTTGTGAGGAATCAACAAGTGAGACCCTATCGTGAAGTGGAACGAAATTTATTGGATATTTTAAACTTTTGTAACAAATAAAAAACTGAAAAGTGGGGTGTGCAATATTATTCAGCCTCCTTGAGTTAATACTTTGTAGCGATTACAGCTGCAGTCTCTTGAGAAATGTCTCTATCAGTTTTGCACATTGAGAGACTAAGATTCTAGTCCATTCTTCCTTGCAAAACAGTTCGACCTCAGTGAGGTTGGATGGAGGCGTTTGTGAACAGCAGTTTTCAGCTCTTTCCACAGATTCTCCATTGGATTCAGGTCTGGATGTGACTTGGCCATTCTAACACCTGGATACGTTTATTTTTGAACCATTCCATTGTAGCTTTTGCTTTATGTTTGGGATCATTGTCTTGTTGGAAGATAAATCTCTGTCCCAGTCTCAGGTCTTTTGCAGACTCCAACAGGTTTTCTTCCAGAATGGTCCTGTATTTGGCTCCATCCATCTTCCCATCAATTTTACCCATGTTCCCTGTCCCTGATGAAGAAAACCAGGCCCAAACCATGATGCTGCCACCACCATGTGTGACAGTGGGGATGGTGTTTTGAGGGTGATGACCTGTGTTGCTTTTATGCCAAACATATCGTTTTGCATTGTGGCCAAAAAGTTTGATTTTGGTTTGATCTGACCAGAGCCCCTTATTCCACTTGTTTGGTGTCTCCCAGGTGGCTTGTGGCAAACTTCAAACAAGACTTTTTATGGATATCTTTGAGAAATGTCTTTCTTCTTGCCACTCTTCCATAAAGGCCACATTTGTGCAGTGTACGACTGATTGTTGTCCTATGGACAGACACTCCCACCTCAGCTGTAGATCTCTGCAGTTCATCCAGAGTGATCATGGGCCTTTTGGCTGCATCTCTGATCAGTCTTCTCCTTGTTCGAGATGAAAGTTTAGAGGGACGGCCGGGTCTTGGTAGATTTGCAGTGGTCTGATACTCCTTCCATTTCAATATGATCGCTTGCACAGTGCTCCTTGAGATATTTAAAACTTGGTAAATCTTTTTGTATTCAAATCCGGCTTTAAACTTCACCACGACAGTATCTCGGACCTGCCTGGTGTGTTCCTTGGTCTTACTGATGCTCTCTGCACTTGAAACAGAACCCTGAGACTATCACAGAGCAGGTGCCTTTATACGGAGACTTGATTACACACAGGTGGATTGTATTTATCATTATCAGTTATTTAGGACAACATTGGATCATTTAGAGATCCACACTGAACTTCTGGAGTGAGTTTGCTGCACTGAAAGTAAAGGGGCCGAATAATATTGCAAGCCCCACTTTTCAGTTTTTTTTTGTTAAAAACACTTGAAATGTCCAATAAATTTCGTTCCACTTCACGATTGTGTCCCACTTGTTGTTGATTCTTCACAAACAAATTAGAATTTATATCTTTATGTTTGACTGAAATCATAAGTAAAAAGAAATGTAAAGTATTAATAAAATACAACCAGCAATTCAGTAATTCCTCCCTTCCAAACAGTTGAATCCAAAGTCACTGAATCACAACTCACACACTTACTTCCGCTTGCACTTACGCTCCGGTCACACTCAGGTCATGTCACACTCGCTAAGGAAGAAGATTTAAAGAGGGTTTTTTTTTTTTCCCCATAGCAGAAAACCAACCTACAGCTCAATGCATCGCCTGCCCACGGCATGCAAACTTACAATTCTCTACAGTGTTCTACAACTTGCTGGTGTATATGTAACTATTGCGATACTACAACACCACCCAGCATGCCCATCAACTAGAATCAGTATTACAGACTTACATGTTGAGATCATTTTCCAACATATATGTCAAAATGTCCATAAACTTCAAATAGCAAACACATTTGGCTTGCACATTTTACATTTGGTTGGCATACCTTTTTCATTTAAGTTTAACTAGGATTTTAACGAATTTTCTAATAAGTTGTAAAACTATAGTTTAAAGGTTGTCCAGGTCCTCAAAATAAGGCAGAAGGACTCAATATATTCATGAACAAGCAGAACTGTATATAAACCCCAAAACTGTATCTTGTAACTTTTTATGTGTGTAGCTGTGTATGTAGTTGTAAGTAGCTGTGTGTGTAGTTGTAAGTAGATGTGTGTGCATAGTTGTGTGTGTGCATAGTTGTGTGTAGCTATGTGTGTATGTAGCTGTGTATGTAGTTGTGTCTGTAGCTGTTATAACTGTATGTGTGTAGCAGTGTGCGTGTAGCTGTGTATGTAGATCTGTGAGTATGTAGTTGTGTGTATGTATTGTATGTGTAGCTGTAAGTATTTCTAAGTAGCTTTGTGTGTAGCTGTATGTATATGTAGCTGTGCGTATGTAGCTGTGTTGGTGGTGTGTGTAGCTGTGTTTGTGTAGGTGTATGTAGCTGTGTGTACATGTGTGTGTATAGTTGTGTGTAGCTATGTGTACAGTAGCTGTGCATGTGTACTTGTGTATGCAGTTGTGTGTGTGTGTGTGTGTGTGTAGAGCTACTATGTTGTCAGACAAAATACAATACAAGACACAACAATATCCCAGATATTGTTGTTGTATCCCAGATATTGTTGTCAGACATTGTGCCTGAATTACTACCTTGACTGGTATTTTTTCTTGTTGCATGTACCATGACTTTTACTTGGCTTGTACCCTAATTGTGTCCGCTTCTGTGATCCTGACCTTACACTTAAAAAACGTCCTGTGGGCACATACCCTAAGCAGTCCTGAACGCAGCAAAACCTGAACTGCTTTCAAGGATCCTAGAGTCCTTGCCAGGAGATTTGCTGCGTTGATGTCCTACCTTTTTATCGTGTTTTTGCTGCATTTTTTATGCTGCGTTTTTCCTGCGTTTTTACCAGACTGCAGCAAAAACGCAGTAAAAATACAACATGTCAATTCTCTCCCATCCGCAGCAAAACCACAGGGGTTTGACAGTTCTTGACACTTGCAACACCAATGTGTGGGCACAGCGTTTCTGTGAAACACATTGGTTTTGCTGGGAATCAAAACCGCAGGAACAAATTAGCATACATTACTATAAAACCAATGGTAAACTGCATGCAGAAACCGCAGCAAAAACGTCCTGTGGGCACATACCCTTAAGCGGATCACTTGGTATCTGACACCGGCTATTTCCCTGAAGAGCGTTTTCTCTCCAGATTCTGTCCATGTTTTCTTCCCTTCAGTTTATGGCCCACGTAAATGGACTTCACTTGCCTCAGGCTTGCTCCTTTGGCTAGCAGCAACTCCGTAGACACCACAAAGGGAACGCATTGTGAGCCCAGATCTCAGTGTTCGGCTGGAAAAGAGAAAGTTCAGTGTTTCCCTGAGATCTGTGAGATGGAGAGACTAGAGCCAAGTCTGTCCAATGTAGTCTATTTGTTGGCTAACGACTTAAAGCACCACTCCATCAATTTCTTTAGTTTTTTTTTTCTTCAGCGCTGGAGTGTTGCTTTAAGTAAAAGCTCCCATTCCCCATTCTTATACTCATCTTCAGGAGGCTTCTTCCTTTTTGGCATCGCTCCGGTCCGGTGGTTTCATCTTGTGCCCGTAACTTCTTACTGGCCAGAAGTCAGACGTTGCATCAAAGTCTCAGTGCGAGTCTATGTGAGCCAGAACGAGGGACCTATAGAATCGTATTGATTTGTGACCTCCGGCGCGCTGCATGAAACAATGAAGCTGAGCAGGTCACAAATCGCTGGAGAAGATTGTGGCAGGTGAATATGTGGCGCTCCCGTTGGTCAGACGTCACATCGGGGTATTACACCCATAAAAGGGGTGTAATTATCCCAACTGTAAGTGGATGCAGGGTTGGTAGGAGGACCCAATTCCAGCACTCCCACACTCAAGCCGGGGTGGTACCCTAGGGGGAGGGTTAGGGGAGTCGGAAGGTCAGAACAGGCGAGTTGCAGACGAGACCTGAGAGAAGATGAAAGGGGTCCTGAGGGGACCTTGAGAGAGGGTGCCAGATGCGCAAGTCTGAGCCCGAGAGAGAAAGGGGGAACCCCAGAGTGGAGCGATCATACTCTGGGGAGCTTCCCCAGTCCACCACGGAAAGCTATCTCCGTAGCTGTCAAACTAGTTCACAGTAGCTCATCACTGATAAGTAGCCGCAAACCAACCTCGCGCATGCGCAATGCGAGGTCCACATTACACTCAAATGGGTGTACTGACGTTAGTATAGCTGGATACGGCGCGATTAGTGTCATAGCGGCTATACAGCCCATTTAGGTGACGCGGAGACTCTCTGTTCTTTGGCACGCCCATTGGGGCGTGCATAATTACGATGCAGGCGGCGAGGAGCAGAAACGGGGAACACCTTTTGTGACTTCTCAAGCTCTGAGAAGTCGCAGTTCTGGAGGTAATATAATGACTTTTCTAATCTTTACAAAACACACAGTTTTCGGACAAAGGGATGCCTAGAAATGTGTTAGGCTGCTGCAGAGACAGGTCTGAGGAGCCTGGGGGATGATTTTTAGGGGTCAGGTTCCCTTTAAATACTGTGGCTAGTAAGTGTAGAAATATGTAGTTTCCCTGGCAAGATAAATTATGAAGTTAATCATATTGTACTATTGATTGAGGCAAAGTTTGTTGAAATGACAGCAAACATTTAAACCACCCACGATGAGTATATAGCCAGAAGCATTATATTTACTGGTAATTACTTTTTCATTTGAAGTCAAAACTCTTCTAATATAATGGTGTTTTTGTATAGTGAAGGTGCTCAATGAGGAGTGCAGCCAGGAACTCAATCAGATGTGAACAAATAATTATTAGAAATGATAAAATGAAATTAAAAAAAGCAGATGGCTCTGATGGTGTGAACAATATGGCACACCTGTCAGTTCACACCGTTCTGGATAAGGACGTCACCTTTGCTCCTGACGCTGGCGTGCTAATACTGATATAATTCACTGCAGTCTATTAACTATTCATCAGAGATTCTCATGCACCAACATCGTTTTAAGGATCAGCAACGTGCAACAATGATCTATACAAATCTATATCAATTGGGATGTTAAAAAGCCAAAAATGGAAAAGTGGTAATTTCACAATTAGCTGCCATCTATTTATCATTTCTTTTATTTCTACTGACTGGAGGCACCTGTAAAATAATATAATACAGCACGTTTCATCCTCACCAGCCAAAGGAAGAATTGTTATAGAGATGAGAGGAAGAAATAAACGGTCTGGGTACAGTAATTTGGCTACATCTAAGGCCCCCTTCACACTGAGTTTTTTTTGGGGATCCGTGTCTATCCGTTTTGAAATGGATAGCCAGGGATCCGTTTTGGCCTCCCATGTATCCCTATGGGCACGGATTGGTCCAAAGTGGCCATCCGTTTGTGTCATTTTTGTCACTGATCCATTTGTGTACGCTTTTTTTTTTTTCATGTACCCAGAATCGGAGACTGCTCCGATTTTGGGCTGCCTTAAAAAAAGCGGACACAAACGGACAGAAATGGATCCATCGCGGTCCACGTCATAACATGGGGGCCTATGAAGACGGATCCGTTTTGCTGTACTGATCATGCTCAGAGGCAAGGTACAGCTCCTCCCAGCCCTATCTCTGCTAACTGAAGATGGATCCGTTAAAAAACGGTCCCTGGACATCAGTTGGCATCCATTGGCACACATCTGTGCTTGTCCGTGTGGTCCTTGAATTTCAAGGATCCACACGGATGTGCAAAAAAAGCGGTGTGAAGGGAACCATAGCTACTGTAAAACATGTGCAAGAATCTCCTCGTACAAAACAGATACTTGTGAGGATCTAAGTTTGTAGGTTGTATTAATCACCTAGGCGGTTAACAATGTAGCAATTAAAATTTGTATCCATATGCGATACAGCAACTAGAGACAGATGGCTATAATGTGATGCCCCCAGTCCACAAGATCTTGTTCAAATATTTTTATTGGGTTTAATTAGATGAACAGTCCACAAGATCTTAAATCAGCCAGCAACAATAGTTCAGAATTTTCTCCAGACAATGGCTGTCACAAACATAGCTTATGTATCAAGCTCCAGTCAGCAACAATAGTCCTTAGGATAGTTACTCAAATCCAGAAGGTAGACAGGACCGTAACTTATGTATCCAGCTTGGGTCAGCAATAATAGTACTTAGGATAGTTCCTCAAATTCAGAAGGAAGATATCATGACCATAGCTTATGTATTGAGCTCCAGTTAGCAACAATAGTCCTTAGGATAGTTCATCAAATCCAGACGATAGATATCACAACCACAACAAATGTATCCAGCTCGAATCTTTATAGTCAATCCGTAGGCCTCAGGACCTAGCCTCAGTACTGATCCTCTCTCCCCCAATTGACAACACCAACTAAGTAACTTAAACATGGGTCTCATTCTTCTACCTCTGCTGGAATCAGCCCCCTGGATGGGCAAAGATATGCTCACCTTCCCCCTCAACAGTGGCGTACCAACCCCGGTTGCAGGGGTGGAAAGTGCGACCGGGCCCAGAGGTACAAGTGCCTGGCGCCCGCTGACCCCTGCGACTGCTTTATATGAGGACGCACATCCATGTCACTGCGCAGCACTCTGCCCGGCCGGTCCCCAGGCAGCTAATCACAGCCACCAGAGGACTGGCAGGCACTGCCGCTTTAAATCTCCCGCGGCCGCTGCGTGCTGCACCATGATGAGGTCATGTAGGATGGAACTGCGGGAGCGGTGAGGCAGGAGAGCTGCAGCTCTTGGAGAGGGGAGGGAGTGTCAGTATGTGTGACTGTGTGTATGTCTGTGTGTGTGTCACTGTCTGTGTGACTGTCTGTGTGTCTGTGTGTGTGGCACCTTACCACAGCCACACTATACAATGCCACCACCCTGGGGCATGTGTGTCATCCTGGGCTGATCAGAGGGCCACTGAGCCACACAGGGAACAACAGCCCGAGTGTGCCAGCACCTTACCACAGACACACTATACCGTGCCACCACCCAGGAGCATGTGTGCCAATCTAGGCAGAGCAGAGGGCCACTGAGCCACACAGGGAACAACAGCGCCCTAGTGTGATAACACCTTATCACAGACAAGCTATACCATGCCACCACCATGGGGCATGTTTGCCAACCTGGGCTGATCAAAGGGCCACTAAGCCACACAGAACAGCCTAAGTGTGCCAGCACCTTACCACAGCCACACTATACCGAGCCACCACCCTGGGGCATGTGTGCCAACCTGGGCTGATTAGATGGCCACTGAGCCACACAGGGAACAACAGCCCAATAGTGTGTCTGTGTGTGTGAGTGTGTGTGTGACTGAGTTTGTGTGGGCTTTTCAGGGGGCTGTGTGACTGGGTGTGGGGGCTGTACAGGGGTCAGTGTGTGTGTGTGGGGGAGGGCTGTACAGAGGGCAGTGTGAGTGGGGCAGGTTGTACAGGGGGCAGTGTGTCTGTGTGGGGAGGATGTATGCTATATGGAGAGTTATGAGGCTGCATCATTGTGTTATACTATATGAAGGGCTGCGACGCTGCATTATATGATATGAAGGGCTGTGATGCTGCATTATATTATATGGAGGACTGTGACGCTGCATTATATTATATGGAGGGCTGTGACACTGCATTATATTATATGAAGGGTTGTCACGCTGCATTATATTATCTGGAGGCCTGTGACGCTGCATTATATTATCTGGAGGGCTGTGAAGCTGCATTATATTATCTGAAGAGCTATGAGTCTGCATTATATCATCTGAAGAGCTATGAGGATGCATTATATTATCTGTAGGGCAATGAGGCTGCATTTATATTATATGGATGGCTATGAGGCAGCATTATATTATCTGGAGGTCTATGGACCTGCATTATATTATATGATGGGTTATGAGGCTGCATTATATTATGTGGAGGGCTATGAGGCTACGTTATACTATACTGGAGGACCATATATACCAGGATAAGGGCATATTCCAGGAGGAGGACCATATATAGCAGGATGAGGGACATTAATACATAATGAAGGGGAGAGAGGTCAATTTGTGAGTCTTTATAGGATTTAGAATGTTACATGGGGCCCATCCATCTAACCAATGTGGGCGTGTGGGGGATGGGGGGGGGAGGCCCAGGTCCAAATTTCGCACCGGGGCCCTTCGGACTCTAGTTACGCTACTGCCCCTTAACAATGAAGTACATCTAATTCAACGTTTATTAAGTTTACTGACGTCTCCAGCCAGTCTGCAAAGTGTTTCTAGGAGGCCTCCTGCAGGAAGGAATGAAAGACTCATTACACCCAACCAGATGCAGGACATACAGTAGAATGGTAATGTAGACCCAATTGCATTTTGGTCTTTGAAAGATAGGCTGGAAGTGACACTCTGGTACATCCCCTTCCCTCTTTCAAAATGTTTACCACAAACTGACGAGCAAGTACCGTAAATGTCCAATAAAACACAAAAACAATATCGATGTAACCATCGTTCTGTGCTGTAAAAAGTCCTATCTACGTCCATTGGTGCAATAGTCTTTAGTCCATGGCCAGCTCCTCACAGTTACCATAAAGAGCCATAACATTTTGTGGGGGGGTTTCCATCAATCTATCTATGTGAGCACTTGCATTTTGCAAGGTGACTTGTCTTTATTGTACATAAAGTATGATTGAGAATAAAGTACTGAGAAAAAAAACAGAAATAAAAAATGTAACTCATGGAAAATGTTGAAAAAAATTTTTTTGGTCTGGCCCCCTTCAGGTCCTCACTGTTTTTATGACCTCTGCTTAGCTGTTAGTATCTGGTCAGTCCAAACCCACACACCCCTTCATCCACACCTGATGACCCTTAGCTGTAGATATATTCAGAACCATGAGTCTGATCCAGACTTTAGTCTGATCCATGAATCTCCCAAACTACATCTCCCAAAGTACAGCTACCTAAGTACAAGACTTTGAAATAGACTAGAATTCTACTGGAAATGACTGGAAGGTACTGGGATAGAAATTCACAACAATAGATGTAGAAAAAAATCTGAACTTCCTGCATGGAGAGTGGAAAGATCATAGATATTTCTCACCTGCATATTGAACTTTGCATGGATCTACAATGGCGACTGCACCCTTTTTTTTTTTCCTTCTGAATTATCCATCCACCGTTGGCAAATTATATATATTTATCATCTCATCTGTCTCTAAGTGACTCGTCTGCCGCATGGCCCCCCTGTCTACATCTGACCCCAGCTGCATCGGATCCTGGCTGCACCTCAGCATCTCGCCCCCAGCAGCACCTGATCGCATCCACGGCTTCATCTGCACCTCATCCATGGCTGCATCTCATCCCCACTATTGTACCTACATCTGTTCTCTGACTGCACCGCATCACCCTGCTGCACCTCCTCCCCTCAGCTGCTGTTGCCCCCGCCACCACCACTCCCTATCTGCAGCTCACCCCCCTGCTCCACCTCTAACTCCCACTGAATCCTATACCCCCATGCAATGTTTTCTCTTCTCTTCACACTCACTCCTATCCTACTCCACTTCCTACAACCCCCCTCTGTCCCTCCTCCCGACAACACAATAACACTCTCCCCCTCCATCCTACCTAGCCATCTCACCCACTCCTCTGAACTCTTCCTCCACACCAAAGCCTTTATCTCCAAACATGCCCGCCCGCCACGCAAGCTCTCATGCCCCCACCTCCTTACCCTCTCCCTCCTCCTCCTACTTGCTGCCCTAATCCAGGTTTCCCCCAACACATCCCCACAATCACCCCTAGCCCACGCCCACTCCCCACCATTAACATCCGCAACCCCCGCAACCTTACACCCATCCCCCAAGCCGCCCCTCCCCCAATCCCTCTTTCTGGCGCACTCTGGAATGCCCGCTCAATATGCAAAAAAACTCACCTTCATCCACGACCTCTTCATCACCAAAAAAACTCTTTTTCCTTGGCATCACCGAAACATGGCTCACCCCCTCCGACGCAACCTCCCCCGCTGCTCTCTCCTATGGCGGACTCACCCCCTCCTACACACCCCGCCCCAGCAACTCCCACGGCGAAGGTGTAGGCCTACTCCTGGCCAACAGCTGCTCCTTCACCCCAATTACACCCCCCCTCTGCCTCCCTCCCCTCCTTCGAGGCGCACTCCATGCGTATCTTCTGCCCCTGCAACCTCCAACTGGCTGTCGTCTACCGCCCTCCAGGATCCTCGTCCACCTTCTTCGACCACTTCACAACCTGGCTTCTCCACCTCCTCTCCTCCAACAACCCCATTATCATCATAGGCGACTTCAACATCCCCATTGATAAACCCCACACTGCTGCCTCAAGACTCCTCTCTCTAACCTCCTTCGGCCTCTCCCAATGGTCCTCCTCAGCCACACCCAATAACGGTCACACACTAGACCTAGTCTTCACCAGCCTCTGTTTTCTCACCGACCTGGCAAACTCAACCCCCTTCCTATCCGACCACAACCTGCTGACCTTCTCCGCCCTCTCCCCCCCACCTCCCGCCTCTCTGGAAACTCCCTCACTTCCGAAGAAACCTCAAGCTCATTAAATTCCACTCACTCGCCGAGTCCCTCCTCCCTCTCTCTGACTTAGCCTCCTCTCATTCCGCTGCCACCGCCACCCTCTACAGCACCACTCTTGCCACAGCCCTCGACCAGGCCGCCCCTCTCTCATACAACAATACTCGTGCACACAGACAACCCTGGCTCACCACCAGCACCAAAAAACTTTGATGGACGTCCAGGGTAGCTGAGCGGATATGGAAGAAATCCAACTCCGCAACGCACCTCGTCTTGTACAAACAGTCCCTCATCGACTTCAAGACAGCACTGACTACCGCAAAACAACCTTTCTTCTCATCTCTCATTAGCTCCCTCTCCCACAATCCCAAGCAACTTTTCATAACCTTTAACGCCCTACTCCGTCCCCCTGCACCCTCTCCCTCTCCCCTCATCACCGCCGACGTCTTTGCCAGCTCTTTAAACAGAAGGTTGGCAAAATCAGAGAAAGCTTCGATTCCCAATCCCCTTGGCCCTCCCTCTCTATCACCCAACCCCCCTCGACCAAAAGTATCTTCTTTTCCATGACTGAAGTGCACCTCTCCTCCCTTCTAGCACAATCACACCTCACCACTTGTGCCCTCGACCCGCTTCCCTCCCATCTCATCCCTAACCTCACCACTGTCCTTATCTCCGCCCTAACCCATCTCTTCAACATATCACTTACCACCGGCGTCTTCCACTCATCCTTCAAACATGCCCTCATCACACCCATCCTCAAAAAACCCTCCCGCAACAGTCTCCAACTATCGTACCATATCTCTCCTCCCCTTTTGCCTCAAAATTGCTTGAGCAACATGTCTACTCCAAACTGTCCTCCCATCTCTCCTCGTGCTCACTCTTTGACCGCCTGCAATCCGGTTTCCAACCCCACCACTCCACCGAAACAGCCCTAACCAAAGTCACCAACGACCTACTGACCGCCAAAAGCAAGCGACACCACTCCATCCTTCTCCTCCTCGACCTCTCTGCTGCCTTCGACATAGTCTACCACTCTCTCCTGCTTCAAATTCTAGAATCCCTTGGCATCACTGACCTGGCCCTCTCCTGGATCTCCTCATACCTAACAGACCGGACCTTCAGCGTCACCCACTCCCACACCTCCTCCTTACCCTACCCCCTATCTGTTGGAGTTCCCCAAGGCTCAGTCCTGGAACCCTTACTCTTCTCCATCTACACCCTCGGCCTAGGCCAACTCATCGAGTCCCACGGCCTCCAATACCACCTCTACGCCGAAGACACCCAGCTCTACCTCTCCGGCCCTGACATCACCTCCCTGCTATCCAAAATCCAACACTGCCTGTCCGCCATCTCATCCTTCTTCTCCGCTCGTTTCCTCAAACTCAACATGGATAAAATCGAGTTCATCGTCTTCCCCCCCCAAGTCGTTCTTCCCCCCTACCCGACCTTACCATCACTGTCAACGATTGCACACTCTCACCTGTCCCCCACACCAAGTGCCTCGGTGTAATCCTCGACTCTGCTCTCTCCTTCAAGCCACACATCCAGGCCCTCGCCACCTCCTGCCACCTCCAGCTAAAAAACATCTCACGGATCCGCTCCTTCCTTGACCATGACACTTCCAAAACGCTAGTCCACGCCCTCATTATCTCCCGCCTCGACTACTGAAACCTCCTGTTCACCGGCCTCCCCGCTTCCTCCCTTGCACCCCTCCGAACCATCCACAATTCCGCTGCCCGACTTATCCACCTGTCGCCCCGTTACTCCCCCGTCTCCCCCCTCTGCCAAGCCCTCCACTGGCTCCCTACTTCCCAGAGATCTCAGTTCAAAACCCTAACCCTGGCATACAAAGCCATCCACAACCTGTCCCCTTCATATATCTCCGACCTGGTCTCCCGATACCGCCCCTCACACAATCTGTGCTCCTCTCAAGAACTCCTGTTCTCCCCCCGCATCTCCACCTCCCACAACCGCATATAAGACTTCTTTCGTGCATCCGCCATACTCTGGAACTCTCTTCCACACCACATCAGGCACTCGCCCACCCTGGGAACCGTCAAGAAAAACCTGAAGACCCACCTCTTCCTTCAAGCCTATAACCCACACTGAGACCTAATCCGCTGCACCATCTCACCTCTCCCCCTCCTACTGTCTCCCACCCATCCACTATAGACTGTGAGCCCTTGTGGACAGGATCTCTGCCCTAATGTACCTGTATGATTTATTCGTCGTTATTTATGTTCTCATCCTAGTTCTGCCCTTACACATGTCAAGCGCCATGGAACCAATGCCGCTATATAAATTAATAATAATATATTTCTCTTCATAAGACAAATTTCCTCTTATTTTCTATTACTATACACATATGAACCATGCACCAGAACAAATGAAGGTTCGTGTTCTGCAATGGAATATTTTGCTATACTCCAGAGCTGCATTCACAATTCTGAAGACATCATTAGCATTGTTTCCAAACTCAACGTCTGCATAGTATTTTTCTGGAATAAAACTGTAGGGAAAAAACATATCACGTGGAGGAGGTATGGCCAAACCGTATGGCATGGACACGGCTGGTTATTTCTATTTCATATTCATGTTTTTCAAGCTCACAGTATCTTTGTCACATTATATAATTTATATAGTGACAGATATAAACTGCAGTAAAACACAAGATTCTGCATCCTTATTTCTTCCACACTCCTACAAATGTCAACCACTCTGCTGCAACGGTGACATTTAATCACGGTAATCGGGTATTCTTAATATCCACAAAGCAAATAGTCTTTCAATAGTCAGTAAACAGTGAGGGTGACACCTTCAGCTCCAGCTCCTCTCTCCGCCATTTCAGCAGGATACATTTACCACTTTGGGGATTCATTGTGACATTGTTTGATTTTAAAACTGAGAATAAGAAAACACAGATCTTTGTTTTCTTCTTTTCCCTAGTCCCAGATGAAGCCACATATGTAGTGGCGACACTCGTTGAGTTTATTTTTATTATTTCACTGCTTTTTCACTATCATGCATCTTCCTCAGTCTAGATAGGTCCACCAGGGTCTCCAAGCCGAAATATGTCCACCTGGATCTTCTCCTAGCCTAGACAGGTCCACCAGGGTCTTCTACAAACCTAGACAGGTCCACTGGGGTCTTTTCCAAGCCTAAATAGGTCTACCAGGGTCTTCACCAAGCCAAGATACGTCCACAAGGGTCTTCTCCAAGCCTAAATAGGTCCACCATGGTCTTCTCCAAGCCTAGATAGGCCCCCAGGTCTTCTCTGCTGTTATCTTGATTGTATCAACCCATCGGGTTTCTGGCCTTCCTCTCCACCTTGTTCCTTCTATTCTTCTGACCATGATGTCCTTGGTATTGGTGTGATCCCATATTTGTATGCTTCTTTTTTTTTCATTTTTATTGCTATCTTTTGGCATACATAGTGTTGATCCCTTCAATAATTGGAGGTGCCCCCTATTTTTTGTCTAGGGTCGCCACTGTTGGAAAGTGACTGGCACCAGCAGAGGTGAGTATAATTGCTACTATTCTACAAGGGGAAAACATAAGGATTGGGTAGGATATGTCCTAGTTGTGGAAAACCCTTTTAAGTGCTTCACATTACCTTAGATCTCATATGAACCTCAGTAAACAGATGTGCATACAAAAGTTGTGTTCAATTAAAGGGTAATTTTCAAAATTAACTATTGAAATATGTGATGACTTGCTAATTGGTGGGGAACCAACCTCTAAAACTTCCACTATACACCCACCCCACAATGGCAATAAAAGGGCTCTAAAATAAAACCATTTCTGTGTTTTTATTTTACAAATTGCAAACCGGTAAGGCTGCTTTCACATAACGATTTTTCTAAATCCGATGCTGTCCGATGAAAATCGGACAGCATCGGATCCGAATTTGGACCCCATGCATCCCTATGGGCATCGGACCGAATCAGATGTGCACTAAATGCCATCCGATTTGGTCCGATCCGATTCTGTCCGATTTTATTATCGGTGCAAAAATCGGAGCTTGCTCCGATTTTTTGCACCGAAAATAAAATCTGACAGATTCGGATCGGACCAAATCGGATGGCAATTTAGTGCACATCCGATTAGGTCCGATCCCTATAACATGGGGCCCTATGGAGAAGGGTCCGAGGAAACATCTGATGTCTCCTCGGACCCCGTTTTACTGTACTGAGCATGCTCAGTACAGTAAAACTGCTCCTAACTAGGAGCATAAGGGTTAAAAAAAAAAAAAAAAAGGTTATTCTCACCTCCCCCCGAGCCCCCGCCGTCTTCCACCATCTTCTTTGAGGCTCCCGGTGGCTTCCGCAGGCTGCCGGTGTCAGCAGAGGGCTTTCTCTGCTGTATAGGACCTGCGGTGATGTCACAGTCATGTGACCGCGGGTTACCATGGTGAACCCGCGGTCACGTGACTGTGACATCACCGCAGGTCCTGAACAGCAGAGGAAGCGCTCTGCTGACACCGGCAGCCTGCGGGAGCCACCGGGAGCCTCCAAGAAGATGGCGGAAGACGGCGGGGGCTCGGGGGGAGGTGAGAATAACCTTTTTTTTTTTTTTTTTTTTTCACCCCGCAGGGAGCGATTTTATGCCGGAATCGGGTGCCTTTTTGGCACCCGATTCCAGGCATCAGAAGGGAGCCGATGCTGTCCGATTTATATCGGACAGCATCGGCTCCCTCAAAATCGTAATGTGAAGGTAGCCTAAGTGTGAAAATTTAATTTTCTATTTGAAAAAAATATGATAGGGTTTGCAGTAAAAAGCACTGTTGAGGGCCATGGTGTGGCTATGGATGAGCGAGGCTGCATGTCTCTGGAGCTCCGCAGCCCGCTAGTCTATTAACCTCACTTGCTTGGTCTGAAGCCCGGTAATGTCAGGAAACAGAAGGGTTCATCTGACTTTATTGCTATCTCCTCGGCTGCAATGCTGACAGTGCTCAGAAATATACAGCGATTTCTTTCTTCAGCTTCTTCATCAGTGTTCTGCTCTGATACGGAGAAAATGGCGCTGGCAGCTCAGCGTGTAACAGAGATACATCCTTGGAATCTGCGCTGTCTATGCCTGGAGTAAGAGAGGGACAGGGATACATCTCAAAGGCTCACTGGTATGACCTCTGAGGTTCGTTTTTTGGTAAATTCTGCAGTGCAAAAGGGTAGCAACATGATTCCCTCCCCCACAGAGCCAAAGGTTACAGCAGAACTAGCAGATGCTGAAGGATTTAATCATGGCTCTCCTCATCAAAAACTATCTGGACACAATTGTGTCCAGAATTGAACTATCCCCGCAGCAGACTTTTACACTTAAAACATTCCGTCTCCATTATTGGTTCATTGTAATTTCACCCAGGTTTGTTGGAACCGGAATTCCAGCTCGGGATTCCTAGGGGAATATTTAGGGCTAATCAGATAGGAGATGATCTGGATTGGTCTTGTCTAGAGCTCTTACAAGATGTAGTGATTAGCAGAAAATACGGCACTCCCATATGGTGAAATAACTGACTTTATTGAAAATAATGATTTCAGTAGGCAAGTGGAAAATGTTTCGGTCAGTCTCTGACCTTATCAGTTCAGGTACTGCTGGGTCCACATCAGCTTATGAAATGTGGCCGTAGCCTAAACATAGCCACTTTGTTAGGGCGCTAAAACAGCTACAGACACCACTGATTTCAAGCTACGGCCACATTTCACAGACAGAGCAGTTTTTCCTAAATATTATCCACTTGCCTACTGGAACCATTATTTTCAATAAATTCAGCTATTTCAGCATATGGGAGTGTCATGTTTTCTGCTAATTGTTATAACAGTTTGGAAGCCTGTCCGAGCTTGCCAGCACTTTCAGGAGTGCCTTGTTATCTTCTCAGGCGAACTGAAAAGGTGGTAGGCATAGCAAGCTTTCGGGACACTATGGCCCCTTCGTCAGGCAGATGATGACACAGATTCTGAAGACACATACATATATACATAAGCAAATGAAATAAAGAAAAACAAACAGTCTCAGATGCTGTAGTAAATGCGACATGTGGCATAAAACAGAGTCAGGCTAGGGAAGAGAAGAGGCTAGGAAAAGACCAGCTGGGGAATTGAAACTAAAATTCTAAGATAAGCGGAACAAATTGTATTATTGTTATATGCTAGTAGTCTGTGGAGAACTGAAAATACTTAAAGGGATCCTGTCACCCCCAAAACGCATGTAAACCTATTAAAACCTGTCCCTAGAGCATATTAACACTATCCCTACACTCTTTTTACCTCCTAAAAGCATTAAGTGACATTGAATAAAAACGTTTTATAAGTACCTGATTAGTGCTGATAATGAGTGACTATGCTATTCATAGTCACTCATCAAGACTGCCCCTCTGCTTCATAGCACGCCTGAATAGGCGTGATCTACATCCAGGATTCAAATTCGTGCCTCCCCGCTGTGCCCTGTGTCGTAGGAGGCTGCAGTGTGGCTGGTGACGCGATCCGCGTCATTCCCGGCGCCTGGTGACGTATTTAGACCGGCGCCGCGCTGTTAGCTTCAAAATGCGCACTGCGCATGCCCAATGCGCATGCGCAGTGCGCATTTTGAAGCTAACAGCGCGGCGCCGGTCTAAATACGTCACCAGGCGCCGGGAATGACGCGGATCGTGTCACCAGCCACACTGCAGCCTCCTACGACACAGGGCACAGCGGGGAGGCACGAATTTGAATCCTGGATGTAGATCACGCCTATTCAGGCGTGCTATGAAGCAGAGGGGCAGTCTTGATGAGTGACTATGAATAGCATAGTCACTCATTATCAGCACTAATCAGGTACTTATAAAACGTTTTTATTCAATGTCACTTAATGCTTTTAGGAGGTAAAAAGAGTGTAGGGATAGTGTTAATATGCTCTAGGGACAGGTTTTAATAGGTTTACATGTGTTTTGGGGGTGACAGGATCCCTTTAAGTGAGTTGGGGAAAGCAATAAAAGGAAGCGAGGGAGTTCACATAAGTAATGTCAAAAGTTCATTGTCCTCAAAATGGAGTCTGTTGGAAGATGTGATATCCCCAAATGTCTTTTCAATTTGTATAAAAACGCATGAATCTGTCCCCAAATGTCCATTCATGTTATATAAAAAGCCATGAATCCATGTGATACAGTTAGTCCTGTTTTGAATGTGTCAAAGGTCATTATCAATTTGCATTCCCAAATTCTTCACTCGCTCTGAGATTTGAAGTTGCTTTTTAAGATGAGCAGCCTCATATTGATTTCACTGTGGTCACGGTTGGAAGAATGTTTTGCTACAGGTAGGTCCATACACTTTTCTTTTATTGAGAATTCATCAGCAGGACTTGTGGGTATGATAGTAACAGGACCTGCCCAAGTGACTCAGCCTGAGAATCACATGGTGCTAGATCATGTAAGTACTCATTCTACTCATAGGTCCTGCCAATGCCTGGAAGGAGGACTTCACCGACAATCACCGTGGGATCACCGGGGAGGGTAAGAAAGTATATGTGTGTCTCTGTCTGTATCTGTCTGTGTCGAATAATGCGTTTGTGATGCATTTTTGCAATAAGAGGATCCGTTTTTGGTGCAGAAACTGCACCAAGAACAAATCAATAAAAAAAGAAGCACAAATGCTCTGTGTGAATGAGGCCTTAACCTACTAAGATCTTTGCTGATGGCTGCCGTAGCATGCATTCCATTGTTATGGAGGAATGTTAACCCATCTAATCTGTCACTTTGAATTTCCAGAGTTAATAATTTAATGTACAAGGAGGATTTGATAGCTTCTCTATATTGCAGATATGAGGCTTTTAGTAAAACTTGGTTCTACTGGAGTCCTAGTATCTAGTGAATACTGTAAACTGCTGCTTTCTGACACCTCGACCAGATTGCATTTCTGGGTCATGGTTGAGCGGTCTCCGAGTTTGAATCCATTGTTAATCCAATGCCCCTCCTTCCCCTCTTCCCTTCATTCATTCTTTTTCACCCCTTTTTTCTGTTTCTTTCCTTCTCTTCTATATAAAAGGAAATATTTCTGATGAAACTGAATACCACACTGTTCAATTCCAACTATAATGCCGTTTTCTGTGTTGCATACAGAAGACATTGAGTTCTTCCATGCCTATCATATGATTTTATTGTAATGTACTGTGCTTTTGTCAAATATGTTAGGCCCCTTTCACATCAGTGTTTTTTGAAAAATGCGGCAGTTGCGGTAAAAAACCCGCATCTGCCGCATTTTCCGCCTAACGGCCGCACTTGCGCCACGCTTGCGGCGAGCCCCATGCATTGTCTATGGGGCATGCGGTAAGTGTGCGGCAGGTGCGGCAAGTGCGGTTCCGGTAGTTGCGGCCACGAAAAAAAAAATGCAGCTGACCTCGTTTTTTTTCGCGGCCATAACTGCCGGAACTGCACTTGCCATACCTGCTGCACACTTACTGCAAGCCCCATAGCCAATGCATGGGGCTTGCCACAAGTGCACCGCAAGTTCGGCCGTTAGGCGGAAAATGCGGCAGATGCGGGGGTTTTTACCGCAACTGCCGCATTTTTCAAAAAACGCTGATGTGAAAGGGGCCTTAAGGTACCGTCACACGTAACAATATCGATGCCGATATCGTTCAAAAGTCACGTGTTCTGTGACGCTTGAATGATGTCGAAACGACATCGTTGCGTGTAACACTACAAACGATGAACGATCAGTCGGCTGATCGTTCATCGTTTGATTTGAGGTCCTGTCCTCAAATCAATCATTGGTCACCCGGTGGACACGCAGCATCGCTGCGTGTGACACCGGGAGACGACCGATTACCCGCTGTGTACCTTGGATACCAGCCGGTGAGCGGAGAAGGCTGGTAACCAAGGTATACATTGGTATCTAGGCAGCGCACGCTGCCTAGATACCCACAGTTTACCTTGGAGACCAGCCTGCTCCTGCTTACTGCAGCCTGGCAGCGGGAGCAAGACATCATGCAAACGATATTTAAATCGTTTCCACAATGTCTCTGGTCCATTGATCGTTGGTGAGTCTGCCTGTGTGACAGCTCACCAGCGATCTGAACGATTTTGTTAGCGATCGCGCGTGCATGTGATCGCTAACAATATCGTTCTTGATGCGTGTGACGGCACCATTATGCTAACTTTATACTGGTAGTGTAACTGTTTCGTTTATCAATAAAAAATGAAATAAAAAGCACCAGGAAGAGGCATTACTGGACCAGGGGAGGGTAGTTAAACCTCAGCATGCTATTTTAAAGGTCATTGAGCCAAAGGAATAAAAAATAGATGAAATTAGATAATTCCTCAAGTACCTTCTTCAGTTCAGAGCTGTATGAGAGGAAAACTGGGACATCTCTCAGACCAATCCCTTCTCTATATATGTATCAGCAGTGATAGAGAAAGGCACATGATCAATTAGACTGCATTTCTGACAAGGAAAACTGAGTTTTAATCTAACAGGATCAGATGTGGATTTGCCAAACTCAGGACACTTGATTATTGGGGAACTTGGAATAATTTAACATTTTTAGTAAGTTACACCACTTTTTTAAGTGATTTGGCATTTTAAAAGATGGCCATTTACGTCATACTCTAAGAATACATCAGACAAGGAATGCCATACGTCCTTCTTCAGTTCTATAGCGTAAATTTAAAATAACAGATACTCATCTTCTGACGCTGTGTCTTCCAGGGCCTGCGAGACATTGTTATACCACATAATCATCAGGGGCCCATAAAAGGCAAAAGTTCTTATATGTTCTGAGGTTCATCTGAAGGAAGTGCGTCCGAAGCAGCCCATTAGGGACCGCTGATTGACTGCAGTGTTTATATGGCATAATGTCATGTGAGCCCTGGGAGACACAGCACTGATATAACTAGAACAGAGCCGAAGCTGAAGGTATCTAGTTTTAATTTATACAAGGGAATATGCACTCAATGTTGAAAATAGACCTCCAATCCAGCTTCTATTGCCGTCTTGTTTTACACCACGATAGCCATCACGAGAAGTGGCATTTATCAATCGAACATATGTAGCTGGATATCCGTCTTGTAGCACAATGTCAGGCAAATGCCTTTTTTTGTAGAAACTGATGCCTTCAGCTCTGCATGGGATGCCCAATTTCACTTGTACTACAGAATGGATCAATCGTGGAACCAGTGGTCCAACCATTTTCTCAGAGTGCTGCAGGTGCCACTGATCAACATGACAATGCAAATCTACACGTTGGTCATGCTACTGTGAGCTGCTTGAGAGGCCTAAACTTTCTCTCGTGGCTGCAGCGTGTCTGGACCTGTCTCCCATGGCTGCAGCGTCTCTGGACTTGTCTCCTCCCACGGCTGCAGCGTCTCTGGACTTGTCCCTTCCCATGGCTGCAGCATCTCCACACTTGTCTCTTTCCATTGCTGCAATGTCTCTGAAAATGTCTCCCATGACTGCAGCATCTCTGGACTTGTCTCCCATGGCTGCAGCATGTCCGGTCTCCTCTCCCATGGCTGCAGCCTCTCTGGACTTTTGTCTCATAGCTGCAGCATCTCTGGACTGGTTTCCCATTAATGCAGCATCTCCAGACTTGTCTACCATGACTGCACTGTCTCCAGAATTGTCTCTCACGGCTGCAGCATCTCCAGACTTGTGTTCTATGGCTGTAGCATCTCTGGACTTTTCTACCATGGCTGCAGCCTCTCTGGGCTTTTCTCCCAAAGCTGCAGCGTATCCAGCCTTGTTCCTCATTGAGCACATCTGGAAAGTAATCGCTTGGTGGTTACAACGGGAGCTGGCAGCAGAAGATCTTGATGATTTGCCCACGTGTATTTAGCACAGAAGAACATTCCTCAGATGACCACTAATAGCCTCAGTGACAGCAGCCAAGGCTGGAAGTGCGGGAATTTCTGCAGGTGGAGCTCATCCTCGATACTGAATGAATCTAGACTTTTTAGTAAATTTTGTTTCCATTGTGTCATCATTTACATATTATTAACATGTTTACCTATTCAGTGATTTTCATTATTTTATGCTTTTTCCTTCTTTATATTGCAATCTCAAGTTTGAGGCGTGTAGCATTCAAGAACGGGTTCTCTGAGTAGTGGACCCCTTGAAGACAAGGTACACAGCTGTGCTAAATACTAAGACTTTTCAGTGTACTAGATCCATTACAATGACAACCAATGGCGCCCAACAGATCCCAGTAACGTTTATAGGCTCCTCCATGTTTTCATCAAGGTGCCATTGAAAATTTACAAGAAATTAATTAGTTCTACATTTCTGGAAAAATATCATGCGATATGGAGTGGAGCTTTTGTTGCAAATGAATCCCGCCTTAGCACATCCTGAGATCAAATAAAGTTGCCCCATTAAGGAGGACTTGTGTTGGAAAACGCTTGCCTTTTTGCATAGCGGAAAATTGTACTGTAATTGAAGAAGCCATGAGATTTCATAATAATTAAAGTAAAAAGCACCAACCTAACCTTTAGTAAGGCAACCCTGAAGAATTTACATCACTAATGTAATTGGCTGTACAGGATGTGTGCACTATGAACGTCTGAGGTTGTTAACGACCGCTGTGCTACCACTTAGTCCACATGATACTCCAATTAATATCTAATAAACAGCTTTAATTGTCACTACAAGGATTGCTGTGCGCACTCTTCATAATAGTACTTTGGTAACTATGACAGGGGTCAGACAGTTTGAAATAGCAATGTGTACCTACGGCAGACAGGCACTGGGGGTAAATATCCGATGCACCGACTGATGGTACAAGCGAAAATGTCATTTTGCAACATTGTAACACATAACGCACCGTGCATGTCCTGCACAAGTTCTTAGGGTTCCCCTACTTCCTAATTGTAAATCCATTGATAATAGGTTGCCAATTAGTCGCAAGGTTTTAAATAAACCACGTGCCCACTAAGAGTAAGGCTAGGGTCAGACTTGCATCTTGCATTTGCTAAATGCATGCGTTATTTTCATGTGCAAATGTTGAAAAATGCATGCGTTAACGCACCCATAGGCTCCAATGAAAAAAACGCATTGCAAAAGTGCAATGTGTTTGACGCCATCTGCGGTCTGCAGCGTTTTTGGGCCTGTTATTGAAAACACATGCTGTTTTGAACATGGGAGTCTATGGGAAACGCATGCGTTAACGCATGGTACATACATATACCATGCGTTAACGCGTGCGTTAAAGCATGTGTTAAAAATGAACAGACATGTCATGGACATAGCAAGGGGAAAAAAAGCATCCCTCAAACGGATGCAACATCCTAAATGTGACCCTAGCCTAAGCAAGACACAAGCTAATAATTTCTAATGATATAGGAAAAAGCCACTGTGACTAGTGAAAAGCGAGTAGTAAGATCTTAGGGTACAAATAGCTCTACCCAAATACTTTGAGGTGTTTCAGTATTCGGATCAGAGTGAGTTCCCCATTGACTTGCACTGGATTTGTTTCTTGTTTCTCTTTCAAAGTATTTGGTTAGAGTTGTCCGAACCCAAAGCTCTTACTACTCCCTTATCACTAACTGTTACATTTAGACACAAAATGTCTCAACAAAAGCAGCAAAAATGTGATACAATTGAGCGCCAACTAAACCCTCGCAGTATCCCAGTCCCATTCACCGCACCTCTCCCTGATGCTGTTTTTAGCCTTTGAAAAATAAAGTTGGACCTTTTTTAAGCATCAGAGTGCTGCAATATTTTCTTCATGTCTGAACGATTACCAACGCTGTCAGATTGCTGACACTCAAAGCCCAAAGTGTAAAGAAAAGGAACTCCCATCAGATCTGAGAAATTCTTCTCTGCTAAAGGCATAAGTAGTGCCGGGGGCATTTTCTTATTTTTTGACTGATAAAACCCTCAAAAAAATCCACAACCAAAACTGCACGAAAACAGCACTTGTGTGAACAAGGTCTTGCCTACTAGCGGAATGTGTTACTGACATAGCAGGCGGCTGATGTGATTTACTCTGGATTTAGGTGTCACTTCTTTAGGTGGCAGACTCAATCCCGTGAATCATTAGCGTATTGTCTTTCTGTGGACAGCGCTCACCTTAATGATGAAAGTGTTTTTACAGCACTGTCAGGCGGTATCATTTGAATAATCTGTCACTGAGTTGCAGGCAGGTTGTGAAAACAACAAAGTGGATAATGCCTGAGCTGCTGACAACTTAATACACCATCCACACGGGGAAGTAAATTGAAAACATTTATAACCTACTAATCAAGTGGCTCACAATGGTGGTAAAAAGAAGACTCCACTTCAGGAGAATGTCTAGATGTCAAAGCTCAGAGAAGGAGCTCCATCACAGAGAGTCACTAATCCGTGTGAGTAAATATCACATGTCTCTAATAGCCAAAATCATCAGATGAGACGGGTGTCCACAAATTACGGAATACTAACAAAGAAATATTCAACAGCATTTATCACTATATGCAGACCTCTAAAGCAACAGAGTACGAGTGAGAATTCAAATGGATTCTTTCTATCCTAAAACTTTCCCAATTTTTTCCTCTGGATTACCAATGTTTTACGATTTGGATTGTAGGCAAGCCACAAATATAAACAAACAAAACTACAAGGGAGACACCGGGCACTTAACGTATTTGCTGGCACGGGTTATCACTTTGTGCGGCTCGTTTACTTCGGCATATCTTGGCCACAAATATAAACCACCAATATAAACACCATAAACTATCATCCCTTCCATCCAAAGTTGAAAGCAAAAACCTAAATACTTTAACAGATGGGATAAAATAAGGTATACCCACCTCTTCTTTAACATTCTTTTTAATTAACTGCATGTATTTTTGTATATCAATCATTTGTGCAATTGTTTTCCTTGGAAATGTATTGCGGTGCACAAAGCCACCGGCTTCCTGCACCGCAATAGTTAAAATGGCCACTGGCCTATCGGAGGCCGGCATCTGCCGTCGGTGCTTTTGTGATGTCACTGCTATATACCTCCCTGTCTGCGCCACATATGAATAGCAGCAAGAGGACGCTGCTCGCAGTAGGGGCACTGACATGTAGGAAGAATCTTTTTTTTTTTGTTTGTTTCCCGTGTTGCAAAAGAGCGACAGGATGGGGGGCATTATTACAAGAAGGGGCCCAGGATAGAGTACATTATTAAATAAAGGGGCCCAGGATAGGGGACATTACAGGATGGGGCCTAGAATTGGGGATATTATTAAATAAAGGGGCTCAGGATATGGAGCATTATAGAAAGTGCCCAAGGCGTGGGAACATTATCAAATAAAGCAGCCCAGGATGGGGGACATTACAGGAAGGGCTCAGAATGGGAAAAATTAAAAAAGAGGGACATTATTACAGGAAGGGGCCCAGATTGGGGAATATTACTAAATAAAAGGGCCCAGGATAGAGAACATTACTAAATAATGGGACCCACGCTGGGGGACATACATTACTGCAAAAAATGGCCAGGATGGAGTACATTATTACATGAAGGAGCCCAGGATAAGTGTCTCTTTCTTATTTTTTTTAATGTGTGTTAATCAAAAATGATCAGTAAAATACTTTTTCATTTTTTTTGTAGTTTTTTTCTATACATTAGACATTTTTTATTTACAGGGAGCGGTTTGGGTATTAACAGCGATTTGACTGTAATTAGCTCTTTGTATCTATTTTTTTCTTGCTTCATTTATTCACTTATTTCAATCACTGTGTCGCCTTCAGGTCATAAATTGACTTTTGGGGAGCATTTCAAGTTTCATTTTTTCTTCTGCTGTATATGATTTCTCCTGTAACTGGGACTATCATATAGGCATCAGTTACAGGGGAAATGTTAGCTTTTTGGATGCATAGCAGATTATCTGGGTCAGTTAGGACCCAGCAGCTTCAATTACTTACCATTATATGTGACTTTATTTCCAGAAGGTAATTATGAATCTATATTTGTAAATTTATACTAAATAGTTTCTACAACCTGAGGAATTTACTACTGCAAATACTGTCCTTGTATGACATGCATCAGGACAATGAGCTCATCAGTCTACATTGATCATCACACAATAGTGGGTTAAAGGCACACGGTGGCTCAGTGGTTTTCACTATAGTATATAGATGGTATCACGGTGGCTCAGTGGTTAGCATTGTACTTTATAGAGGGCAGCCCAGTGGCTCAGTGGTTAGCACTGCAGTCTTGCAGCATTGGGGTCCTGGGTTCAAATCCCACAAAAGATGACATCCGCAAGGAGTCTGTATGTTCTCATGGGTGTTCTCTGGTTTCCTCCAACACTCCAAACACATACTGATAGGGAATTTAGATTGCAAGCCCCAATGGGGACAATGTTGGTAATGTAAAATTAATAACACTATATAGTTGAAAAAAAATCTTATTATTTATCTACACTAGAAGGTAAGCATTCCCTTGGCGGGAATCTCGTACAATTACTATCCATCCACTTGAAGGTATTTGATGAGGCGACATACTGTAGTTCTGTTTCTTTTTTACATTTCCTTGCCAATGTTTCTTTAAACACTTTTAATGACACAAAAACTAATTTTGCAAAGAAATTAAATCTTCTGATAATTGTAAAATTCCTCCTCTGCTCTTTTATTAATGGAAAAGACCCAGTCCCGCTCTCCACATGCCATGTGCTTCCTTTATGAAAGTGGCATACCAGTAAAGAACACGTACTAGAAAAAGCAAGAATGCTCATTAGCTGCAATTATGGATAAATTAAGTAGCATTTAAAAAGACACATAAACCCCATGCTGTGAAGGGGTCAATAGATGAGAGACGACTGCACTGAATCTCAAGCCCCAGAGTATGGGAAACGTGCACGTCAATGCATCTTGCTGTCATAATGTCCTTGTCATCCTCCCTTATAATCAATTTCCCTGTAAACAAACAGTAAGTGGATTGTAATATCTTTATTCCAGGGCTTGCTATCCCAATTATTATTTACTTCCATGTAACTGTCCCTTGTTTTATTCTGTTATATGGATGGGCCATCATACAATTACGGAAGGTCATTTAATGGTCAACTACACCTTAAAATGTTAATGTTCTCTTCCAGCATCAATATTTTAGTATTGCAGTGTACGGTTCAGACCAATATCCATTTCCGAATCACAACTGTGTGATCGCAGGAATGATATTTTCAATGGTTGGGAATCAAGGACAACTATAAAGAAAGAAATAAAGCGCAATAGAGTCTTATCCTTAAAAACATTTGCGAAGCAAAGAATTGCAACTGCTCACCTGGAACAGTTGTGTGACCCACAACCAGGGTAAGCGATGGTATGGCTGCTACAGGATCCACACTCCACATGCATGCAGTGGTAGCCAAGGACGAATCTAGAAATGGGACAGTGTTTCTCAGATCAGTGCTGCACATATGATGAAAGAACCACAGTTGTCAGATAATGATGGCTTTATCCCAACGCATTTTCAGGGTGATATCCCTGCTCCTTCCTCAGGGAGCCAAACACGAGGAAGGAGTGGGGACATCGCTCTGAAACGCGTCAGAATAAAGCTATCATTATCTGACAACTGTGGTTCTTTAATCGTATGTGCAGCGCTGATCTGAGAAACACTGTCCCACTTCTGGATTCATATGGTTGGGAATGACATATTAATGTGAGAGCTGTTAAGCAGTGGAATTACAGTAGAAGCTGTGCAGCCATTTTTTCAGATAGTATTAAGGCCACGTCACACGTAGCAACATCGCCGCCAATTATATAGGGGACGTAGGGGGCGTGGCCTATTGGCTGCGACATCGCCCCTACGTCGCCTAATGTAAAGGGGCGATGTCGGCGTCTCTGAGCGGTCACCTGGTTTCAGAGCAGTGCTCTGAAACCAGGCGACCATTATGGGGCGATGTGTACACATCGCCCCATGTAAATGGCCGCCGGTGAGCTCCCATTGTCCTGCATCGCCGCTGGGGTTTGGAGACACTCCGGCGGCGATGCCGCCTGTCAGCTCGCCGGTGCAGCGCTGGAGGTCTCACCCCATGTAAATGGGGAACGGCGACGCTGGCGGGGCGCCAAAAATGTGCGCGCACCCGCCAGTCGCCGCCGACATCTCCAGCCCCGTCGCCAAGTGTAACGGTACCCTTAGGGAATTGCTCTATTGATACAGATGCACAGTTCATTAGAAAGTCGTTCCTTGAGTGATGTAGTGAATGGCTGCATTTTAAATGTCAAGTATGTATCACACCGGCACAGGTATGTTGCAATATATATGTGAATGTTTTACTGTGCTTTGCAGCATTACACACAGGGTTAAATGCATGCAGTTCTGTGTGTGTCTGATTGAACACAGATTCACAACTGTGAGTGTGTCAGGTGGGATGTCAGCTGACTAGTGCTGTGAGGGAGTGTTCCACAAGCTTGCAAAGGTGCAGGACATGTTATTTGAGTCTGAGAGACTGGATGAGACACTGCAGAGCAGGCAGTGTGAGGGGTACTGTCTGAGCCTCTCTGTGTGAGGTTGCTGGGAGCGCCTGAAGAGCTCAATGTGAATGTGGCCCAAGTCATGGTGAAGAATGAGATGGCCTGTAAACCATCCACTGACTGAAGGCAGTGAATGGACTCTGAGTATTCCACTGATGTACAGGCGTACACTCCATTGAGACTGTGTATGAATATGTCCACTGAGCAGTGTGTGTGAATACTGCCCTGGCACACTTAGGGAGAAGTGTACCTCAACCTGTTTGGGAATCTATCCATTGTGAGAGATAAATATACTATGTATTATATGGACATTTATGTTTAAGCTAAAGGAAAGCCTCGCATTTATGTTATGGAGCATGGTTTATGAAGTCTGAAATAAACCTGATGAACTCTTGTTTATAGAAACCATTGCTGTTGGCGTCAATTCTGCAGTGAAGCAAGTGTCCCCTAATACGCTCAGCGAGCGCTACCTCATACACGCTAATGAGCCACGGAGGTGGACCAGTTTCACTGACAGTATATTCACATCAGGATGCTGCAGGGTGTGTTTTTTTAGTTTAGGTGGCTTTTTGGAGGTGACCGGATCCTTTTAAGGTCCAATTCGCTAATCGCAATCAGTGACCTTAGTAGGACATTGTCGGGGAAAGGGATCAGCTAAAGTCATGTGGGTAATCCAGGACGCAAGACAGACGAGATCACTAGATAAGTGAAACAAAAATCCACCCCCACCTCTTGCCCAATTTTAGAGGAATCTAGAGAACCCCTCTAATTACGAAGTAATGTTACATAAGAAGATCTTGCCTTACCCAGGTTCTTCTCTAGTGATCTACCAGCAAATAATAGCAGTAAAACCAAACTTTCACAAATCCAGCTATTATTTAAAGGGAACTAGTCATCAAGTTCATGCTGCTGAACCACTGGCACCATAAATCAGACACTAGCTGTGCGATTGCAGCCAGGTATGTCTTAGGCCAGGGACTCACTTATGCAAGCTGCATGCGAGTATCTCACATGCATCCTGCATTAGTCACCTGGCCACCGGCTCTCTAGACATTACCTTGGAGCTGATTATGTTTCTTTGGAGCTCCACACTCCTGTTCAGTGAGGCAGTCGCCAGGCTGGGTGACCCATGTGAGATGCATGTGACATACTCGCATACAACTCACATAATATATTTGAAGAACCAGCTTCTCCCCGCCCCACTACAGTCGACTTATTGATGAATCACTATGCCAGCCACGAATCACATGTCATCAGCATTATTTGGGAATATTTAGGAAAAGGGTAAATGCAGCTGGTGTCTTAGAACGAAAAAGTATGCACACTATGCAAATATAGAGATTAAAAAACAAAAATAATCAGTGCAGCATATACAGCATATGTGTGATAGACGATATTTCAATGGGTTGTTTCAGTCCTGAGCACTCAGCACCTCATTTTTCATGAAGACATTGCTGCAAGAGTGATGAATACAATATTATATGATAACTGAATGGCTGCCATGTAATACAAGTGTAGCGACCGGTGGTAAGGCCACAGGTGTGTGTGTATGATCTTTCTCAACAGAATCCCCATAATAACGTTTCTATACTGGCAAACATGTTTATATCACAGTCAACCGAACTATATGCGCACTTGTATATATTAGAGTCTCTGGATCTTCACTTCTTCCGGGTACGCAGCAAGAAAGGAAAAAAAAAACACAACAATGAAGGTATCTTTCCCTAACTTTCCCTAAAATCACGTACCAGTCTATCACAGAAGAAGATGTCGCTCCCACGTCGCAGGCCTGGGGATCTCACGAGGACGGGTCCCGGTGCAGCGCTGGAGGGGGAAACTCCTCAGTCTTCTTCTTTGGTCTCCTTCCGCAGGTAACGGAATCTTTCTTTGTTAGTCTCTCCCAGTCTCAGGGCACACCGAGCAGCAGAAGGGGGCCCACAGCAGCACAGAAGTCTCTCTCAGTCTCGGGGGCACCCCGAGCAGCAGGAGGAAGATCACGGCAGTACAAATGGCTCCCTTATGTCGGTCACGGCCCCTGCACATGCACTCCGGGTGCTCGGCGGGCAAGGTTTTGCAGAGCGGCCAGAGTCACAGCACCAAAGTCCAGTGGCCCAGGATCTGTCACGGGGGCTTCTGCGGGGTGATTTCTCCGGCAAGGTGTAGCAAAGTAGCCCTCTTTCAACAGACATCCACAAGCAGGTCTCCCCTGGCTCAGCTCTGAATCTGCACTGACTTCCTGCTGCTCTCTCTTCCTGAGTAAACACATTTGCTGAAAAGGGAATTTCCCACTTCCCTGCGTTTGTTTCAGCACTTGTCCACAAGGGGCAGTAGCGGACTGTGCACAGTTCATTTCCATATCCATTTCTATGATACAATCTGAATTGCTCACCTCACTACATACCCCCCCACTTAAAGGTTGACAGTCCCTGTCAACAACCATCGGCTCCAAGGCAGTGATGGCTGTGGATATCACAGGGATTGATCTCCGGCGGGGTAGGGACCTCTGTTGGGGGAAACCGTCATCCCCCTGTTCACCTTCGCTCCCTTGTTCAGGGCTCACAATATCTCCAATAAACTCAGTCACGTTTTCTACCCGGGGAGAGTAGGATCGCCGGCGGTAGCGGCGCGGTTGGGGGCAAATCTGCTTCCTTTAACGGGAACACCCACAGGACCGGTGACGTCGGCGGCCTCTGTACCCTTCTCTCCCTTCACAACATCAAACTGTACCATCTCCCCATCACCAACGCTGCGGAGGCACTTACGAGGATTGTTACGCTTTATGGCAGTCTGATGTACAAACACGTCGTCCTTTGTGTCATTCCTGTTGATGAAGCCATACCCATCGCGGACATTAAACCACTTCACCGTCCCCTGGACCCGAGTGGCCAGCACTTGCTTATCGGTCTGGCTCTGTCTCTTCACACCCTTTTCCCTGATCTCCCTGCCGAGCGAGCCGCTTTGGCGGGGGCGTCTAGTTTAAAGGTGGCTGCTGTTGTGGGGCATGACCTGCTGGCTCTGGTATATCGGACCATGGGTGGAGGATGCGGACAACGGTTTGCCCTATGGCGGGGGTCGCCGCATGTCCAGCACCTTCCCATAGGCCAGCTGGGTTGCTGTCTCGCTTGCCTGTCCGCCTGTTGGTCTAGCATGAGCTGTAGCTGTAGTATCTGTTTCTGCAACTCTGCTACTATCTGCTTCAATTCTTCCGTGTCACTGTTCGGAGTGCTGGCACCGGATATGGGCCTGCAGGCCGTAGTATAAGTCTGGTTATAAGTTACTACCGGGAGGAGATTCTGTTGATCACACATCCTGTCGACTACGCCAGATGTAGCGACCGGTGGTAAGTCCACGGGTGTGTGTGTATGATCTTTCTCAACAGAATCCCCATACTCAGGTTTAACCGATAATAACGTTTCTTTACTGGCAAACATGTTTATATCACAGTCAACCGAACTATATGCGCACTTGTATATATTAGAGTCTCTGGATCTTCACTTCTTCCGGGTACGCAGCAAGAAAGGAAAAAAAAACACAACAATGAAAGTATCTTTCCCTAACTTTCCCTAAAATCACGTACCAGTCTATCACAGAAGAAGATGTCGCTCCCACGTCGCAGGCCTGGGGATCTCACGAGGACGGGTCCCGATGCAGCGCTGAAGGGGGAAACTCCTCAGTCTTCTTCTTTGGTCTCCTTCCGCAGGTAACGGAATCTTTCTTTGTTAGTCTCTCCCAGTCTCAGGGCACACCGAGCAGCAGAAGGGGGCCCACAGCTGCACAGAAGTCTCTCTCAGTCTCGGGGGCACCCCGAGCAGCAGGAGGAAGATCACGGCAGTACAAATGGCTCCCTTATGTCGGTCACGGCCCCTGCACATGCACTCCGGGTGCTCGGCGGGCAAGGTTTTGCAGAGCGGCCAGAGTCACAGCACCAAAGTCCAGTGGCCCAGGATCTGTCACGGGGGCTTCTGCGGGGTGATTTTTCCAGCAAGGTGTAGCAAAGTAGCCCTCTTTCAACAGACATCCACAAGCAGGTCTCCCCTGGCTCAGCTCTGAATCTGCACTGACTTACTGCTGCTCTCTCTTCCTGAGTAAACACATTTGCTGAAAAGGGAATTTCCCACTTCCCTGCGTTTGTTTCAGCACTTGTCCACAAGGGGCAGTAGCGGACTGTGCACAGTTCATTTCCATATCCATTTCTATGATACAATCTGAATTGCTCACCTCACTACACAAGGACAGCCAAAGTACATCAGAATGGAAAAAGCAGCCCTTTCATCTGGCTCAAAGAAGGGGGCATTCAGCAATCATATCCAAGGACGAAAAGACAAATACGATCCGCACTGCTGCAATGAAGTTACAAACACCCGTAGTGTTTAAAACGGTGCGCTTTACTCCATTCCAATCCGACGCGTTTTAAAGTCGTCCCGACCTCTCCATCAGGGATACACCAGCATAATATCCCTGATGAAGGGGTCGGGATGTCCTTGAAACGCGTTGGACTGGATTGAAATAAAGAGCATTGTTTTAAACACTACGGTGTTTGTAACTTCATTGCAGCAGTGCGGATTGTATTTGTCTTTTTGTCCTTGGATAGCATTCAAGGCCATCCTTCGGGTGGTGGACCCTGCAGCAGCTGTTGAATGCACTAATAGTAGTTGTGGGTTTCACAATTATTCAAGGTGAACAGTTAATACACTGAATACATTTACAACATTAAGGAGATAAGACCCATTGCGCCCTTGTCTATCCTATTATAGATATTCAGCAATCATGACCTACATCACAACATGGCGGATTATAGGAAGATAATGGAGACAAAAACCAAAGAGGTCCCACAGTACAGAATAAAAAGCTCGGGAGACACATGTGGCTCTTAGGCTGTAGATTGGTGGCTTGTAGCTGTCTTCCAACTTAGTACATAAGTACCAAGTCTAGCTAACGGCTAAGAACAGCAGGTCTCCATAAGGCAACTTTTATGAGTAGCACCACACAGAAGAGCGGATCTAAATGGGGGTATGGTATGAACCACTGGATCTTGGTGTTGCTTCTGTGGAAAAGCTTTGGCTGTTATTATATCGGTAATGGAGGTTCTGGGTATCAGTACTGTGTGGGGGTAGGAGCTGGATATGGCTTACTACTGTGGCGCCCCACTGGTCGGTGCGCCACGAAGGGGCACTGCACCCAGACCAGCATGTGTGGTATCCCAGTGATCAGTGAATGGGGAGGTTCATATGTGGCTTTCATCCTGCACTCACACACTTAGATCAGGGGGCCAATTGGTTAAACCCGTTACCAGCGTAACCGGTCCCAGTAGGAGGTTATATAAGTGGGTAGTGGGGAGCGAGAAAGAGGAGAGAGAGTAGAGAAGTGAGAGGTTTGAGGAGGACCCTCCAGGGGACACAGAGGAGAGCACCCAAAATAAGAGGTGACCCAGACAAGAAGGGGGAGCCTGAGGATGTAAGCTAACACCTGGCGTCAGACCATCTACCTACCGGTCTGGGAGGATCCCAGTCCACGGAACGGAGTGCCGGTTCAGAGTGCGGTGCAGGCAAGTTCAACTCTGAGCCGCCAACACCGGTTTTACCGAGAAAGCTTCAGTATCCAGGTCACCTGTAACAGCAACTAACTTAAAGGCCCAGTTACACACACAGATAACTGTGCAGAGACTGTTCGCAGATCTCTGGTTGCAGATAAATCATGGACACATTGATCCATTTGTATACGGCAACAAAATGGAACAATGTGTCCATGATTTCACTGCAACCAGAGATCTGCGAACAATGTCTGCACAATTGTCTGTGTGTAACTGGGCCTTAAGAGCCAGGACCTGCAGGAATCCATCAGGAGTTAGCGGAAATCCAGAGAATGGTTCTTACCCAAGTTCACAATTACAGTGGAAAGAGACACACAGGAGGCCAGGCCAGGTTCTATACGGGTCAAGGCTTCAACACAAGTGAGAATAGAGGGCGAAGGCGAAAAGTCATCATTGAAAGCCGCAGAAGGACACCCCATTCAGTGGTCAGTACCCAGACCACCTACTCGTAATTGTGTGACTGTGTACCGATGAGAACGTCCTTGACAAGTTGCCAGTAAATACCCATGCAGAGCAAGGAGGTCTCCTGTGTCTCATTTCCATTAAGCTGGTAAACTGCATTCCAGTCTCAGCGAAGAGACTGTGTCACTCTCTGATCCTGCTGAGCTGCTGCTGTGAGAACAACCAAGATAACCAGTACTACAGAGAGCTGCCCCGGGACTTTGCTCCGCCTGCAGGGAGCCCCATCATCCGGCTGTCTATCCATCATCCCCGGAGGTCTGCTGGCAGCGCTGGTGCCATCACCAGACACCACAGGTGGTGTCACGAACATTACACTTTTATTATTTTTACACTTTTCAGCGACCACCAGGGCCACGGGCCCGGGCACTGACCACCAGTGACAGCATCTAGCAGCAGCGCCCGGGATCCGAGTTCCCAAACCCCTGGGTGAGTTGCTACCCTCTCTTAGATCTGTATGTGGCTCTTAAGGTCAGAAAGGTTGGGGATGCTCTGCTTAGCATAAGTCTGCAGATTGTGAGGGGTTATTTGAATCCTTAAAGAATATATCCAGGATTTAAAAAAAAAAAAAAAATGTCCCCATGCACTACCATGCAGGTAGTTGCTATGTATCTGTTGTGATTGGTAGCGTTCACAAACCGCTCCTGCCAGCAGTAAAATGGCTTTGTCAACAAACTGGAATCTTCTTTTCTGCTCTGCTCTGTAAAAGGGGGTGGAGGGACAATCAACATGATGCTGATTGACAGCAGGCTCCCCGCTACCTCACTGGGGAAGCCGGCTGTTAGTAAGCATGATGTCGGCTGTGATGTCCATTAACAGCAAAGAAGCAGGAATCCCTAAGACAAAAGATTTTATAAAGTACTTGGGAATATATTTGGGTAGAACACCGAAACAGATCTATAACCTAAATTATACACCAATCATTGAGAAAATAGAAAAAGAATTCAAAAGAAAGGGGAGGTTACCACTTTCTCTCCTGGGAAGGTGCCATCTACTTAAGATGACGAGTTTTGCTAGATTGCTATATTCATTATAGACAATCCTAATGTTGATACGACATACAGACATTGATAGGATAAACACAGCTTTGTCCAAGTTTATATGGAAGCGGAAAAGGCTAGACTAGCTATATGGACGTTAATGTATCCGAAAAACGAAGGAGGATTGGGGTTGCCAAATTTGAGGGAATACAATCTCTCCTCTATATTGAGAAATCTGATAGATTAGGTAAAGAAGACAGGACGATATTCAGACTATGAGTTAGAATTAGAGTTCTGTAGACCTTGGGACTTGACAGCAGTACTTCACTCGCCGTTGACATATATCCCATCACGCATTAAGCATTGGTTAATTTGTAAAGATACCATTGCAACATGGAAGGCGGTGAGAAAAAAGCTGAAAATGTCCTGAAAAGTATCAAGACATCTGAATCCATGGGAATTTCCAGCTTTTAAATTGGGGAGAGAAAATAGATTATTTGCAGAATGGGCTAGAAAAGGCACACGAACACTAGAAGATTTATTACATATACAAGTAAAAAGATGTTTAACGGGCTCGGATGTCATAGATAAATATAACTTACCAATCTTCCATTTAACAAAATATAGTCAGTTGAACTACTACATTTTGAGTAATCTATGTGATGTAGAGAAATTGTTACTAATAACTGGGACAGCCTGATCTCTACAGACATTATTGAAATTTCGATTTCCTCAACATATGGAATTCTGAGAGATACATTACGACCATCAAGCAAAGACAAACTATTCCAAACATGAGGGAAGTATATCAAAGATGAAGCTTTAGAACATAGAATATTACATGGCTGGGAGTTAGTTAGGAAAAATATTATCAATGAACGGTGGAGAGATAGCCAATTTAGAATCATGCACAGAATAGTATGTGGCTTCAACATACCTCCTAATGCACAACATCCAGACAGATCGATGAATTGCCCCAAATGTGGAGCATCTAAAATAGACATGGAACATGGTTTGTGGTCATGTCCTACAACCCAAGAGTATTTGGCAAAAATACAAATCATGATCCAGAAGATTTGTGGGGTATGGGTGATAAAAGACCCAAAATGCTGGTTGCTTCACTACACAGAAGACAAATGGGGAGGATGACTACATGAGATATGTCATACAATGACATTGGTGGCAAAAAGACTGATTATACAAAATTGACTTTCCAACAAATTGCCTGGAGAAAAAGAAGTTAAATCAGGGTTAATGTCAGATATAAATATTGAAAAAAGAGGAGGGGAAAGAAGCAAAGACAAAATGACGAAGGGTGTTTTTAAAAGATGGAGAACTTTTATAGAGATGTCGCTATCTGCTTCAGAAACCCAGGCTATAATGTCATCATTTATTAATTCAGAATGGTATTAGAGGAATTAAATGGCAGTTTGGGTAAATTAAAATTTACTACGTAGAGAATATAGGGATTAATAGAGATATAATATCAGTATCAGTGTCGTCAAGAATTGTTTGAAGAGATAGTAGGTGATTGGACACAAAGGGATTTATGTTAATGTTAGGTTATTTCATTGATGTATATGTATATCTTTCCATCGGAGTGTTTCAATATGATGTACTTGGTATAAAATTCATAAAAATTAGTTTAAAAAAAAAAACACAGCAGAGAAGCCGCCTGTCTTTCAACATGACGTCAGTGGAAGCTGCAGAATCGCTGGTAGGAGCGGTCATTGGTGGCAAAAACCTGCCTTTTAGTGCTTAGACACACTTTTTTTAAAATAAATAAATATATATACCTACACACATATATATGTATATATATATATATATAATTAACCCTGTGAAGAGGGACTGCTCTCCCTTTCTGTGGGTCAGTGTGTGCCAATAACCAATGATCATAAAGATGTAGTGATCTATCATGGTCTTGTAGGCAAGAGTGTCAGTGGAATCAGCAGACTAAAAGCAAGATGGGGCAGCAGCCAATAGGTATGTATAGTGCCTAATTTAAATCCCCATGTGACTCACTGCCTGTGGAAGTTATTACATTGCTGTGTTACCCTTATTACTGGCTAGATCTCTGTATGTGACCCAGTTTTGTTTCTCATTCGTATTGCTGCTTAACTCTTTGATATCCTGCTTTGACTTATCTCTTTGTCTCGTGCCTCTCGGACTTGAATTCTGCTCTCCAGACTAATCTATTGGTTTGGATTCAGCCATTTTCCCCGTCTTTATGGATGGATCAGACCCTGCTTTACCCTATCAACTTGCTCGACTGGCAAGCAGGTGCTCTGAATAGCACACACATCCATACATTTTCTTTGATTCATAAATATATCTGTTGTAAAAACAGATCTGTGTGGCTTAAAACTGTCATGGTTCAGTTTGGGGATTTGATCCGGTGACCTGTGGTTTCGTGGTCTGTTTCTCGGGCTAATGGGCTATTGCCTTTTCTTTCCTGTCCAAATACTTATGGTTCCTACGTTTTTTTCCTTTTTGATTTGCTGCTCTCCAGGTGTTTTTGATTTTCACATTACTATTTGTCTGTAACATTCTGGGTTGGGTTATAAATGTTCACCTCTAACTGAACTTCCTTTGCTGGTTACATTTCTATGTGGACTTGTTACTGGGAGTTCCAGCCCTACAACTTAGGGGCTTACCTTTTACAGTATACATCAGTTGAGTGTCTGCTATGAGTCGATGTATTCTCCTTCCCAGCTCCCTGATCCTTTCACCTTATTTGAACATGTTTTAGTTTTCTGTTTGTTCCCCCACACCTTACTCTCCCCTTGTAAGTCATGTGTGCGACAACCTCCCCTCTGGTACTTCAGGGGGTACAAGAAAACCCTCGACAGCCTTTTGTGGAGCCAGGTCCAAGGTAGGACTGTTGGTTGTGTGGTTATGCCTTTCCCCTTATATGTGTGATTTATGAACTTGGTGGTTTTCTGCAGATGTGAGATTACTTCAAAATGCGTAGAAATAAATCGCCTACATCCTGTATACTGGCTCAACTGATTCTTCGGCAGCGCAGGTCAAACCACGTTGTTCTCTGGTTCCTTCACATTTTCTCTGACCTTGCGGTCTCTGAATTCTGCAGCAGTTAACCTAATATTACGTCTATTCCAAGAAGTGGGGCCGCGATAACCCTAAAAAAACTGAAGTGATGTAATAATTGAGGAATAGATGCAACATGCTACCACTTTATCGCAACCTTTTTCCATTGTCCTAATTTTTTTTTGCATTTTTGACACTTTACAGGCTCTTCCTAAATCTCATTTATTAAATTATGCAAATAATATTTTACAATTATTACTTGGTTTTACTCCCACAGGGGATTAATGAAATGCATTTACATTCTTTAAACATTAACCCAATATAAGCTGTTCCTACTTCTCGTTATCAAGGAATTAAAATTAAGAATCCTGATGATATAGATGGATTACATGTGGGTTGACACAGTGGGGGCATTAATTACTTCATTTACAGATGAGGACGCCTGCAGAGATTACGCTCTTATAGCTACGTACATCATTTCTATCGTCATATGCAAAGTAGATAGTGCATACCTTGTAATGCTGAAAAGGTAGAAAAAAGGAGGAAAAAATGAATGCTCATAGGGTTTTATTCTTATCCATGTTATGATTGTACAGCATAATCAACGCACACGGCAAATATAGGTAAACTACAACTGACCCAGCTGGTTCCTGTTCGGACTAAAGATTTTGACCCCACAGTCACTAGTGCTGCCTGCGTAGGCTGAAATGGTTTCAACCCCAGGCTAAATGATGGCAGCATGAACTTATGCTGCCTGAACAGCCATTGAGTGCTTCACGTTCCTCCTAAGGAACCGGAGGGTACAGCATAATGGCGTTTACCTACAGAGAGGAAGGAATGTTGAGATAGAAAGAGATCCTAGAAAGAGTAAAGATAAACTAAGTAATGCAAAGAGAAAAGGTAAGATACGTACTACTAGAGAGAATGTCGCCTACTTCCTAATGACAAACAAACAGAGGATAGGTGCAGGGTGAAGAGCATAAAGAGCAGAGAGATGAACCCCAGCTGGTCTTTCAGTGACTGGCGTATACAACGGTAGTATGACTGGACATCCTAATGAGAACATTACCAGCATGATACACAAGCAGGGGGAAGGTATATGTAGCCACACCCTAAAGGTGATAGGACAGACAAATGGATAAATATTAACACCTGCTTACCTAAAAGACTAAAGGCCCTGTCTCACATAACGATATCATTAGAGAGATCGTTGTAACTGTGACGTTACAACAATCTCTCCAGCGATGTCGTTCTGTGTGACACTTTGCAGCGATCAGGCCCCTGCTGTGAGGTTGCTGATGGCTGCAAAGTGCTGCGGGTCATTTTTGGATCGTTGGTTTCCTGCTGGTCAGCAAGCATCGTTGTGTGTGACCGCGAGAAACCAGAGATCAGTGACCTCACTGCTTGGTAACCATGGTAAACATCGGGTATCTAGGCAAGCGCGCTGCCTAGATACCCGGTGTTTACCATGGTTACCAGCGTCCTTCCTGCTTAGCACTGCCTGTAAGCAGGGAGGACCCTGGTAACTGTGATAAACAGCGTGCGCTGCCTGGATACCCGCTGTTTATCATAGTTACTTACAGGCAGCGCTAAGCAGGGAGGACACTGACATCGCCTTCAGTGATGTGGGAGGTGGCTCCCATGGCCCTGATCGCTGGGGAGATCTGCCTGTTTGACAGCTCCCCAGCGATCAGGTAACGACACTCCAGCGATCATTAACGCTGTCGGGAACGCTGGAGCGGTCGTTATGTGTGACTGTGCCGTAAGGCAAGTATAAAAGACAATAAACACCCAGAGAACAGGTGTATCTGCTGTGGTTTAGTGGGCAGATAAGCAAAGCACAGAACACAGAGTCAAACCCGATGCACGACAAACTAGTTATCGACTGACCATTACATTTACATTACATGGCTGTAATAAACAACCATAAAAAATAAATATTTGATTCCAGAGGTGTCTTCTAAAATTAAATTTTTGGAGGTATTCATTCAACAGTAAACCATGCTCAACCTAACCCCTCCACCCACCAAAAAAAAACCTTGACATTTGCTGAATTCAAGAACTCTATCAGTTTTCTGTATACCAGGCGCTCATACATTGCACGTGGCACATTATGACCCGTTACAAGCTCAAAGGTGATAGAAGACTATGGAGCAGTACTGTACCTTTCTGCTTCCAATTTAAAAAGTAAAGATTTTTTTTTGATTGTCATGTTTTTGCAGATGCTTTAGTAGGGAGGAAAAATATTTCTGCAATGTTGCGCCATTCAGTTGCACACAGAGTGCTATGCAGTAGGTTATTCTGCACAGACGTGCGTCAAATATAAACACACATGAAACACAATCTATTTACAGACTATGAAGACTGGCCGCAGACCTTACGACCCAAGTCAGGAAACCTGCCGCCAGTCCTCACATCACAATCTGTAAAGTACCATATATCACACACATTTGAATTCAGCCTTAGTAGGCAGCTACTCCCTCTGAAATAACTATCGGGGTACATGGGACACGTACGCTATATCAGTATCCAACCTTTACACTTTTTTTGTCAACCATTTTTAGCAGAAGTGTCACAGGTGACCTTTGACAAGTCTGGGACCTGAAGGTCACAATGCGTTACGAATCAGGACCATAACTAATTAAGGACCCTATGTTGTATGCTTGTTCTTTGTAGCATAATATCAGGTGCAGCCTTTTGGTGACCACTCCCCTCCCCAATAAAGAGTCACATGTTTGGTTAGATGACGCCAGTGATAAAATCTCTTTCTATGCTGGCCACTGTGGGAGGAGTCAGTCTGAAGTCATTACTATTGCTGCTCTGGTGATTCGCTGCAAATATGGAGTTTTGAAGTTTATAAATTGTGTCTATTACCCCTTTCTGTCTTGCCTGTGTTGTATTATAGTAGAGGTGAGACTAGTGTAGTCACTGGCCTGCACACTACCCAGGGTGTGTTCAGGGTGATTTAGGTTCTAGGTACGTGAGGGTGATGGAGGGGAAAGACCCGTATAGGGACATTAGGGAGTGAATCGCCAAGGCCTTCCTTCTGTACCATCCTCATTGCCGTCTTCATGTTGCACAGTATGCTGGGTGCCTGTTTGCCATGAAATGTTAAGAGGATTCTGATATGACATATGTCTTAAGCTAAGTTTCTCATTTGCCTCATCTCCATTATAAGACCCAAAACTGAAAAAAATGGCGCCCAACAGCATCTATTGAATTTTAGGGAGTCAGTGAGAAAAATACTGCAACTTGTGTTATTTATTTTTACTACATTTTATGTTGATGTAGCCTTGAACTGCAGTGTTCTTAGGTTCGAATTTGGACCAGGGGCCACATCTGTATGAAGTTTTTTATACGCTGTCTTTGCTTCCTTGAGGACTGGGCACCTCCAAAATATACTGATAGGATAATGTGGAATATCCCGTAGACTAATCTGACCGATGTACATTGCTGTGGAATACATAGATGCAATATAAATATATTTTTTCTAAACATAGCAAAAGCAAACCTTACATTACCAGCCCCTTAATGTCTGAGACGCCTTTTAAAGGTTTTACTTCTGAAAGACTAGTTTTATTAGAAAGAAAAAACACACCAGCTTTAAATAAATTCACCTGCAGCAGCCCCAGACAAAAGAGCAGGCCATAAAACATGAATCTAGCCGGCAGAGACACAACATGATCATTGTCTGCAGTACAGAAACACTTGTGGCTCCATCAATTGTACAGGGAGGGAGCGGCACTGCCGGATTGAATTGATCTCACGGCGCACGTTACAAATGATGGTCAGGCTTTCGGGCTTCTGGAACGGTTTAATGCAGCTTCAAGCAATAATTCAAAACCTCTTTCACCAGTTACTGAAAGAAATAAAAAGATCAATAACCTTCAAAGAGATGTCACGGAATGATCCCTGTCCTAAAAGAGGGATGTAAATAAAAAGCTCTGGTTACAAAAGAGACAAGAAGAGGAAATACTGAAAATATGAAGTGAGATACGGTTACACCGCTCAATAGCTTCAGTGGAAAGAAAGAGCATTGACTCAACATACTGTATACAAGGAAACATGAAAGATGCCTCAGCTTATGTGTGGGAACTACAAGTCCCAGAAGGGTGAAGAGATGCTATAAATGGAGACTCCTGAACAAACAAAACGTGTTTTATCTCCCCACTGCTTTAAAGAGACCCTCTCAGGTCATTTTTCAGCGTGATATTAATAGTACCCTTGAATAGTGCTCAGGCAAACCTTTCAAAATAGGAAAAATCATTACTGTACCCTTTGTAGTTCTCTTGCTATAAGCACCTTCACACCCAGCAGGCAGCTGCTGCACTAGTTCAGTCCATTACATTCATTGCCGAGTAGTCTGTAGTATGTAAATGTTCATTTATTAGTCACTCCTTCCCAGGCAGCTATTTACTCCCCACTGTGCTCTGTCTCACTTTTAGGCTACGTTCACATGTAGCGTATTTTTCGCGCTTTTTGCGTGCGCTTTTCCTCCCAAGCACACCTGCGTCTGTGTATGACGGCAAAGTGAATGGACTTTCACTTTTGCCGTGCAGATGCAGATTATTTTCAGCAGCGCTTTTATGGGAGAAGCACGCGCATAAAAAGAATCAATATGTCAATTCTTTACGCAAGTACGCGCACGCTTTCTCACATAGGCCCCATTATAACCGATGGAATTACGCATCGCCGTTCAGACAAGGCGCAATTCCTGCGCCTATAATGTTATATAATGTATGATATAATATATACAATGTATATATAATATATATGTGATGTTACACTGGGGGAGGAAGAATCCTATGTTCCTCACCCCGTGTGACATGTGTAACATGTTACTTATGCTTAGCAGCGTATGTGCGGCAGCTTCTGGCTCCTGTTCATTTGCTGCTAAGCAAAATGAAAAGTAAAGAGCAGAAGTAAGTAAAAAAAACATCATACTCACCCCTCCGCAGACACGTCTGATCAGCTGCAGCACCTCCCGTTAAGTCCAGGGGTAAAAAGGTGGCCTTTTCCCGTCGGCCGGTTTAAACGATCAGCTGATAGTATCAGCTGATCGTTTGAATTCCAACAGTGAAAAGCCAGCTTTTTACCCCTGGATTTAACGATCAGCTGATGCTGTGAAGAGACAGCATCAGCCGATTACCGGGAGGTGCTGCAGCTGATCGGACATGTCTGCAGAGGTATGTTTTTTTTTTTCTACTGATGACACATCAGCTGATTATTTACCTGCTTTTAAACAATCAGCTGATCTGTCATCTCATTCAGGTTCTTGAACCGGATATTGATCATCTGATCGGTTAGCTGGCCGGCAAACTGATCAAATGATATTGGATCCGGATTGGACATTGCGGGACCCTCGACCTTGGATTACGTTGGAGGGTGGGGGGTTCTTTTCTTTAATAAAAATGGAGTTGCTAATTGTGTTCTGATTTATTTGTAATAAAAATGTTTTTCTTTGTGTTGTGCTTTTTTTTTAATAGGATTACTAGAAATTAATGGTGGTCATGTCTAATATTGGCGTGTCCGCATGAATTTCGGGCTTAGGGCTAGCTGATAATAGAAAGCTGGCCCTAACCCTATTATTACCCAGCAAGCCACCGAACTAGGGCCCTGGATGACCTAGATACAGCGCCAGAAGATGGAGCTTCTATGAACGCGCAATTTTCTGGGCGGGATGTGGACTGCAATTTGCAGCAAGGGGGCCCAGAAAGCTTGGGTCACCCTGCGCTGCAAATTCCAGTCCCCATCTGCCTAGCTGCACCTGGCTGGGCACAAAAATAGGTTGAAGCCCACGTCGTTTTTTTTTTTATTATATCATGTAATTTGTGAAATAATAAAAAAAAAAGGACTTCCCTATATTTTTGGTTCTCAGCCAGGTATAAATGGGCAGCTGGGGTTTGGGGGCAGCCTGTACTTGCCTGCTGTACCTGGCTGGACACAAAAATTGGGTGAAGTCCACACATTTTTTTTAAACACGCATTTTATGTGTTTGGGGTCTTATTTATATGTTTTTTTTTCTTAAAAAATAAAACATTAAAAAATAAAACAAAGAAAAACTACGTCGGCTTTGCCCTATTTTTGTGTCTGTTCTTGTAAGAGCCATAACGTTTTTCACAGTCAACATAGCTCTTTCTGGGCGAGAAGAGTTATACTTTTGAACGTCATCATTTACTATATAAAGTGCTGAAAAGCAAGAAAAAAATCCAAGTGTGGTGAAATGATTAACAATAAAAACCTTAAAGGGGATTTTTCCATAAACACAGTTAATTTTAATCAATAACTTGCAAAATAATAATTTCCACAATTGGATGTTATATAAAATCTTCCTGTGCTGAGATATTCTTATAAATGTGTCCCTGCTATGCACTGTGTAATGAATGTGTCTGACCAGGCAGGGACATGCATGCAGGAAAACATGTTTGAGAGCTCTGGGGCAGCACACTAATTAGAAGGAAACTAGAAGGTTACAAACTTCTTTATTATTAACAAGTACACCATGACTGTTTTTACAGCGAACCGCTGTCTTCATCAGGTGAATTTATGATTGATGAAGCCAGCGGTTCGCTGTGGAAACGCGTCATGGTGTAATTGTTACTAATAAAAAGAGGTTTGTAACCTTCTAGTTCCCTTCTAATTAGTGTGCTACCCCAGCACTCTTAAAACATTGACCACAAGTTTTCCTGCATGCTATGATCCAACCCATCGGGTTTGTGGAGTGAGCTGCCAGGTGCCGCATACTTGCTTATGGTTGAAGGACCTGCCAAGACGTGGTTTCCTCTGACGTGCGAGTTACCTGACCAGACAGCGTCCCACATCACCAGGCAGAGGAGCTACCGAAGCCCATCGCAGGCTTTCCGACACAGCAGTGCTACATACCGGGGTTGTGGAAGGGTGCACAACCTCCTAAGGTGATAGGCTAACCCCCACACCTATAATCTTCATCCCTACTAATTTTGTCTCCTACAGGCAGGGACATGGTCTCATCGTGCCACATCTCCTGTGCTGAGATAATCTTATATTATAATAATAATAATATTTATTCATTTATATAGCGCTATTAATTCCATAGCACTTTACATAGATGAGTAATGCTGTCTCTCTTGGAGCGCACAATCTAAACATCTTATCAGTATGTCTTTACAATGTGGGAGGAAACCGGAGTGCCCGGAGGAAACCCACACAAACACAGGGAGAACATACCAACTTCTTGCAGATGTTGTCCTTAGTGTCCCTGGTGGGAATTGAACCCAGGACCTCAGGACCCCAGCGCTGCAAAGGCTACAGTGCTAACCACTTGAGCCACCGTGCTGCTACTATGTATTGCATTACAGCTGGGAATCACAGAATATAAGAGTATACAGATATGCATGATGTAAGCAAAGAGACCCTGGAACCAGCAATGTATTATTTAGTTTCCTAGGTGCAGCAGTTGTGACACAATCAGAGATTTTAGATTTAGCAATTCAGCAGAGCTGAGAAAGCTGCCCTCGCCCACAACAGGCTCTGCATGTACAATGTCTATAGACTGTGATCAGCTAATCACAGAAGGGGCCGCACTGGACTGCCATGCACAAGGCAATGTAGTCAAGCAACGATAAAGTCCTGAAGCAAAATAAACATTGCAGAAAATTAATAGTTCAGTCTTTAACCCTTACAGCCAGTTGTGTTTATGATAAAGGTGATAAAGCCTTTAGTTTACATAAACAATAGCACACAGCCTGATAAGAGGGAAACAGTTGCTTTTTGTTTTGTAATGTCTACAGCATGCTGTCTTCAGCTTACATGGCAAAAACCTGCTGACTGATTCTCTTTGGCCAGCATCACACCACAGTGTGATCCGGTCCGGGGCTGTGTATGTGAATTGGACAGCCCTGGACCGGATTTGCAAATAGAACCGGAGGACAAATATGCCCTCCAGTCCGGTTTGCAGCCGGCTTCCGAAATCGCAGCTGCAGCTGCTGAATTTTCAAGATCGCAGCTATCGGGGAGCTAGCCGCGGTCCTGAAAGCTCAGCAGGGTGACAGCTGGGGGTGCTGAAGTTTAGCAACACTCACTGCTAAACTCCTCTACCCGGCGTCCGGGTCCCGCATCCGATTTGATGTCGATTTTGTCCGATTTTTCCCCCGGACACAAAAACGTTGCTTGCAACGTTTTTGTGTACGGGAGAAAAATCAAAATTGTCCCGGATCCTCCTGGACAGATGGAAACCGGATGACACATAGCTGCCATCCGGCTCCATAGGGCTGCATTACAGCAAAATCGGGTCTGGAGCTCTCAGGTTTAGACCGGACCTGATGTTGCCATGGTGTGAAGCCGGCCTTTAAGCGCTGCATTTTCTACTTTTCTGCTTTCAAAGTCACAGCAGAATATAAATGATTGAATATAATGTATTAGGTAATTACCAATCATGGTTATCATAATTAATCAATTCTAGTTTGCAATGATTTATCAGGCAGGAAATGACTAATTATTTTAACATAATGGCATCAGACAGACTATTTAGACACAGCTTTAAGAGACAAATTTACCTCGCAGGGAAAACTTAAAAAGGGAATGTAAGACCTATTTTTTATCTATTAAGTCCAGATGCTGATACATAATTTTTTCTATATATTATGGGAAGCTATCTTGCCTGAGCTGGTTAAAAATATTCAGAAAAAAGCTTTAGAGTAGCTACAAAGACTATAAGGGGAGCAGGAGACTAAAAGCAGAGACACACTTATGTGAGCATGCATCTCACATGACTCACCTGGCCCGGTTCCTGCCTCTCTAAACCTGAGCATGAAGCCCCATAGAAACACAATCAGCTCCATGCTCCAATTCAGAGTGTCGGCGGCCGGGCCGAGTGACTCATGCAAGATGCATGGGAGACACTCACACATGCAGCTCACATAAGTGTGTCTCTTCCCTAACTCTGACCTTTATGAGAGAGTGTTGTGGGCATGTTATTGTGCAAGAGAGTGGGAGAAGGTGAGCTGTGTCAATCCTATATTATGAATGATGGATCCTGTGTTGTAGATTATACTTTTCATGGTAATTTTGGCTTTGGTGACAAGAAGATAATCGTTTATAAGTGATCTATGGAAAACAGGAAGTTTCATAGAAAAAAAATTACCAAAATATCTGAAATTTGTTATATAAACCTGATTTAAACAGTAAATCATATTCTGAAGTTACATTTCCTGCATAATAAAACTAAATACGGTACCACAGCATTGTATATATCTACTGTACGAATCAGGAAGGTGGAAATTACAAAAACAAAACATATTGTCCACTGGCGGACGCAGTCAGAAAAGGGCCCCTGTTCAAGACCAATATATGGGCCCTTTTCAGACAAATATCTCATTAAAACACTATATCACCTGTTTTGGAGGTAGAAATGGGCCCCTTTACCTCTTGGGTTGTACCAATGATATGTCCATTCCCGACATTGTCCTGCACTAACATTAAAAGCTTATCCATTTGGTAATCATTTAATGTCAGCTAGAAAATGACATGAAATTATTAAAGAAACGGTCCAGGACTTATAAGACATATTATTAACATAGCAGAAGGATGGAAGAAAGGATCAGCGTATCCTTAAAAATGTAAGTCAATCTTTATTTTACTTCCGTTAAAATGTTAATTTCTCCAGACAGATTAAAAACCTTCTTCTGACGCGTTCTGGCTTCAAGCCGCTAAATCATTGAGTAATTACTTTTAAGGGCTTGAAGCCAGAAACGCGTCAGGAGAAAGAGGTTTTAGGATTGACTTACATTTTTTTTTTTTTTTTTTTTTTTTTTATCATCAATAATATTTATTGAGCTTATTAAAGGAGTTACATAACATATGACATGGATACAAGACAAAAACTACATCTCAAAGGAGCGGACAAAGATACCCCCCATGGTTAACATGGGAGGGACAGATTGAGATCTTCTCCTTAACTCAAGAGTGGAAGAGGTAGGACTTCCATTGGGTTGAAAATATTCAGTCTTAACTGAACTCTTGGCGCCGATTTGTCGGCGAGCTGTGTGGGGAATGGTGCCAGGCGAGATGGCAGAGTGAGAATATGGTTTGTTAAAGTTTCTTCAGAGGTCTTTGCTGATATCTTGGCAACTGTGCTTAAGTAAACTTCAAAATCCATATTTGTATTTGTAGTCCGCTTTTTCTCGTGGTCTCCGAGAGATAGGTAGTAAGTGTTGGGAAATTTTGCATAGTTATGGATCACATAGTAGCCCTGCGGAACTCATTCGAATCAACACAGCTCTGTATTTTGTTAGTAGATGACTCTTGAGGAGAACCTATTCACGGTATAAACTTAAACATCAAAAAGAGGAATATCCGGGGAGAGTTAGTGGGGGGAATTAGGGGAGAATAAACTGGATCAAACGTTAGGGAAGGGGGAACAAAGGTAAGGAGGGGGGAGTGAGTTTTAGGAAAGGGGAGAGGAAAGAGGGCATGGGGAATGGGGTGGGGGGCAGTCCCCCCAGGCCTCAAAAATGAAAGAAGAGAAGAGAAAGAAGAAGAAAAAAAAAAAAAAAAAAAAAGAAACAACACAATTATAGGAAAAAGGAACGAACAGAGAGTCACCAAATGGTAATCATGAAACTCAAGGCTTACTGCTTAATAGGGAATCTGCATTGCAAGGGGGTGATTAGCCCATAAGGCCCACGCCTCCGAAACATAACGTCTGGAGCCCCAGTCTTTAGCCAGGTAATATTCGTGGCAAAAAATGTTGTTAATTCGATCTGAAAGATCACTCATAGTTGGAGGCGAGAGGTGTTTCCATTTCGTTGCAATGCAGATTCTGGCAGCTGTCAGGATAAAGGTCATGAGGTGTCGGATCACTGGGGGGAAGACCATAATTCCCACATGTAGTACCGCTACTTGCGGGGTGAGGGGGATTGCCGAGCTCGTTATGGAGTCAATAAGGCCCGACACCAATTGCCAAAATTGAGCCACTTTAGGGCAAGTCCACCACATGTGAGCCAGATCCCCTTTCTGGCCACACTGTTTCCAGCAGAGGGGGGACACTTCCTTGTTGAATTTAGATAGTTTCGTGGGGGGGGTGTACCACCTTAGGTGGATTTTTTTTAAAAGTTCTGTGTGGTTAATACATCTGGAGGTAGAGATCACACAATGTGTGGCATCTTCCCACTCTTCCACTTCCGCATGAAAGCCCAGCTCCTCCTCCCACCTCTGTATGTAAGACAGACTTTGGGGAGAGTTCAACTCTTGTAGGTCAGAGTACATAAGTGATAGGCATTTCGTAGGTCTCGGGACCGACAGAATGGAGCGACGGAGAGCAGAGGGGGCCACCGGGGGGCACAGATCATGCTGGAATGTGGCCGAGCGGATAAAATGTGAGACCTGAAGGAATAACAGAAAGGAGCCAGACAGGGAAGGGTATTTGGTCGAGAACTCTCCCAGAGTCATCACGCGGCGACCCATGAGGATATCACTCAGATGCTTAGGGCCTCCATTTCTCCAAAGCGAGAAATTCAAATCGGGGATAAACCATTGCAAAGCCCCCAGAGGAATTTCCTCGGGAGGAAGTTTAGCCCAGTTCTTTTTAAAGAGGCCCCAGATATCCAACAATTCCCTGACCGTGCCCAACATGTCTGTCCTCCTCACCCTCCCCACTGCCTCCGCAGCCAGGAGGGTTTGGAGTGTACCTACTTGTGTCTCCGCCTCCTCGATCTGCCTCCATCCCAACGCCCCTCCCCTCCCCACCAGCATCCCGCCGATTCTAAGATAGTTGCCTTACGATAGGTTTCAACATCCGGAACCCCCATACCCCCTCTAGTAAGGCGCTGAAATAGTGTCGCTTTCTTGACTCTCGCTGGTTTGTTAGCCCAAATACATTTATTAATTAATGACTGGAGTCGCGCAATTAACCCGGACGGGTAATGAACTGGAACACATCTGAACATGTAAAGAATTTTTGGGAGCCACATCATCCTTACCGCCTGAACTCTCGCCATCCAAGACATAGATCCCAGAGGGAACCCTCCGAGCGCACCACTCAGCTCAGACAAAAGACGCTTTATATTTTGAGAAGCCACCTCAGATGAGGGGCAGAGGAGGACCCCTAGATAGGGAACCCCAGTGGTGGACCATTTGAATGGATAAATTCGAGCTAAGCGTTCAGAGTCCTCCCTCCGAATCCCAATCGGGAACAAGACCGATTTGCTTGTGTTAAGTTTGTAGTAGGAGACGCGAGCGAAGAGGTCAAGCTTTTCCATTATTCCAGGGAGGGAGGAATGAGGATTCTCAGTCACTATGATGACATCATCGGCATAGAGGCCCACTACATGTTTTTTTTCACCCACTGTAATCCCAGCAATCTCCGAGTCAGCTCTCAAGGAAGCCGCTAAGGGCTCCATAATAAGAGCAAACACCAGTGGGGAGAGGGGGCAACCCTGCCGAGTGCCATTAGTGATCCGAAAGGACCTGGAAGAGTAACCTGCCGAAAGGACTTTTGCGCATGGGTTCGAGTAGAGGCTTAGGATTGCTGATAAGATAGGGCCCGAAAATCCGAAGGTGGAGAGGACCTCCCTTAGGTAACCCCAATGCACTCTGTCAAACGCCTTTTCGGCATCTAGTGAGAGAAATACACAGGGGCACCTTTTCCTCTCCCCCACCTCTATCAGATTCAGCATCCTCCTGGTTCCATCTTTCGCCTGCCTCCCCCGCACAAACCCCACTTGGTCTTGGTCAACCAACAAGGGGATTATATCACCCAATCGGTTCGCAATTATTTTAGCAAAGAGCTTCAGGTCAGTGTTTAGCAAGGAGATGGGGCGGTAGTTTTCGGGGCGGTCCCGGTCTTTCCCCGGTTTAGGGATAGTAGATATCGTGGCTTCTAGAGCCGATTCTGGAATAGATCCAGTCACTTGCCAATGGTTGAATAGCCGGAGGAGGTATGGGGCCAGGACCGGTCCGAAAGTTTTAAAGTATTCGTTTGAAAACCCGTCCGGGCCTGGGGCAGAGTTGCATTTTAGACTTTTGATTGTCCTTTCAATTTCTCCTAAGGTGAAAGGAGAATTGAGCAGGTCTAGAGAGTCAGCAGGGATCTTTGATAGCTTCAGTTTTCCAAGAAAGCTCTTGATGTCAGGCAAGGAGGGTTGGGGAGTATCCGGATCGTCTCTCAAGTTATATAGCTTTTCATAGTAAATCGCAAAGGCGTCCGCAATCTTTGCCGGGTCTCGGATCAGGATCCCCCAGGACCCTTCATAGCCGAGATCGTACTTCTAGCTGCCTTCTTTTTGATCCTTCGGGCCAAGATCCTACCCGCACGATCCCCTGCTTCATAAAATTTGGTCTTTAATTTACGAAGACCCACTTCATGAAGACGAAGGAGGAGGGAGCGCAATTTAGTACGAGTGGCACAAATTTGAGAAAGGAGGAGAGGCGAGGGGGAAAGTTTATTAGCTGCCTCTAAGCGTTGAATGTCTGCTGTCCATTCCTTTTGAAGCCGCTCTCTATTTCTCTTGGCTTGTGCAGCTTTTTGGAGAAGGAGGCCCCGGAGGACCGATTTATGGGCATACCATAGCGTATCATCCGGGACCTCCCCATTGTCATTGTGTTGGAAAAATTCCCGCATCGACTCTCCCAAGTGCTCAACGACTTCCCCGTCAGCCAGCAAGCCCGCATTTAGTCTCCAGTGACGGGACGCACCACCTCCCACGTCTAATCCTATCTCCAGGGTTATCGGAGCATGGTCTGACCAAGTGATCACACCCACCTCCGAAGAACGACAACTCCCCAAGGCCAAGTCATTGACCAGGAAGAAGTCAATTCTGGAGTAGGATTGATGTACATGGGAGAAGAAGGAATAGTCCCTCTCCTCCGCGTGGTGGTATCTCCAGACGTCATGGAGGTGGTACTCCCGGCAGAGATCACCCAGTGCACCCCCCCCCCTCCGTAACGAGGAGGAGGAGTCCAGGCGGGGTTCCATGACTACGTTGAAGTCGCCACACACAATTAGTTTGCCCCTCGCTTCCTTTTCAATAAGATCAAACAGTGATCTAGTGAATTTTATCTGTCCCACATTTGGACCATAAACGCTGACCACAGTATAGGGGGAGCCTCCTATCTCACAATGTACCAGAATAAATCTACCATCTGGGTCAGGTGTGACGCCTAGCAAGGAGAATTGGACAGAATGTTTAATCATAATACAGACTCCTGCTTTTTTTACTTTCGAGTTGGCGTGAAAGATATGGGGAAAATCTCCGAGTTGGAGTCTAAAGTTATCCTCTTCTAGGAGGTGAGTTTCCTGGATACATATCACCTCCGCTTTTGAGGATCTCACCTCCCGCCAAAGAAAAGATCTCTTGGCTGGGGAGTTAAGACCCCTGACGTTCAAGGAGAGAAGAGAAAGAGACATCACCAGGCCCGGGGGGATCCCACCAGGGAGGGGATGAGGTAGGTGAGGGGAAGTTTAGGTGGGGTATGAAGAGAGCTGGTTAGACTTCGATATAGGGGACAGGAATGTAAGTGGGGGAAAACAAAGGAGGGAAAACGAACAATGGACAGGTAGGGAGTGAGAAAGCGAAACAACAAAGAGGAAAACAAATAATCAATTACAGTTATGTAAACGGTGCTGCAATATCCCACAACATTAGGAGATAAGTCCTTGGGGGAAAGGATGTTCCGGACAACCAGATGCCTCGCCTTAGATCAACAAACACGGGGCATAAGGGACTAACCAAAAGACCGGAACAAGTAAAGGATACCTTAGTGGATAAAGTCAATAGGGTCCTTTCTGGAGACATCTGCTGAATTGGTGAATGTCTTCTAGTCGATAGGGTCGCGACGGATGATCACGCAGTCCCGTCACCCCCCGGGACCTCTGCTGAAGCACGATCCGGACTACGTTGAGCAGGCTCCCTTCGGTCGGGAGTAGGGGAGACAAGATTCCAGGCTTTGAGAGATTTTCGAAGTAGTGTGGGTGAAGCATAGGAGTGACGTTTCCCTTTGTGTCGAAAGTTGAGGGACACCGGGGAACCCCAGCTGTAAAGTATGCCTCGGTCTTTAAGCACCTTGCAGCACGAGGCAAAGTCCCGTCTTCTTGATAGGGTCCCCGGTGAGAGATCTGGGAAAATCGATATATGAGCATATGGATCTGGGAGGGGAGGACCTCGTCTCATTCTTTGAAGCAGCCGGTCAGTTACTCCATTTCTGACCATGTGAACCAGTATATCTCGGGGTACCCCTTCTGGGAGATTTGGGGGCTTAGGAATACGAAAAGCTTTTTCGATAGCCAGGTCGGTGCTGGGGATGTCAGGTAGTGCAGCAGCCAGAAATTTTGAGGCAAGTTCATGAGGGTCTGCTTCTGCATCTAATTCCCTCAGACCTCTCAGCTTAAAGTTGTTGCGTCTCAGCTTATCTTCGAGATGACAAAGGGTTGCGTTCACAGTCCCCATCTCCCTGTCTAGGTCTGAATGATTGTCTGCCAGACTGTTATGTGCCTTGGCAAAATCACTCATTTTTTCTTCTAGATTTGTTGTTCTGTCTGCCAATGCTCCCAGGTCCTCCCTCAGAGTCCCTATCAGATCCTGCATTTTATTCATTAAAGTATCCCCCAGGGAGCCCAAGTAGGCTTTTAACATCCCTTGTGTGACAGGAGCGTGCTCCTCAGCCTCCATGTCCCGTCCTCCCGAGCTGCGCAGCGTGCGAGGGCTTGCAGGGGAGAGAGGAGGCTGTGTGTGCCGTGCTGCAGCCGGCGCCATCTTGGATGGAGAGGAGCGCGGGAGCTCGGCTCCAAAGTAATCGGTGAGCCTGTTCCCCGTCTGTCTGCGTTTAGGGGCGGCTCTAGGCATGACCGGAGGGTGCCAGGGGCGATCACAGACCTGTGGTGACTGGTGTGCAGCGTGGAAGAGCCGGTGAAGTGCCGATTTGCAGATCTCTCCAGGGAGCCCTCCTAGAATGCGACCGGCGCCATGAGCAGCTGGACACGCCCCCGACTTACATTTTTAAGGATGTGCTGATCCTTCCTTCCCTCCTTCTGCTGAATTGTGCCATTGTCAAAGCGGTTGGGATCTCTGCACCTGGGATGAAAAAGTGCAAACTACAGAAAGTATGCTGTGGGATTTCTGTACGCAATTCTTAACATAGGTTATTAATAGTGGATCATAGTGGATCAGAGTGGGGTGTGATGCCTGACACCTTAAACAATTAACTCATGTCCCGTACCCACCTGATGCGCACAGTGTATAGATACAGACCAGTTCTATACACTGTAGAGTGGTAGTTTGCAGGTACTGCAGCTCAGCTCCTATTTAAAGTGATTGTGATTTGTTCTGCAGCACTCAGGAGTGAGAACTACAGGGTATGGAGCTCGTCTGGCTCTATACGCCATGTTCACCTACCTCCTCCTTAGCGAAAGCAAAATCTGTAGTACATTACGGCAGATGTGTGCACTTACTGTACGCAGTCAGGCATTAAACCGATTCCATACAGCGTGGGTGGTGGCTGATTTATACAGCTGGCACTCGTAAGTACCATACGAAAGCTAAGTCTGAATAAAAATGGTAAACTCTGAGATGCCACTGTCAGTGGGATTTCTGAGATTAGAAAATAGTGGGGAAGTCTATTTCGATGACCATCAACCAGTGGTGTAACTTGAAGTTCTTTGACCCCTATACGAAAGCTTCAACAGGGCCCCCAATGATTGCATACCTATAACAGCAATAGTGTTTTTCTATAGGCAAAAGGGACTTTTGAGCCCCCTAGGCTCCAGGGCCTGGGTGCGATTGCAACCCCTGCACCTATTGTAAATACGCCCCTGCCATCAACTCCCACTCCCTCCACAAGGCGATCGCAGGATGCTCGTGTCTTGTCAGGATAACTAAAGGCCTACTGTTGTCTTTCTAGGCTTCGTAAGGTATTGGAGGTTCAAGTATTCTAAATGGCTAACTAAAGTAGTAGAAAACATAAAAAATATTTAAGAACACATAAATTCTTTTTACAAATATAGCAGTTTAAACCAGCCTACTTTTCCCATAATGTCAGTAGCAATATCTAAAAAAATGCAAATTGTTTTGTTCGTTTATATTATATGGGATAAATGAAGAAACTGAAAAGTTAGGACCATGGCACACCTGGCGACGTCGGCGGCGATATTTTAGCAGTGCTGTGAAACCAGGCGGCCGATCTGGGGCGATGTGTACACATCGCCCCATGTAAAAGGCCGACAGCGACCTGACAGTTGATGGGAGCCATAGGCTCCCATTGTACTGCATCGCCGCTGGGGTTTTGAGACACCCCGGCGGTGATGCCGCCTGTCAGATCGCCGGAGGTGTCTCCCCATGTAAACGGGGGAGTGGCGACGCTGGCGGGGCGCCAAAAGCGTAGGCGCCCCCGCCAGTCGCCGCCGACATCTCCGGCGAGGTGGCACCATGTAACGGTACCCTAATGGTCCATTTACACGCGGCCACCGGAAGGTAGACACAGGCAGGCATCGGACACAAATTGTGCCTGTTGCCTTGAAAAGACCACAATGTGGCGGCGTGTAATTCAGGACGTTCCTTCCTGTGCCTTCCCTGAAGGAAGGAAAGTCCTGAATTACACGCCGCCACATCATGGTCTTTTCAAGGCAACAGGCACAATTGTGTCCGATGCCTGCCGGTTTCTACCTTCCTGTGGCCGCGTGTAAAGGGACCGTAATAGTTCTCACAATATAGACACTGAAGCCATTTTTTTATTTAAAAACACAACTTTTTATGTATCCCCCTTTTTTCTGTAAAATCAATAAAAAGGAACCTGATTTACAAAAAAAAACCACAACTTGATAAAAAGAACTTGGTGCTCTGCCCATATTGCTATATTGTACCCATATTGCAGCCCTATTCACTTCTCCAATGCTGGGGTGTTATATCAGACACAGCCAATGGTCATTATCCCCCATTTGTAGTCACAAAAACTAATGGGTATGAGAACCTGTGATCGTGCGGTCCTAGCAGTCGGATCACATACTGATACGAAAGTCAAATGCCTCCAACCATTACAAGTACAAAACCCTCTATAATACTATGAACAAGCTCATCCCAAATCAAAACATTGCATTTTCCATGAAACATTGTAACGCCGCAGAATGACAGAACTGATACACACTCTAAATGAGATGAACAATGAAAAACATCCAATATTATTGAAGGCGACAGGTTGGTCTATAGGGAAATAAACCATTTCACAAACTGTTCACAGTAATCTGGAATCTACTGCAATGGACAATGTTAAGCATATGGGGATGACATTCACCCTGATGAGGAAATAAGGCATGCACCCCCCTCTGTAATGAAAGCATCTGATATATATTACCAGCAGGGTATACTGTGCATATTTATGAAGAATAGGGCAGGCTTATTAAGTAGCCCAAGAAAATGTCAGCCTGGCGATTACGAATACATCTTGTCAATTGATATTCAAATGTTTGATGCTCACGTCATTGAAGATGGAAAGGGCAACATGAAAGCCACTAAAGATGATGAAAATAAAATATAAAGATTGGACCATTAACGACAGAATAAAATTTTATATTTCCCGGTGCAGTGTTTAGCGTAGATCCAGGGTCTATAGCTGCTATAGGAGTACATAGAAAAGGAAGTCCACCCTTGCTCTCTTGTTTTTGGCTATGAAGCTTCTCATATACTCAGAAGTACTAAATCCGCTGTCGCTTAGAAGCTGCTACCAGACCACCCATGGTCTCGAAAAGGTAGGGAGGGGCAGCGTTAGGGCATGCTCTGCAGCACGGACGTACTCAGCGAGGGGTGGGGCAACTACCCCCCACCCACCAGTGCTAGAAGCTACTGCCACCCCCCTCCCCGCCCCTCGCTTCTTCTTACCAGCTGGTTTTTGTATGTGTGTTCCACTGTGGAACGCATATAAGCAGGCTGGTGACGACGCCTCCTCCACACTAGGAGTAGGCGGCAATTCCTGTTTTATGTGTTCCACAGTGAAACGCAGGTCGACACCGCCTCCTACTGAGTCTTCAGTTTTTGCAGACACCAGAGCAGCGGGGAAACTGGGAGAGGCAAGTACAGATTTATTTTTTTGAATATACGGTGGCCAGAAGACTATGGGGAGAGGAGAGGCGTGCATTAAACAGTATAAAGAGTTATGAAACTGCATATATGAGGCTGCACTATATGGAAAGATATGAGGCTGTACTATATGATATCATTTTCTAATTCCTCTAGTGAAGCTCTTTCTATTCATGCATTCTTTTATTTATATGTCTCCCTCCTATCCTCTGTAAACTGCAAATAAAAGGATTCAATGCATATCTCAATCACAGTGAGTGATCACTTACTTCTCTGCTGGGCACTTCCCAGGGAATGAATATTTATGTAGTGACATCACTGCATACAAGGCAGGTTCAGTAGAAATCACTCACATGGGGGCTCTGTATCCTTCTGTCTGCCATCCTTGTATCCAGCAAAACAAATGTTGAAATAAACACATATAATCTATCACAGTCAATACGGCTTGTGGTCAGAGCACCAAATGCAGGAGATTGCCTTAGCTGAGCTATCAGATATGTCACGTTTCTGAAGTGTGGCCAGCACAACCCTCCGGTGCCGTCGGTCATAGATTTCCATTTTCTCTTGACTGGGCTTTGTATGATCCCTGCAGGATCCTGTGTCCCGCGCAGTGTCCAGGCAGCCCTCCGGTGCACACTTCCTTGTACTAAGGTACGTCACTTCCAGGGCATTAAGATAGATGAAGCCGCACACGTTTGGTATATGGCCAATCCTTATTCAGCCAGTTGGTAATTCACATGGTGAGGGTGGTGGGTGGGAGGACGTGGGGGGTGGTACAACGGGCCGTTTTGCTACCGCAAGTGGAGCTTCAACAGGTACAATCCTCCCTTCACCATGTGAATTACCCACTGGCTGAATAAAGGATTGGGCATATACCGAACGTGTGCGGCTTTATCTATCTTAATGCACTGGATATCAGATATGTGCCTACCATCGCTCCCTGCCTGTCTCTCCCTCCCTCTCCCCATCAGAAGTAGCTTGCAGGACAGGAAAATGAAGCTAGAAGTGAGGCACAGAGCACTTGGGAGAGAGGGAATGCCAGCCTAGGAAGGAGTAAATAATAAATGAACATTTACATACTGCAGACTATTCAGCAGTGAAAGTCATGAACTAGACTAGTGAAGCTGCAGTGCTGTGCAAATTAATTGAGACAAAGCATTTTTTAAGTAAAATCGTAACTTGGGGTTACCAGTCAGTGATTCACACCAGTTTTAACTGCTTTGAACAGGTGTGAGAGTGTACAACCTTGAGTAACAAAATGTGGTTTAACTGGTTTTAGTCAGAAAATAACAGCTAGCTGCCCCCTCAGCTTCAGGTGAGAGCTTGTTTCTGTGAGGAGTGGTTTACTGTACTTTTTCTCAGTGTGATTTGTACCAGTAAAAATGGATGTTACTCCACGGAAGAGGTCTAGAATTATTACTATTAATGAACATACAAGCCTGACTGTAAGAGAAATCGCTTCCACCGTTGGTATTGGAAAATCTACCGTTTCAAGAATAATTCGCACATACAATGAAACTAGATAATTTTCTCCAAAACAAAAAGGGAAATGTGGAAGAAAAACGAAAACGACACCAAGAACGACACCTGACAGTCCCTTTAATACTTGGTGCACACCACCAAAGATTATCTCACATCCAGACCAGATTTTACTGTGACAAATTGTAAAACCTTATCTATAAAAATGAGAATGCGCATAGGGTCTTATCCTCAATAGGAATCAAATCCCATACAGTGTGAAAACTGCTCACCTGATTTAGTTGTGAAGCCCACAACTAGCTTGATCGCTCAAACACAGCAGCCGCAGCCGGGACCGCACTTCCACAATCGTGGGGGTGAAACTCTATCCGGGACCAAGTGTCTTTCAGTCCGCGCCACAGCTCCAATAAGTAACAAAAACACTGGAGTGCTTTGAAACAAGGTATCTTCAGTTTTATTTTCCGACGCGTTTCGGAGCTAACACCCAGCTCCTTCCTCAGGGAATGACCTACCCAGCTCTTTCCTCATACCCTGAGGAAGCAGCTGGGTGTTAGCTCCGAAACGCGTCAGAAAATAAAACTGAAGATACCTTGTTTCAAAGCACTCCAGTGTTTCTGATACTTATTGGAGCAGCGGCGCGGACCAAAAGACAATTGGTCCCGGATAAAAATTGTAAAACCTTAATATCATAGAAGCAGATTTACCATGATTTCTATTGGGAAACACCTCATCTGCCAATCTTCGCCCACAGTTGATCATCTTGGGCAGCAGACTCATTATAAAGAGGTAAACTATAAACTTTCTGTATTTGCAGGTCTGAAGATGGGCAGTGCAACATTGTTCCAGTGATGCATCTCTCCATATGGCCGCTTATCACAGGTAAAACATACTTCCAACATTTCCTAACGCATGCTGCTATATCACTTCGTGAGATAAATAATTTAGACATGTGGATAAAACAAGCTTAGGACAGGGCTGGAGAAATCTCAGGGGGCAGTTCCCAATGCTCCTAGAAATCTGTTGCTGCAGGCTAACTTTTTTTTCTTATTAATGTCTATGGGAGTCCTCATTTGCCGACCATTAAAAACCAAATTAGTTCCTAAAGTCTATAATAATTAGTCCTCTCCAGGGATAGAATGTCTCTGAGCTCTGAATCCACCTTGGGCTATCATCAATTAGTACATGAAAATGGTGCAAACAATAAGCTGGAGTAGTTGTGTTGCAAAATATTGTATACAATTCAAGATGGATCTGTAGAAAATGTTGCAAGATTAGTGGATTTTTTAAGCATTTCTGTTTAATAAGCAAACCTAGTTCAATTCACACAGTGATCTTCAGAACCTCATCCTCTGGATTAGTGGGTGGCCCAGCGGTCAGACTCCTAGCTGTTGGAAAGCTACCCTCTATCCATAGGATAGGAATTAACATCCAACCTTGATAGATACTCTTTAACTGAGAGGCGAGCATGTAATTCATGTCTAAGTCTGATTCGCCCCTGGCGGGGACCATGGGGTACTCAGAACCAGGCCCTCCCGATGTCGTCAGGGGCTGCGGGATGTCACGGTGGCTTAACCCAGTCTGTGATACCCTCGTCGGGCGATCAGTTAAAAGGGGGAAATTGAAAAAGAGATTAAAAAAATATAAAAATAAAATAAAAGTTTAACGTGACGCCACCCAAAGAATGCGGACGCTATTGCTGCGGCTGCAGTCGGTACCTCTGGGGATGATGGGAGTAGCAGCTAAAAATGGCTTAGTTCTCCACGTGAAGAGCGGGTCCCCAGGGCAACCGGATAGTCTGTGGAAGTAATTTGGGGAATAGAAGGCTAGCAGGACTTAGCTGGCTGCTACCAGTGATCAGGGACAGTGTCGTGCAGGGCCGGCGATTCAGTCTACCTCTCCTCAGGCGCAGAAATGAGAGTCTCATACAGTGCTGAACTTCAACCTAGTTTACTCTGCTTTCTTGGCAGATGTTCAAGTTACAAGACAGTGCAGTGGCGGCTCCAGTAGTCTTTTAGTAGCTGGGATGGCTCGTCCAAATCACACCCCTTTGTGTTCCTTTCCATGGGCCTCCTATCTTACTCTTACACACGCAAAGCTATGATCTAGCAGCCACGGGCCTTTGTTGGGGGACCTGTCTGGTCCCCTGGCCCTAGTATGGCGACCTTCTCTTCGCTGCGCCGGATTTTGGGTCGCAGGACATGAAGACCCCGCACCCCGCCAGGTTCGTGGTTGGAGCATGGAACATCCTAACCACCTCAGAGCCAGCACCCTAGTTTCTGCCCCAGTCCTTCAGCTTTCCCGCTAATTCGGCGCACAGGTGGATTGCTCACTCCTTGTGCCCCTAGGACTCCTGTCTCTCTACGGTCTGTAGCCGGGGACCCGGAACAGCCTCATGGTGGTACAGGCCGCCGAGTCCGTGTCCTTTCAGTCTTGTCTGATGATGGTGTTCTCTCCTCTCAGTCTGCTTGACTGACTACTCACTGACTACTGTTTAACTGGCTAACTGACTGTGTTGTTTTCTGGTTTTGTTTCCTCCCCTGACCGTTTAATGTCCAACTTTCCCACCCTCCATTTATTTCCTCCCGCCATCTCGTTGCTGGGCATAGTGTCCCTAATCTTGGGATCGGAGTGTGTTGGGTGTGTGTTTGGGGTGACTGAAATGACCGATCTTGGTTGCTGCAGCTTCTAGTGGCGTCCGGAAAGCAGGGGCACCACATATCCAATTCTAAGATAGCCATTCTCTTAGTATGCTCATCTCTCTAGCTCTAATAAGGCAGATAGAATGGCGTAATCTTGATATGATTTTGATCGTATATCTTATACCAAAGTACTTAAAGCAAATGTGTCACCAAATTTCACAACACATACTGCATACATTATTAAATAGATATCTTACAACCTATCAAACTGCTATTCTTACACAGACAGTCTATACATGAATGGTTTGAAACTCATTCTCTGCCCAGATATGGTGACTAAGATTCAATAGGGACGGTGTGTTGAAGGTCCGCGCTGCTACAAAGACCACAAAGCCAAAGTCTTCTATTTATGAGGCTTTATTAAATCCATCCGATATGTATCTTAGCAGCGCACAGCGCTGTTAACATAGGGTTTCTATGGGGCCCCGCTTAGCTGCGCTGCTAAGAAAAATATTGGGTTGCTATGGAGCCTGCAGTTACGGAAATGACGTGTTTGGTTCCACAAGAAGGCTGCACAGCAGAGCGGAGGGAGCCAGGCTGGGGGCGCACAATTTGATTTCAATATCACGCCCACTAGGGCGTGATAAAGACTCCTGAAGGCGGCGAGAAGGACCAAAGAGGACACCCAGGGGGGCTAGCAACGGTAGCCCCCCGGTTTATTAACATACGCCCCACTAAGGTATAAATACATTTTATTACTCACTCACAACACACATTTAGCATAGAAAGGGAAAGTTAAGAGCTGTAATAGGAAGGTGCAGGGACAGGTAGTGATAGCCTGGGGGGGCTTTATCTAGGTGACAGGTTCCCTTTAATCATAATCACAGACGTGGATTCTTTACTGTAAGAGCAGTGAGACTATGGAACTCTCTGCCACATGATGTTGTAATGAGTGAGTCACTACTAACATTTAAGGAGGGCCTGGATGCTTTTCTTGAAAATATAATATTACCGGTTATATATACTAGATTCTTTAATAGGGCGTTGATCCAGGGAACTAGTCCGATTGCCGTATATGGAGTCCGGAAGGATTTTTTCTCCCCCCAATGTGGAGCTTAATGTTTGCCATATGTTTTTTTTTTTGCCTCCTCTGGATCAATATGTTAGGCTGCTTTCACTCTACGTTTGTCCGTGATCCGTGGCTGTCCGAATTGGCCCCGATGTTATCCTATGGGCACGGATCGGATTTGCCCTTAATGGCATCCGATTTTTGTCGGATCCGATTCTGTCCCGATTTTTTGCTGTGCCCAAAATCACAGACTGCTGCGATTTTGGGCACAGCGGATCAAATCGAACCGAATCGGATCCGACATGATCCGCGCAAAATAACATGGGGCCTATGGAGCACAGGTCCGAGGAAACAGCTGATCGTTCCTCAGACACGATTTTAGTGTACTGAGCATGGTCAGTACATTAAAATCGCTCTGTGCCATCTAATTTCACTTCTGCAATGTATATTCATACATTGCAAAAGTGAAATTTAGTAAAAAGAAAGGGTTAAAAATAAAAAAAATCTTTATTCTCACCTGTCCCGCGATCCACCGATGCCTCCAGCAGCGCTCGATGCTTATAGGACCTGGAGTGACTGTGACGTCACGCCAGGTCCTATAGGGATCAGAAGAAGATAGCTGGAAGTGCCGGGGGAGTCGTGGATGGGTGAAAATAAAGATTTTTTTTATTTTTTAAGGTCGGGAGAAAGAGGGGAGAAAGAGGGGAGAAAGAGGGGTGAAGGGAGTGTGGCGCCCCGCAACGAGTGCGTCACAGGAGGGTATTGCAGCCATAAATGCAGCAGCAATATTCTCTGACCCAGTAGTTATGTGGTTAACTCAGAGATTCATACCCTGCATGCAACACTAGTAGAGGGGACCAATCCAGGTCCTGGTGGGCGGAGTGCAAGGGTAGTGTGTAGGAAAAGTTTAGTCCAGCTTAGAGAGAGTTCTAGTCTCGAGCCTGGAGAAGCAACAGCTACTTAGAAGACCTCTGCAGACTTCCAGCTCTGCAACCCAGGAGAGGGGGTTGCACAGTCGGTGCAGCCCCCTGGCCACCTTCTACCGGCCATCGTCTCACCCTTACCACGGTTAAGCACCATTACTCCCGGTGCATCACCAACCGAACTTGGGCATCCAAATGCGGGTCCAAAACTACCCCACGCCCTTATACAGCAGATTTGCTGGTACCGAAGCTACCAGCAGTTCAGCTCTGCTATGCGAACCAGAAGAGTGGAGGAGCAGCTTCACAGGAGCAACCCACCACCCGCCAAATTCCAGTCGTCTAACCAGCGGTGTACCCATCAAGAGATCCAAGGCTCCCCAAAATATCCATCACGTATACTTTGGATAGGGCATTGAAGCAGCCTCCCCATACCCGTTCTGGTATTCCTGGGCGACAAAGGCAAACAGCTAGAATGGAGGAACACCGCGGATCTCTGAGGGACACCTATCACTGCTGAGTCCACCGGGTCCACTACCCGTTAACTGTATGCCATATACTGCTTGCTGGTTACAGTAAAGACCCGTTACAGAGACTTACAGTGTTCGTGCTTCCTTATGAACTGTCTTTCCGCACTTCAAGGTAACCGCAGCTGCCGCACAACATCTTAAGCAGCTCCAGCCTCTGGGGATCATCGCTCAGCCTGTGGGGAGCGTTCCATCTTGCTGCTATCCATCCCCCGGAGGCCTCGCAGCATCGGTAAGACTTACCGAACTACTTATAGGTGGCGTCACGAATAAATTAACCCCTTAATCTGTTCCCACAAGACGTCTTCAACTCTTTGATCTGCACTCAACCGGGCCCCACTACCGGCAGGCGCGGTCCACCCGTGACAAGGAGGAAGAAGCTACTGCCTGTTGAAACCGGAGTCCCCGGCCACGGTGAGTCATGAGCAGGGAGAGGAGGGGGGAAAGAGGTGACAGGAGGCAGAGAGGAGCGAGGTGATAGGAGGGAGAGAGGAGGGGGGCGAGGTGACAGGAGGAGCGGGAAGAGGAGGAGAGAGGGAGAGGATCCAAACTGATCCTGCAAAATATCGGAATCGGATGCCTATTTGGCATCCGATTGCAGGCATCACTTTGGATCCGTTGCTGTCTGAGGGGTCCTGCAAAAACTCGGATCCCCTCGGACAGCAAAATAACGCAGTGTGAAAGTAGCCTTAGGCTATGGGCTGAACTAGATTGGCTTAAAGTTTACCTTCAGCCTTAAAAACTATGTTACTAAGTCTCCAGTCTTGGCGATCTTTGGCAGTTCCAGTGGTGTGGCCCACACTAATCCAACAATTCTGACCTATCCAGTGGATTATGAAGGTAGACCAGAATACCCTTTTAAATCCTGAATTCAAGCTTTTGGCTCAAGTACCAGCAGCGGGACAAACACCAATCCTTGCTGTTACCCACGCTGATCCCACAAATATTTCCTGTGGGTAGGTTAACAGTTATGCAGACCAGAACAACATTTTAGTTACACGCGCTTATGACCAGGGCTCTTAAAATGTCTCTGACTCCAACTCGACCAAAATGGGCACGGACTCTGACTCCACAACTACAACTCCACACAACCATGGCTGTGAAGTCAGTAAACCAAACACCTGACTCTGACTCCTCAATTTCCCTGAATCTGACTCCACCAAAAATGACTCCGATTCCACAGCCCGCTTATGACTAGTCAATGTGATTAAATAAAAGCTCTATGACAAGACAAGCAAATAAAAAGAGTCCTTTTCAAAGAAGATAAATGTTAAGCTTTCCTCCCCCAACATACTTCCAAAAGTAACAAATCAATCTGGGCACAAGAGCGGAGTCTGTGATCTTTGTAAAAGGTGTGCGAAGTCTTGGCTGATGAGTTTTGCGCTTGCCACATTTTATTTTTACCACTATGATAAAATCACTGTCATTATGCTTAACAACTGAACCCAAAGAAAAAAGTGCTGCATAAATGTCTCAAAATTACCGTCCTTATTGGAATGATTTAGACCAGAGGCTGACAGCATGGAACTTTCAATATTTCATGGGGAAAAAAAAATGTTCATACAGTCCCATGTGAAGGAGGTTTTTAATGAGGACGTTACCAGGATGTGTGACCAAATCCTGAAAAAACTGTTATGCTGAGACCACAAGGAATCAGCCTGACTGTACAATAAATGCTTTAGCGTTTAATGTTTAATGTCTTGTCCTAAATTAAACTCCTGGAGAAGCACTTCTTACCTCAACACAATTCTGTTCTTATATATTGACTGCTGTCATTCGACCTGAGCGCTCTTTGCCGTACTATCAACCCTAGTATTCGGCATTTGAGCTACATTTTTAATTAAACCATATTGGCAAAAGCTATGTGATTGACAGGGGCATTTAATGTGCCATTGAATTGTTAGATAGCGGATGGCAGGCTTTGGAAATGGCCGTGCTGAGTTTTCACTTATACAGAAGCTTCAGTGCCCAGCAGTATCTACAATCGAAGAAAGATGAATAATGCAGTCACCTCTAATATATCCTATTGAAAAAGCTTAGGCATTCATATTCAAGTTACATTTTTTTATTGACCTGAAAAGGATTTGAAGCACTGTCTGCAATGAGTTAACATAAATAGGAAAAATGTCTGCTAATTTTAATACATTAGTTTAGACCAGCTAAAGTCCCAAAGCCTGTGTAAAAGGGCACAGACACACTACTCAAGCTGTGAGTATCTTGCATGCACCTTGCATGAGTCACCCGGCCAAGTGCCTGCCTCTCTGAACGGGATCGTGGAGCGCCATAGAAATACAATCAGGTCCATGCTCCCGTTCAGAGAGATAGCAGCCGTGTGTCTCTGCCCTAAGGCAAAGTACTGTATGTTTCACCCGGCTTCATCAGGGGCCCCCTGGTGAAACTAACTGGGCTGGAAGAGATCTATTCTGCTGATCTGTATTGGTTCCAGCAGTCAGGGTACCGTTACACATAGAAACATTGTATGCTATTTCACTTGCAATTTGCTGGTTGCAGTGAATTCATGGACACATTGTTTTATTTTGTTGCCGTGTACAAATGGAACAATGTGTCCATGATTTCACTGCAACCAGCAAATTGCAAGTGAAACTGCATGCAATGTTGCGACGTGTAACGGTACCCTCAGATCCCACAGATCTATAGGTTATCACCTAACCTGTAACTTCTTTTCACCAGACAACCCCTTTGAAGGGAATATGTCATCATAAAATGGTGTTTTGTTTAAACTATGTGCACACAGTGCATTTTATGTGTTTTTCATTCGTTGTTTTGGTGCAGTTTTGTCAGAAAACTGCATGGTCATCCTAAAGAGAGCAAAGTCAATGAGACTCTTGAAGTGTTGTGCACTTGATGCTTATTTTTTCCTTGCAAATTAGATGCAGAAAAAAACCTGCAGCATGTCAATTGTTGGGGCGTTTTTGCATTTTTCACCCATTGGCCTCATTGTAATCATGAAAAAAAAGCTGCAAAAACACAGGAATGTAGGTATGTTCTCGCTGTGCATTTTTATTGGTGCTGATTTAGTGTGTTTTTCAAAATAATACTCGTCTCTTTCTCTGTCCGAAATTTTTGGCACCAATTGCGCTTGCAGCCAAAATCAAAATTTTACGTTGAATGTTTAAGAGGGTTTTGTTAATTTTTTTTTCACATTTTTTCTGTATTACCTAAATCAAAATGAGAAATATTGACATTATCACATTGATCACAGCTGATTAGACTCAGTGGAGGGAGCTGACGACCCCAGCACCTCTGTGATTAGCTGTTATCAGCTCTGACAAAAATGAAGATCAGAAATCCATCCCAGTATGCTGTGATGTCACGGTATATTTTAGAATAGATCATAGCAGGTAGTCTCATCCAATCATCTGCAAATTTAGAGGATTATCTCATGTTCATTAATGGTTAAAATCGCAATGTGTTTGTTAAAACAAGCAACTAAGGCTGGCTTCACACTGTAGTTTTTCACTGATCAGTGTCCATCAGTGTTTGTGTGCCAAAACCAGGAGAGGAACCAGGAGTGTCTCTAAAACCCAGAACAGGTGTCAATCTTTCAATTATAGTTTTTCTCTGCAAGTTCCTTTCCTGGTTCTTCTCCTGGTTTTGGCACCCAAACACTGATGGACACTGATCAGTGAAAAAACTGCAGTGTGAAGCCAGCCTTAGCAGTTTACTTCTTATTACAGTTTTTCAGTTTTCAGTTTTTCACTGATCAGTGTCCATCAGTGTTTGGGTGCCAAAACCAGGAGAGGAACCAGTAGAGGAACTTGCAGAGAAAAACTATAATTGAAACATTGACACCTGTTCTAAGTTTTGGAGACACTCCTGGTTTTGGCACACAAACACTGATGGACACTGATCAGTGAAAAACTGCAGTGTGAAGCCAGCCTCAGGGCCACTTTACACACACCAACTTATCTGTCCAACTTCTGACCAACTTGCTGGTTGCAGTGAAATCATGGACACATTGCTCCATTTTGTGGCTGTGTACAATGGAACAATGTGTCCATGATTTCACTGCAACCAGCAAGTTGGTCAGAAGTTGGACAGATAAGTTGGTGTGTGTAAAGTGGCCTTGATGGTGGGGTTACACGTCCCGATATCGCGGCGATATCGGAGGCAACGGCGCGGGAGCACGCATTTTTCAGCCCTTTTCCCGATATCGCATCGGCGGTTTACACGCTGCGATATCGGGAAACAACGTCCCTCCGATGTGTACGCCCACCAACCCAGTAACGACCATTTAACATGGGAGTTAATGGGTGAGGTGCGAGTACACATCGGAGTTGGGCTGTCACACGCTGCGATGCTGCTACAACGGCCATGCGATATCGGGGAGTTGAATAGCTCTGCTATTCAACTCTGATATCGTTTTGGCATCGTTCCAGCATCGCGTTGTACACTGAAACCGTACAACGCGCGCCCGATATCGGCTCCAACTTGCGACCCACGTGACTTTTTGTCGGAGTTGGGTCGGAGTTGGACGCCGATATCGCGGCGTGTAAACCCACCATTAGAAAAAAATGCACGCTCCCGCGCCGTTGCCTCCGATATCGCCGCGATATCGGGACGTGTAACCCCACCATAAGAGTTCTTTGGATCACTGAAATCAATCTCCGATACCTGTGATGATTAGTTTGGCAGGTGAGCCCAATAAAAGGAAAACTGGGTGTTCCACAATATTAAGCAGCCCACAGTTTTCAAGTAACATGGGAAAGAAAAAGGATGTCTCTGCTGCCGAAAAGCAACAAATAGTGCAATGCCTTGGACAAGGGATGAAAACATTAGATATTGCACGAAAACTTACCGTAAGTGTGATCATTGTACTCTGAAGAGATTTGTGGCTGATTCTGAGCACAGATGTGTTTGTGCAAATAAAGGCAGAATGAGGAAGGTTTCTGCCAGGCAAATTCATCGGATTAAGAGAGCGGCTGCTAAAAAGGCCTTACAAACCAGCAAACAGATATCTGAAGCTGCTGGTGCCTCTTTAGACCCTTGAACCTCAAGGTGTAGGATCCTTCAAAGGCTTGCTGTGGGGCATAAACCTACTATTCGGCCACCCCTAAATAGTGCTCACAAGCAGAAACGGTTGCAGTGGGCCCAGACATACATGAAGACTAATTTTCAAACAGTCTTTTTTACTGATGAGCGAAAAGCAACACTGGATGGCCCAGATGGATGGAGTAGTGGATGGTTGGTGGATGCCACCATGTCCCAACAAGGCTGTGATGTCAACAAGGAGGTGGAGGAGTCATATTGTGGGCCAGAATCATTGGGAAATAGCTGGTAGGCCCCTTTAAGGTTCCTGGGGTGTGAAAATGACCTCTGCAAAGTATATAGAGTTTCTGACTGAGAACCTTCTTCCATGGTAAAAAAAGCAAAAATGTGCCTTCAGGAGCAAAATCATCTTCATGCATGACAATGCACCATTTCATGCTGCAAAGAATACCTCTGTGCCATTGGCTGCTATGGGTATAAAAGAAGATAAACTCATGGTGTGGCCACCATCTTCCCCTGACCTCAACCCTATAGAGAACCTTTGGAGTATAATCAAGCAAAAGATCTATGAGGGTGGGAGGCATTTCACATCAAAACAGCAGCTCTGGGAAGCTATTGTGACATCATGCAAAGAAATACAAGCAGACACTCCAGAAACTCACAAGTTCAATGGATGCAAGAACTGTGAAGGTGATATCAAAGAAGGGTTCCTATGTTAACATGTAACTTGGCCTGTTATTATATTTTGGAGTTAAATAGCTTTTTATTACAGTGAATGTGACCTCCTAATGCTGCAAATTCAACAGATGAGCATTTTCAGTTCTTTAAAACATATCAAATGTTTGGAAACTCTACTGTGCATAATAATTTGGAACAGTGCATTTAGAGTTTGTTTAATTTTTAAGATTATACTGTTATCATTGGGAGGTTTCTTCAATAAAATTCAATGTATACTCTAACGGGTGATGTCTTATTACACTGACTGTCATTTGCACCGACCATTTAGAAAAATCAGAGAAAAAGAACATTTGCATAATAATTTGGAACACAGTGTAGCTAGGAAGCGCTACTCTGAAGATGGCTGCATAACTGGACCTGATTAGCTTTAGTGCCCCTGCTAGTGCGCCTCCAGTATTGCAGCATAGGAGAGTGCACAATTCAAACTAGTGACACTATCATTACATGCTGGTCCAAACTGTCAATCTTCGAAAGCACCAAGAAGCCAGAAGGCACAAGAAAAAGTGAGCATCGCCCTTTAGCAGACAACCTGAAGATGGGAAAACTGGCAAAACAGCAGGATACAAGTCATATAATGGACAAAGATAGTGTTATTCTTTGTGTACACCTACAGGAGAACTTATTCTGAAAAGTTAATTGAGAATACAGTTATACTTTAATTGCTGAGGATGCACCATTATTCAAGAAGCCAGGGTTCCAATGGTTTTTAGCCAATGGTATAGAAAATTTAGTCTGCTGCTTTAAGGCCCCTTTACACGCTGAGACTTTCCAGCGATCCCACCAGCGATCCGAACTGGCCGAGATCGCTAGAAAGTCTCTATGCAGTCGCTGGTGAGCTGTCAAACAGGCACACTCACCAGCGACCAGTTAGCAGCGGCATCGCTTGTAACCAGGGTAAACACCGGGAAACTAAGCAAAATGCACTGCTTAGTTGCCCAGTGTTTTCCCTGGTTACCAGCGTCTTCTCGCTTACAGGCTGGGCTAAGCGGGAGGACGCCAGTAACCAGGGTAAATACCGGATAACTAAGCAGAGTGCGCTGCTTAGTTAGCCGGCGTTTACCCTGGTTACCAGTGCCCAGCATCTAGTGTGCGGCGATAGGCATTGGCTGGGAGGTCGCTGATCGTTGGTCTCTCGCTGTCACACACAGCGATGCGTGCTGACCAACGGGAGACCAAGGACCAAAAAAAATAGTCCTGAATGATTTGTAGCGATCAGCGACCTCACAGCAGGGGCCAGGTCGCTGATGCGTGTAACACAATGCAACATCGCTGGAGAGGTCGCTGTTACATCACAAAACCTGTGACGTTTCAGCGATATCGCTAGCGATGTTGCAGTGTGTGAAGTACCCCTTAGGGGCACATTTAGAGATTAAACTAATGGATTCCATTTTTTTTTTCCATTTCCAGTTTTGCAAATACTATAGATAAATATGAGCTGAAGGATTTTACATGGTAAATCTATAAAAAAATATAAGATGATTAGATGTCTTTCAAGGTTCTTAAATCGAGAAACATTTCACTGGTGATGAAGACGCGGCTCGTACATAGTCTGGTCTATTCTGTAGTAACATATGGAAGAGAAACCTGGACGATAAAGGAACAAGACAGAAGAAGAATCAACGCCTTCATAATGTGGAGCTGGAGAAGGACGTTATCAATACCATGGATGGGAAGAAGAACAAACACATCAATTCTGGAACATATCAAGCCTCTTATGTCACTGGAAGCAAAGACCACCAAGCTATGACTTTTCTACACATCATACGAAGAGAGCAATCACATCATGGTCCGAAGAACAGAAGGGTTTTTTGACTACTTTGACGGTTTTACAGGCTCAAAAGTGCCCCGATGTTGTTACGAAATTGCTCTTGATCTTATTAAGAGAACACTCAGGGGAAGCGGGGGTGTGGGTGTTGGGGTGGGGGTGGAGGTGAGATATTATTGCACAGTTTATGTGCGGCCTATCAGTTGTACTTATATTGTTTATATGTCCCGGGTCTGTAGTGAGCCTTTCCATGGTTGTCCACGACCCTCGGATCCTTCTACTTTTTCTGTGGGGATTCGGTTGTCCGGCTGTGACCAGATTAGACAAATAAAGTCTCTCCTTTCTGTTCTCTGACCCCTCAATTTTTGTTGTACCCCTTTTTTTTATCTATTCTTCTGTTACCCTTCTTGTTTTTCCCTTCTCTTAACCCCTTCCTGTCTGCTATCTCATAATGTCACAATGCTGCCCTACTGAATTGAAGATAAGCTTGTTAAATGTAAAGGGTTTACATGATCCAGGCAAAAGGTCTATCATGTTTAACTACTTAAAATCTAACAATATACATGTCGCCTTTCTGCAGGAAACACACTTCTGTGCGGACAAGCCATTTAAACTTTCCCACCATGGGTTTCCCACAGTCTATCACAGTCTCGCGGCACCAGTATCGCGGTGGCGAGATCTTTACCTTGGGAATTCTTGGACTCTCGGCAGGATGGAGCGGGCAGGATGCTGCTAGTGAAAGGTAAAATTGCTTCCCAGATATATACCCTTGCCTCGCTATACCTACCAAACACGGGTCAGATTTCACTGTCAATAAAATTTCTAGAACATGTGGAGGAATTTGCTGAGGGGTCTCTTCGGGGGAGATTTCAACATTGCATTAGACCCGACTGTCGACACCTCTAGGGGGAGATCAGTGCTATCTGGGGCAGCTCAGAGATGCCTAAGAGGGACCCTACACGACCATCAGCTGTTAGACACTTGGCGCCTACTACACCCTGGAGACAGGGATTACTTATTTTACTCCACGGTACATGATACATTCTCTAGGTTAGACTATCTTTTCCTACGGCATAAGGATCTGGCCAGTGTACGAGCTGCGTGCTCAGAACCAATTACATTTTCAGATCATGCGATGGTTTCGGTCTCGGTCTCCTCTCCATCACCGAGGCAATGGCAGTGGAAATTGAATGCTTCATTGCTAGATGATCCAGAGGTGATCAGTGATGTCACTAAGATAGTACATGATTATTTTGAAATTAATGTAAACACAGACTCCTCCTCAGTGATTGTGTTGCAAGCGCACAAAACTGTAGTCAGAGGCGCACTTATAAAACATGGCGCCAGATTATAAAAGAAGAGGGAAGAAGAGGTCGTAGATCTGATAACACGTCTAAAAATTTTAGAAACCCAACATAAACAAACTACATCGGCTGAGCTAAGAAAGAACCTACTTGAAACTAGACAAGAGGTGCGTGCAGTATTAAACAAAAAGGTAAAGGGCGTTCTTTCATGGTGTCGCCGCCATTACTATGAGCACGGGAACAAGGCAGGTAAATCTTTAGCCAGAGCATCATGTATTCAACGAGCGGCCACAGTCCCAGAGGTTATCTCCCCTGTGGGGTCCCAACAGATGTCACTTCATGTAAAACATATTATGCCTCTTTGTACAATGTTGACAATACATATTCGGGGGAACCCCTCAACCAGCTTTAGATCTCATATCAGAGAATACATTAAGACATCAGGTTTGCCTACATTACAGGAAGCGCCAATCAAATCAATCCCTGGAGGAGCCGATATCTGAGCAAGAGCTTACAGAGGCAATTTCTTCAGTTAAAACTGGGAAGGCACCGGGCCGATGGGTTTTTGGTTTTATACTTTAAGAAGATGTGGGAGAAATTGATCCCCCATTTGAGAGCCTCTCTAAATGCCTTGTCGGAGACGGCGGTTCCTCTGAGAGATACCCTGAGGGCGATCGTTGCGGTTATCCACAAGCCAAGGAAAGACCCGTTAAATTGTTCAAGCTATCGCCCAAACTCACTATTAAACATGGACATCAAATTATTTGCTAAGATTCTGGCGGGACGATTAGCTCCCTTAATGGGTGGTGTTGTTCATCCGGACCAGGCTGGCTTCATATTGGGCAGAGAAGCAAGAGACAACACCACCAAAGCGATTAATTTAATCTATAAAGCTAAACTTTCTGCTACCCCATTCATGCTCCTGTCAATGGACGCAGAGAAGGCATTCGACAGAGTTAACTGGACATTTATGAAGGAAACTCTGGCACATATAGGCCTAGGGGCAAGGATGATAAATTGGGTGTTGTCCTTATACTCAGTCCCATCGGCCAGAATTAGGGCGAACGGCGTCCTGTCTGAGTCATTTGAAATCACAAATGGCACCCGCCAGGGTTGTCCAGTGTCCTCATTGTTTTTTTTTTTGTCTCTTGAGCCTCTACTGAGACATATCAGGGCGAACCTGGATATAACGGGGGTAAAGGTAAAGTCGACCATACATAAAATTATGGCTTATGCAGACGACCTGCCGTTCTTTGTGTCAAAACCCGAGATTTCGCTGCCCAACCTTCTGAATGAATTGGAGGTTTACTCCAACCTCTCTAATGTCAAAATTAATCAGTCCAAGTCTGAAGCTCTAAATATTTCTCTTCCACCCTGGCTGGTGGATGGCTTAAGGGACGCTTTTGGGTTCCGTTGGTCTAAACGGGCAATAAATTATTTAGGACTGCATCTGCAGATGTCCACGATCTTTACCAGGCTAACTTCTCTACACTTTTAAGCTCAATACGCACAGATTGTGACAGATGGACAAAATCAACATTCACGTGGATGGGCAGATGTCAGTTATTTAAAATGACTATACTTCCTAAGATCCTATACTATCTACAAGCCCTCCCTATCAAAATACCATCCTCTTTCTTTAAATCTATTTCTTACATTCAGACTTCTTTCATATGGAATAATAAGAAAACCAGAGTAGAGAAAGCGATCTTGTTTCGGCCCAAGAGAGAAGGTGGAGTGGGACTGCCGGACATTAAGTTATATCATTTAGCAAGTCATCTGGCTCGAGTGTTAGATTGGTGTAGAAATAAAGATACGGTAATAAAATTTAGGTTCAGATTGAACAAAGTTGCACCTCATATCAACTACACACACTGCCCTGGGCGACAGAAGGACTGATAAGTGACCTGTACAATCACACATTCATTGGGCCCACACTATATACATGCAGTCACAGGTTGATAAGAACATCAATAATCCCTACTGACTCAATATTAGCCCCCATACTTAGCCACCCGAACTTTACACAGAGTGTAGCAGACCCAATTTTCAGTCGTTGGATCAAGACTGGCATTGACAGGGTGGAGAGTTGGAGAGACGGAGACACATGGCCATCTCTAGACATATTGAATGCCATCTCAACTCCTTGCCCCTTGGGATTTTGGAGATCTTTACAATTGATCATTTCTTTCAGAGACTCCCGCCTAGAATGGAGTTTCGTAGGTCTAGAACGGTATTTGAAACTCTTTGCCAGGGCTCTGGTACATGTAGACACGCTCTCGCCAGAACTTACGCGCTTTTGATCTCCCTTTCGGATATGCCAACACCACCAGTTATGTTGCAATGAAAGACAGATCTGGCAATAGAGCTGAGTGAGCCAAGAACAAAGAACTAGGATATACATTTTGGCTCATGCCGTCTCGATTAGCTCAAGATTCCAGGAGGCAAACTATAAAAAAATCACACGCTGGTATAGGGTCCCTTCACGCCTACATAAAATGTTCCCATCTACTGATCCTTTGTGTTGGAGGTGTGGTAAGGCTGAGGGAACTTTTCTGCATATCTTTTTGGAGTGCAGAATTCTTGGCCCTTTTTGGTCCAAGGTGAATGAGATCATCTGGGAGGTCACAGACTATGAGAGTGAACTGGGCCCCGCTCTGTATCTGCTTCACCATTCCGAGATTTCAATTAAAGGTACCGTCACACGGGGCAACATCGCTGAAAAGTCCCGGGTTCAGCAATGTTGCAGCAACATCGCAGGTGCGTTGTGCCGTGTAACAGCACAATGCAACTGCGAAAAATCGCTGGATCACAGTTGACAGGTTTACCAACATGTTGGTAAACCTGGCAATGTTGCTCCAGCAATCTGCAGACATCGTTCTGTGTGACACGGCGATAGCAATGTTGCCAGAGATTTCGCCTATTAACAACATTGATGCATATCGCTCGCTGGGTTGTGCACAACCCAGCGAGCGATAGCTGCTGCAACATCGTGGCGGGGGCGCTGGCAACATATCCCCGTGTGACACCTAAGGCAGCAATGTAGGAAGCGAGTGTGCACCCATGGAATCGCTTCCGACATTGCTGCAACGTTGTACCGTGTGACGGTACCTTAAAAGTTACAAGCATTCTTTACTGAGCTTCCTGGTGATGGCTGCACAGGCTTGTATCCCAATCTACTGGAGGACGGTGACATGTCCACCGATTTCAATGTGGATATTAAAAGGTAAATGACCTCATGTTCATGGAAGACTTGACGTCTTCAATTCATGACCCATATATGAGATTTCGTAATACGCGGTTTAATTAGATGCAGTTTCAGCAGTTGGATACATATAGAGAATGTCGAGCAATATGAGATGGTCTAGACTTGTAAATATTTACAGGCAGTTATAAAAACTTAATGGCAGAGGTCCCGAACCGGAGAGGAAACTCCTCTTCACTCTGATGTTCAAGCATCCCTACCCCTCTTTTTCCCCTCCCACGCCTCTGCTTTTCTTTTTATTCCCCCCCCTTTTTTTTTTTAAAGTTTTTACTTTTCTATTAAAGGTGGCGCTGGAGTTCATCCACTTCCTTACTGAAGTGCAAATTTGCATATTTCCTAGAAGAGGGATGTGGCATTAAATCTCCTTACCTACTTAACTGTCTTCTTATGGTTGCAGGAAAACTCCTCTCCATAAGGTAAATAGCAGGTTCCCAGACCTACTTTGCTATTGTTGGTTACTCTCTTTCTTAACCATCTGGAGTAGTAATAAGGACGATCCGTGATTTAGTACGTGTTTTTACGATTCTACATACTCGGTTGAATGATTCTTATGTCTTTATGAAAAAACTTTAAATAAAAAAATAAATAAAAAAAAAAAAAAAGAACAGAAGGAACAAGGCAAAGAGGAAGAACAGCAACACAATGGCTTAATGCAATCAAGATAATGGCATAGGAGACCCTGTTGGCCCTATCTAGGCTTGGAGAAAACCCTGGTGGCTGTATGTAAGATTGGAGAAGACCCTGGAGGCCCTATCTAGGCTTGGAGAAGACCCTGGTGGCCCTACTTAGGCTGCACCAGATTGATCTTCCTACAGAGTGCGTTCATTCATTACGTTGTCATGGCTCAAGATAGAGCTATTAAAATAAATAAATAGATGTCTTTTGTGTAACAAGTGCCTCAGGCAACAACATATACAATGTCTCCTGCACATGATGACTTGGCATCGATTCCACCACCTAATTGCCTTAATAACAATGACCAGTTAGTATCTGTTTAATGGCGGGTTTACACGTCGCGATATCGTAGTACGATTTCAATCAAAAGTCACGTGGTTCAATCGTCGGAGCCGAAATCGTGCCTGCGTTGTATGGTGTGAACGTCCAATACGATGCAGGAACGATGTCAATGCGATATCGGGGATTGAATGAGCGTGCTATTCAATGCCCCGATATTGAAGGAAGATTGAAGTCGGATCGTGCTGTGTAAACGCACAACTACGATGCGATTTCAAACGTCACCTATTCACTCCCATGTTAAGTATGCGATCCTAGGTTGGGAGGCGGAGACATCGCACGGACGTTGTATTCCGATATCGCAGCGTGTAAACATTCAATGCGATACGGGAGAAACGTGCACTAAAAGCGCGCTCCCGCGCCATTGAACTGCGATATCGGAACGCGATTGAAGCGTGTAAACCCACCTTTACTGCACCCCAGCGTATCAATCAGCAGGCACACAATTAGGTACAAGTGAGCACAGAGATCCTCTACACCTCCTGCCTGCCTCTGGCACTTATAACACTTTAAAGGGAACCTGTCACCCCCCCTGGACATCAAAAGCTAAAATAGCCACCTTCTGCAGCACTAAGGCTGCATTCAGAGAAGGTGGCTATAGGCTTTTGATGCCCTATATACAATTAAATATACACTTATATAACTGCTTACACTTTAGAAGACCTAAGACCGGGAGGCGGGTTTCGCTGCTCCTCCGGCCCGCCCCCTCTTGTCAATCAGCCTGGTCGCCTGCTGCTGCCTCCCCTCACAGTGTACCATGAATGCGCGCCTCCGTTCTCCTGTATGGCGCCGCGCATTCGCTGTGCGCCGGGTGTTCAGGAAGTCGTCGGGCAGCGCGCACAGCGCATGCGCGGCGCCATACAGGAGAACGGAGGCGCGCGTTCATGGTACACTGTGAGGGGAGGCAGCAGCAGGCGACCAGGCTGATTGACAAGAGGGGGCGGGCCAGAGGAGCGCAAAACCCCGCCTCCCGGTCTTAGGTCTTCTAAAGTGTAAGCAGTTATAGAAGTGTATATTTAATTGTATATAGGGCATCAAAAGCCTATAGCCACCTTCTCTGAATGCAGCCTTAGTGCTGCAGAAGGTGGCTATTTTAGCTTTTGATGTCCAGGGGGGGTGACAGGTTCGCTTTAATGTCATTTCTAAAATTTTCACTGCCCTCTCTGGTAGGTCATTGTGGGCAACCTACAACATTAACGGTAACACAATATACTTTGTGGGTGCCTTCAGTAATAAATTTCAACTGTCAACCTATGCTGCTGGGAAGGGGGTCATGTAGTGATACTTTAACTTTCCAGTTTGGTTAATGATTCCTTACTTTAAAATCCTGTTTGGCTACTTCACAAGAATAATTAACACAAAATACTGTTAAAATGCAACATAAATGCAGTTTAGAGTCCGGTGTTACTGTCCTGCAGACTATGGCAATTAAATAGACTGAACAGAATGCACTATAAACATTTATACAAAGAATAGATTAGTATACGATCAATGGCGACTCAAGTTTTTTACGCTTTCACTGATCCAGAGTACAGGAGGCATAAATAATTTGCACGACTAGTGCACTAGCCAACATGTACAATCACCACTCCCACAGACAGTGAATGAAGCTGTGGTCACCAGGGCTGTGGAGTCAGTAATCGAAAAATCCAAACCACTAACTCAGACTCCTCAATTTCCCTCACTCCAACTCTGACTCCCTCATTCATGGCTTATTGTAGTACAATGGTAACATCAGGCTTTTACTCATTATTATGACACAATAACCAAAATATTTAGATAGAGCATATAATAATAATAATAATAATAATAATAATAATAATAATAATAAGCACATTCTGCATTGAACTACTAAACCTAATTTATTATAGATTTTAGGAGTCGGTCCATTTTTTACCGACTCCAACTCTACCAAAATGGGCTCAGACTCCACAGCTCTGGTGGTCACACGTGCTCCGTACTGCTCTATTCACACGCGCTCTGGGCTGCTCTATTCACACGCGCTCTGGGCTGCTCTGTTCACACGCGCTCTGGGCTGCTCTGTTCACACGTGCTCTGGGCTGCTCTGTTCACACGCGCTCTGGGCTGCTCTGTTCACACGCGCTCTGGGCTGCTCTGTTCACACGCGCTCTGGGCTGCTCTGTTCACACGCGCTCTGGGCTGCTCTGTTCACACGCGCTCTGGGCTGCTCTGTTCACACGCGCTCAGTGCTGCTGAGCGCTGCTCTGTTCGCACATGCTCAGCGCTGCTCTATCCACACATGCTCAGTGCTACTCTATCCACAAATGCTCAGTTCTGCTCTATTCACACATGCTCAGTGCTGCTCTATTCACACCAAAAGAAGACAATGTGACACTTGAATCCCAAATCTGTCAAAAGACTATTAAGGACAGGAGACCCTTGTGACACATGCTTAGTACTGCTCTATTCACACTACAGAATGTAGGGGTTGCTCTCTTTCAACAAACTTTGCTATAGGCTCAGTTATATGTAAAAAAATAAAAATATTGGTAGAGCTGCTGAAATCAGTCATTGGCTGAAGGGCTCTCGACATGTCACCACTGCAGTTAAACATGGACCGGGGCATCAGTGGAGTTGCAGCGCTATGGGGAAGAAGAGGAAAGCTTTTTCTTTACAAATAAGTGAGCCTATGGACAATGTTTGATCTAAAAGACACACCATTTAAGAACTTTGATCTCATGATTGTTGGTGGTCCCGGTGATCATACATTTACAAGACAGCCCCAAGTTTAATTGCCAGTCCTTCAATTCTTCTACCTTTTATCTTTATTAACAATAAATCCAAGTTACCGAATGTGACAGAAAGTTTCTCTCTTTTGGTCTAGTTTCCCTATCTGCTTCATTATTGAAGATATAACTTGATTCTGACACGTTCCTCATCATTAGCACGTATCAGCCAAGATATACTGTGCATTTTACAGTCACCTTTACCAGCGAGGCCAAGACTGATTTATTTTACTCCTGTTCATTATGCCAGGCATCCCCATGAAAATCTGTCATTGTATTTTACTGAAAAAAAAAAAACCCTCATTCAGGAGCACTCTGGAAACCATTGTGCTTCTCGTCTTAGATGGATAAAAGTAATAATACAATGGGTGGAACAGGAGCTTATTGTTCACAAATTCCTGAAAATTCCTAATAGAGCCTTTGCAAAGTGACAAAAAGGCATAATGAAAGTGTGGGATTATCACTCGGGCTCTTGAGGAATTTATTAAGAAAAGAAATAAATATTCTGCCTTAAAATAAACCATAGAGTTGCCATTCTCTAATATCTGAAAATACATTATATTCCCCACCTCCTTTCTTGGACGGATTTACATTCTATTTTAATGTCAGTTGCCTGGCAACCAGATGTTTAGTTGTTGATTGTGGGTGGAGCAATTAATCTTTGATACATATTTTCCTTAAGCTCCTCCCATTCTGGTTGTTTTGGTGCATTAAAATTTTTTATGTTTTGTTAGTTTTTTTTAATTAATTATACTTTGAAGAATTGAAATGACAGGTTTCCACGGTAACCAAGTGTCACTATTATGCAGAAACATCCCAAAGTTTTAAAAACCTCTCTCCTTAAAGGGTATGACCGGTGAAAACAAGGTATCAACTATCCAGAGAAAAGGCAATAATATAATAATTGTTGAGATCACAACAATCATCAAAATAGGACACTTTTAAAGGGAACCAACCAGCAGGATTTGGGCTATAAAGTGAAGTCAGTGCCTTAAAGACACTGGGATGCTGAATGTAATCATACCTTTACTTGAATGATTCCACGTTTGATTGCAGAGAAAAATTTTGTAATGTCCTGGAAAACAGGGCAGCAGATAATTGGTGTATGCAGCACTGCATCACTATTCTGTTTTTTTTTTCTCCCTCCCTGTGGGCCATGCCTTTCAGCTGTAAGCCAAACCTCCCTCCTTCCTCTTATCTCTTTCAGTTTCTGGCTCCTGCGCACTGTCACTATAGTCCAGCCACCAGGTGCCTGACAAAATTGAAAGTAGAAATGGGTGGGAGGGGGAAAGGGTTTGGCTTACAGCCAATAGGCATGAACACAGAGGAGGGAAAAGAAAACAACCCCAAATAGTGACACCGTGCAGCACACACATTTTCCAGGAGTTTTATAACACTTTTCTCAACAATCAAACATGAAATCATTCAAGTAAAGATGTGATTGCACTTAGTATCCCAGTGCCTGTATGGCACTGGCTTCACTTTATAGCCCTAAATCCTACTAGTTGGTTCCCTTACACCTTGTTGGATGGGGATGGGGCAATGACACGCCTAACCGCTGCTCAATTCTTTCCCTATGGGACTTCCAAGTTCTGTCCTCGATTTTTGCGGCATCGCAAAATAAAATGATTTAAGCGACGGTTGGCCATCTGCACTGCCGTTCCTGTAGCGCCCCACCGGACTGGTCGCTGCAAAGAGGTACTGCACTCGATAACCGGGTGTGGTATCTGAGTCTAAAAGGAAAAATGGGATAGTGAACCTTGGCCTCCACAAACACACACACCCACCCTAGGACTCAAAGGACCATGGGCAAACCCAGGGGGAGGGCCCAGTCACACAGGTGGGCAAGGGAAGAACAGACAGGAGTGAGTTAGTGAGCAGTGAAGGAGCACGCAGAAGCTAAGTGTGCAGGCGAGAAGAGAGAGAACCCTAGGGGCACAGGCGGAGTGAGAACAGCTTGGGCGCCCAAATCTGGGACTTAGAGAGTCAGATGGAGAGGTTGGTCAAGAACCAGAGACCCTGCCCTGAAAGTGACACGGAGGCTGCAAGCCCAAACCACCAAACCAGAGGTCATGCAGTCTCCAGGAGTGGTGACTGAAACCAGGCGCATCCTCTGAGAAGGTGGCTGAACTAGGATTAGGGGACACGGTCGGTTGCCCGACAGAACCCGTGGCTGCTGAATCGGGGCAGTGCATGCGAAGGCACTGACAGGAGAGGCGAAGGCATAGCGCTGGGAGTAAGAGACCAGGGAACGGAGAGGCACACGAAGGGGATCTGGGGCAAGCTATCCCAATTCCTTGCAGATAGGCCAGGCTGGATTGGTAGAGAGAAGCACCCAGTTGCCAATTGCAAGTTAAGTGAGTAAACCTGGCACTAAATTCCAGCACTGTGTGAGACTGTTATTCCCCGCCTGCGGAGCCGCCCACTGCCATAGTAAACGAGGTAAAGAGGCCCAGCATGAATCCGGCCTGACTAAGCTATTTCTATACAACACATCTGCCACGGGGTTCCCCCTCCACCTACGGAGAGCGACGACATCGGGCTGCAGTACCAACAACCCCAGAGGTCTGACCCGCAGCGTAGATCCATGCTGTCCGAGAACCATAGGTGGCGTCACAAACATTTTTTCTATAAACTTTATTTCCATCCAACACATCACAGAATCTGATCCCCAGCTAGACAGTTCACTGACTCCCACAGGGTCACGAAAGCCAGGTCTCGAGCCCTATGACTCCCCTGGCATGAATATGTAGCCCAGTTCTGAGTACCCTCAGCCTTGGGAGTGGGCGAGTCACTCCAATCTAACAGGTATGAAAGTGTTTTCTTCTACCGTTCGGTGTGGTCCAAAGCAGCTGGCGGCTTACCTCCAGGAGGACAATACGATTGACTTCCCCCCACCCCCCCGAGTATTAAGTCATCCGGGGCCTCTATGTGAATTAGACCGTTGTCCGAGTTCATCTGTAACAGCGGGTTCGGTCAACATTGGTCTAATGTCAATGCGGGTCTTAACACTGACACCTAAACAATGAGGTTCACATTTCCGGATATATGGCTAGTTCCTTGGCAACATAGAAGGTCATGGCGAGTTGAATGCGAGTAAAAGTAATTTTGAAAGACATTGTTACTACAGAATATATTGCTGTTTTTCTAGGTAATATATCCTTTTTAATGTTTTGCACTACTTTATCTAGTAATAATAAAATGCAGCAAAAACGCTTAAACAAAACGTTTATCTTTTACGCTGGGGTCAGACGGTGCGGAATTGATGATGATTTGTACTGCAGATTCTGCCCAGAAAATCCCTAGAAATATACAAAGAAATCTACAGTTCAACACGTGATAATTTGTAAAAAAAAAAAAAAAAAAAAAAAAAAAGGAACAAAGCCCATGTAACAAACATGCTGCAAATTTTCTGTCTTTATCTTGTAGAAAAGCCTAGGATTTAATTGGGTTAAGAACAGGAAATGTCCGAAAATAAATAAAAAAAAAAGCATTATTCTCCTATGGGATCCCTTGCTGCACCAGGACTCCAACTCCAATAGTCCCTGTCACTTCTGCACCAACGAGGTCATATACAACATTCACATGACTGCTACCAACAGTGGTCATGGTGTCTTACATGTCAATCCAGTGATTGACTGCAGCACTCACATATATGCCATACATACCAGTCCAGTCACTGACTGCTGCAGTCACATATGATAACATACATGCCAGTCCAGTGATTGGTTGCTTCACTTACATGTTTCATAAATGCCAGCCCTGTGATTGTATGCATCACTCACATATGTCCATACATACTAGTCCAGTGATTGCATGCAGCAGTCACATATGTTTGTGCATGCCTGTCCAGTGATTTACTGCAATAGTCACAATGGTTCTGCACATGCAAGTCCAGTGATTGACTGCAATAGATACATATGGTCCATGCATGCCAGTCCAGTGATTGGGGGTAACACTCACATATGTGCCATACATGCCAGTCTAGCGATTGACTGCAGCAGTCACACTCAAGGCCACTTTACACACACAGATATCTGTGACCAACTTCTGAACAGATCTCTGGTTGCAGTGGAATCATGGACACATTGTTCCATTTTGTGGCTGTGTACAAATGTAACAATGTGTCCATGATTTCACTGCAACCAGAGATCTGTTCAGAAGTTGGTCACAGATATCTGTGTGTGTAACGTGGCCTTCACAGTATAAATGGCAATTCAGTGATTAGCTGCAGCAGTCATGTGAATGGATGGATGTGATGTAATTCCTGCAACAGTCACATGTGTAGTATATGCCACCCACTGCAGTCAAACAATTTGTGTACCGGCCAGTAATTGGCTGCAGCTGCGTGAAAGATGAACATGATGCCATCCCTTCAGTGCCACTGGAGACCACTGGAGTGACGGTGCTGGACCATCATTAAATTAAATAGTTAAGTCTTGCCCAATTTATTATTTTAATTTCATTCTTGGTCGCAGCTCATGTTCTCAAATCACCACTCCAGCAATTGTTTTTTTCACCGCTGTAGTGTTGCTTTAAATCTAAGCCTCTGTCATATACTCACCTTTTTGGCAGCTTCACCTTTCACTAATACCTCTCCGATCTGGTGGTGTTATCTTGTGAAAGGTATCTCTGACTGGCCGGAAGTTATGTCACAAGCTCCCACTGCACATCTATGACAGCCACAACGAGACCAAAACAAAGGCAGGACGAGGCTCTGATAGAAATGCATTGATTTGTGATCTCCAGGGCACTCCATGACTCACTGGAGCTGCCAGCAGATCCCAAACTGCCTGAAACCAAACGATGTGGCGCCTGAGGGTGAGTATATGACAGGGGATCAGGGGACTTAAGGTACCGTTACACGCCACAACATCGCTGCAATATCGCCCGTGATTTCACGTGAGCGCGCACGTTTTTAGCACTTTGCCAAGATCACTTTGGAGATGTCACACGTAGCGATCTGGCGCTCTGGAAATCGCCTGAACAAGACCGGAGGCGATCTTGCCTTTCCACATCGCTGCGTCACACAGCACAACCACATCAGCGATGTGGGCGTGCTGTGTGACGCCGGCGAAGAGCCAGGTGTACCAGAGTGTGTTTCACCGCACCCCTACCACTGCGATTGGCCGACCAAACTGCATTACCATTCCTCAGCCTTGTCTGGCAAGTTGGCCACTACATTACGCATTTGCCCTTTCTACTATCTCGCTATTCAAATATGGCGCCTTGACCACGGGCAGCCAATGGGAACGCAGTTGTATCCACCAATCGCCGCTGACGGGGCGCGGAAAACACAACGCTCAGGCACGCCTACGGGATTGATTTCAGGATCTCTGAAGTTGAGCTCAACATCGTTATCGTAACGGCACGATCCTGCAAAATCGCGAGATTGATATCACCTGGTTTTAGAGCAGTGCTGTAAAACCTGTTAACTCGCCACCAGCGATTTATTGCCGTCGAATCGCCATGTCACACGCCACAACGCACTTGCGATGTGGTTTCAACATCATGGAACCCATGAGTTGTTTGCAAAGTTGCGGGCAATATCGTGGCGTGTGACGGTACCTATAGATTTACAGCACCAGTGCTGCAATAAAAAAATAAGACCGCTGGAGTGATGCTTTCATAAAGTATGTATGTATGAGTATGTAGTATATTTGTAATCTACAAAAGTCAATGCAGATTTTGGCTTCAGTCCACTCAACCACCATGCCGCCCCAATCCAGGCAATGTGCGCCATATCACAAACATGATATAGAGAAACTAACCAGAATTCATAATAAAGTATCAGTTTTACTTTAATAGCTACAAACAGCAATATCACATCTTCTCCGCTAGTTCTGGTTCCTCAACACAGATTCAGGCTTTGCACAGATTCAGCCGACTATTCTTTTAGCAGAATAAAGACATTTCCAACATTCTTCCCACACAGCGACAGAGAGGTCAGATCATCACCATCCAAACAAGTCTTAAAAAAGCCATACATCTTACAAGATTCTACCTTGTCTGCTGCAAAAAAATAAAACTGAAATTTACATCTGATAAATATTCATATGACCAATAATAAAAATGGAAGGAGAACACTGAGAATGATTACATTTATTACCAGGACAAATGAATGTGCTAATTATCTGCAGTGCAAGGAACATGGGCTTCAACTAAGGCAACAGGGCTGTTTTTCACGCTCTGATGCCTCAAGTGGGAGGATTGTGTGATCCAAATCGCATGCTGGAGTTTTGGAAATAGTTGAATTAATGTAATCAAAAGTTGCAGTCAATCAAACTTTTGGTGCTTAGACTGTGGATGAACAGAGCTGCACATATATTGGATACATGTACCACAACATTGAACCTTGCTAAAAAGTGATCTTTGAAGTCACGATTGGTAAAACCACCAAGGAGTGGCGCTACAATTCTTTGCATATTTGGTGCCCGATATCGTCACTGAATAAGACCTGGGTCTCTGATTTCAGAATTGGCTGGAGTCTCAAAGATAGGACACTTAGGCTAGTTTCACACTGCGGTTGGATCAGGTCAGGTCAGGTCAGGTCAGGTCAGGTCAGGTTTTGTGTTTCAAAACCAGGAGAGGAACTTGCAGAGAAAAAGTATAATTGAAAGTTTGACACCTGTTCTAGGTTTTGGAGTCACTCCTGGTTTTGAAACCCAAAACCTGACCTGACCTGACCTGATCCAACCGCAGTGTGAAACTAGCCTTACTGATCAGAAACTTATCCTAGTACTATGCAATTAGATTAGTGCCTATTTCAGACAGAACGTTTGTGCTCTGTTTTTCTGCACCAAAAATGGATCCTCTTTTTGCAAAAAAGCATCACAAATGAATCATCCGTCTGTGCAGCGTTTTTGCTCCGTTTTCGGGGGACACAGAGATAGACAGAGACACACACTTTCTTATCCTCCCCAGCGATCCCACAGTGAGCCCCGGTGATGTCTTCCTTCCAGGCACCAGCAGGACCTGTCTGTGAGTAGTACGAATACTTACATAACCTAGCACTATGCGACTCAGCCTGAATCACATGAGCAGGTCCTGGAAGTACTGTACCCGACTACCCACAAGTCCTGCCAGTGCCCGGAGGGAAGACATCATGGGAGCTCACTGTGGGATCGCTGCAGAGAGTAGGTAATTGGAAGTTAGTGATGCCGAAAGAGCACCAGAAAAATGGAGCAATAATTGACGCTCATTATTTTCTGGACGCACTTTCTGCATCTCTAAAGCCCCCGTCACACGGGGCCACATCGCCCCTACGTGGCCTTATGTTAAGGGGCGATGTTGGCGGTGCTGGGCGGTTGCCTGGTTTCAGAGCAGTGCTCTGAAACCAGGCGACTATCATGGGGCGATGTGTGCACATCGCCCCATGTAACTGGGCGCCGGCGACCTGTCAGGCGATGGGATGGGTTTCCAGACACCCCGGCAGCGATGCCGCCTGACAGCTCGCGGGTGCGGGGCTGGAGGTGTCGCCCCGTGTACACGGGGGACGGCGACACTGGTGGGGCGCCAAAAACGTGTGCGCACGCGCCAGTCGCCGCCAACATCCCCAGCCCCGTCGCCAGGTGTGACGGGGGTTTAAAGGTACCTTTACATACAGAGATATGTTGCTTGCAATTCACTGGTTGCAGTGAAATCATGGACACATTGTTCCATTTGTAAATGGCAACAAAATGGAACAATGTGTCCATGATTTCACTGCAACCAGTGAATTGCAAGCAATTTATCTCTGTGTGTTAGGGTACCTTTACACGTCACAACATTGCATCCAATTTCACTGTCCTGAAACCAGGTGATGTTGGTCAGGCGATCTGGTAGAATCACCCAATCTGACACCGCAACTGCAATGTTCAAAGCAACTTACCCCATTGAGTCCAATGTTAACGATGGCTGCCAGGGTTGATTTTAACATCACTGCTGCGTTGCCGTCGATGTCTCCCCATGTAACAGCAGCACAGCGATCTTGGCTAGCGGCCAAAAACGTGCGCGCTCCCGTGAGTTGCCGGTGATGTTGCTGGAGATGTTTCCCGTGTAGCGGGGCCTTTATACTTTCTTTGGTGCTGTACGGGTTACAGCATTTTTTTTGGTTGTTCTTTGCAGCCTTAATCTCAGGTGCAGCTTGTTAGTAGCCGCTTCCCTCAACTATAAAGAGTCATGTGTTTTATCAGCTGATGCCGGTGATTGAATATCATTTTATGCTGACCAGTTTGAAGGATCGTGTCTCTGTAAAGGCCCCGTTACACAGGGAAACATCGCCGGCAACTCAGGGGCGTGGCCAAGTTGCAGCAACATCGCCAGTGCGTTGCCCCGTGTAACAGAGTGAGATCAACGGCGATAGTTGCTTGAGCAACATCGCCTGGTTTCAAGACAAGTTCCTGAAACCAGGCGATATTGCTCAGGCGATCTGGCAGAATCGCCCAGTCTGACACCACAACTGCGATGTTCAAAGCAACTTCCCCCATTGAGTCCAATGTTAACGATCGCTGCTGACTCACCGTGACCGGGGTGTTCACGTCGCAGGCGTTGACTCTCCTCTTGTCACGGAACTGCGCCTGCGGCTGTGAGGCCCGGTGGTCCAGATCAATAGGGTGGATGGCTGAACAGTAGGGGTTAAATTGTCTTCGTGACGCCACCTGCGGGTGTTCGGTAACTGTACCGACGCTGCTAGGCCTCTGGGGGATGTTAGGCAGCAAGATGGAACGCTCCCCACAGGATGAGCGGAAGTCCCCGGAGCCGGGAGCTGCGCAAGATGTTGTGAGGCAGCTGCGGTAGCACTGCTGTTAGGCCCAGGATTCAGACACAGACACACTAAAGTCTTTTAAGTACCTTTACTGGTGGTATTCAGGTACGCCAGACCGGGTTAGTGAAGTTAGCAATCCTGGAGGTTCACAGCAAGCAGTTGTAGTAGGCTTCCTTTCTCTATTTCTCTCATTAAGGTCGGGTGGATGTGGAATCCAGCCGGACCGGGCAGTGTGTTCGATGGAACGGAATTCACCTGGGTGTCAGCACTGAGGGCACTGTAAAAGGGTTTGAGCAGGATCAATACTCTTCCCTGGGCTCTCGTAGGTAGGTGCTTCAGGTGGAACAGGTGGCTAAACCTCCTGTTAGACGGGCTGGTTCTCTGTGGTGGCTGGGTAGCTCTCACAGCTTCGGTTCCAGTAACCGGTTAGTAAGGAAAGAGTCAGAATAACTCTGTTTTCCTGAGAGGTGTTCTCCTTCTTCCTCTGACCCCACTTGCAAGGGTCTCCTCACTGGCTAGCTGGCTGGTTGGGCCTAGTGTGTTCCTCATAGGGTGGAGGTTACACACAGGCTGGCAGCTCTTGTAGCGACTGCACACACTCTTCACAGTTCTGAAGTGACTGCACACTCTGAAGTTTCTCCCTTCAAGACTCTATTTATAGGGGGAACTGGCTCAAAGCGACCAGTGGAGCTCCCCCTAGAGGCTCGGGGTGAAACCAGGTGTTCTAAGGTGTTGTTAGGTGTTTGTGAGTATTGCTTTGCTGTTAACTCCATTCATGCCCTAAGGATTTCTGTGGTGCCCAACAAGGTGCCAGGGTGCCACACTGTCAAGGTTAAATTTAACCCTGGCAGTGATAGTTGCTTTCAACATCGCTGCTGCGTTGCTGGCAATGTCTCCCGGTGTAACAGCAGCACAGCGATCTTGGCTAGCGGCCAAAAACGTGCGCCCTCCCGTGAGTTGCCGGCGATGTTGCCGGAGATGTTTCCCCGTGTAACGGGGCCTTAAGAAGCTGTGGTATCGAGACTATTGCAGCTGTGGTGCTTTGCTACAAATGAAGAGTTTGGTGTTATATCATTTTGTTTATATTTTCCCTCTGTCTGTGTCCCTTAGCTAGTGTTGTATTATTGTAGAGGTGAGATTAGTGTCTTTGCCGGTCTGCACACTAATCACGGTAAGTCCAGGGCAAGCGAGGGCCTAGGCATGTGCAGCAAAAGGGGAATAACCCGTATAGGGACATTAGCGAGTGCAGGGTTCAGCCTCATTTGAGTATCAGGAGGTGATCCCTCACCCCTCTCCATATCACCAGGGCCATTCTTGCATACCATCACCACTGCTCACCCTTGTGCACACGCTGGGAGACCAAACACCCCAGCATGACACATGCCAGATATAAGGTGTCCACAAGAACACACTTTAGGCCTCCATCCAGTAAATGGGGATCAATGGTAACAATAAAGCATACGCTGGGACAATCAAGTTCACATTACAAAAGTAACCCTTTAATAAAGCCACAATACTAAAGTACAGCTCAGCAAAACTTTAGAAGGACACGTTCATAGTCACACTTTAATTAAATCATCTTGTACTTTATAGTTAGAGTATCTATTACTTAAAGGGGGAGGGCTTTTTTTGCTTAAATGAATGTAATTAGGGCTAAAAAATAATTTTTGCATTTGGGTTTCATTACAAATTTTGCACCGTTTGCCTTCTATAGCGCTGTGTATTGCTGATTGCAGAACGAGTTAACTGAAGATCCATCAGCCAGCAACTATGATGGTCTGATAGAGAATTTATAACTCTCTTATCTGTTTGAGCTCATCTTAGCTGATTTTTTACTACAGACCACATCAAAGTTGAATGTACAGAAAAGTGAGCCTGTAAAAACTAAGTAGTATGCATGAAATCACATTCTAAAAATATTTTTAGCCCCAAATATATTCTAAAAAATGTTTCCTAAAGTAGAACAGCCGATCCCTTACAAGTGCTAGGTGCTCCCTCCTGAGCTCAGTGCTTCTGGAAAGGTTTCTTGAGCAATCAGTGGCAGTCTCAGGACCCAAACCCCCAACAACCTGCAGAATGCGCAAGTGGCAGAGCATCTTTTCAGAAGAAATGGAATGATGGATCCTACGTTAGTGCAACTCTAGAGTGAAAAATTGCTGAAGTTTGTGCTAAATAAGTGATGGCAACCTACCTGCTGCTAGAACAGCATGACTTATCTACAGTATGCAGAGACCCAGTCTTCTGCTTAGCTGGGAAACGATCCTGGCATCATCATCCAATTACATACTAAAAATACAGCACTGAATGTGTAAAATGGAAATAGTTTCCGAGCCTCCACCGATCACTGCCCCACATGCTATATTGGAGGAGGAAATGATTTTGGGTTTTCCCAGTACTCATTTGTCAGAACTGGATTTAATTGTTTCTTCTGACTTTCACATCTATGGCACATTGAGAAATAGATTCAAGGAATCTACAACCCTCCTCTTCCGTCAATTATATGACCAATCCTCATCCCTGTCCTGTTTGCAGAAGACGCTGGTTAAATTATAGTCAATGACGAGTCTTCTGCTCAAGCCTCACTGTCCTACAAGGAATAAGGTAAAAACTGTCAGCCTCAAGTCTATTCATGACAAGAATTATGAGAGAATACAGCCTCCTTATGGACGGTACAATGGATTTATTCCCAAAAGTCTTAATTACACTAACGAGCATCATACATGTCATCGAGTGGTGCTGTGAAACTTTCTCCATATACAGTTTTGGACTACAAGTTTCAGCACAACATTAGAAGCTGAACTGTTGGACTCTTCTGAAGTTGTTCCCCTTTATAATTTTTGCTGGGATTTGCCGATATTTAGATTTTGCAAAGACTTCTAGAGCATCAATAAATAAAAGTCACAGTTTAACAAATTGATGCTACCTGGCACCTTACGAGCAGATGCATGTTATTCTCCGTGGGAGCAAAAATCCTAAAAAAAAAATGGATAAGGTTGCAATTCCTGCTAACATGTAATTCTTTGCATGTGCTCTAAATGCATAAATGTACTTTTTATTGCAAAACTTGCTATTTAAATCTACAGTTCCCTAAAAAATTACCACAAGGAAAAATGCCCACAGGCAAGCCTAACCCCTAACACCTATACATAACCCCTAACACCTAGCCTTAATACCTAACCCCTACAAAGCTCCCATCCACACAATGACGCAACAGCGATCCCGACAACGATAACTATCCAGTATGGATTGTTGGTGCGTTGTTATGTGGTCGCTGATGAGATGTCAAACAGTCAGATCTCACCAGTGACTCAGCAATGATCCGGAATGATAGGAGGTCGTTGGGAATTGTCACACTCGGGCGTAGTATTGAGATCGTTGGTCGTTGTCCCTTTCAAACACAGCGATGCAGTGTTCCCAGCGGGAGCGCAACGACCTAAAAATGACCCAGAGTACTTTGTATCAATCAGCGATCTCACAGCAGGGGCCTGATCGCTGCTAAGTGTCACACATAATGAGATTGTTAGCAAGATCGCTGTTACGTCACAAAACCTGTGACGTTACAACGATCTCACTAACAATCTCGTTATGTGTGACGGGGGGGATTAACCCTAACCCTTAACACCAAACCATTAACACCTAGCCCCAACACCTAGCCCCAACACCCAGCCCCAACACCCAGCCCCAACACCCAGCCCCAACACCCAGCCCCAACACCCAGCCCCAACACCCAGCCCCAACACTTAACTTCTAGCCCTAAAACCTAACCCTACGATTTAACCCTAACACCTAATCCCTAACCCTAATGGCCACTTTACACACGGCAACAGGAAGATAGAAAATGGCAGATGTCGGAGACAATTGTACCTTTTACCTTCAAAACACCTTGAAGTGGCTGCGTGTAATTCAGGTATCTGCAAGGTGTTTTGAAGGTAAAAGGTACAATTGTCTCCGACACCTGCCGTTTTCTATCTTCCTGTTGCCGCTTGTAAAGTGGACATAAGACATCAAAAAAGAAGACACAAATTCTGCACCAATCTGTTTTAGAAAAAGCTATTCTGGGCATACAGACATGGTATTTTAGAGTGTCGTGTGTGAAAAAAACAATCCTACTGGTGGTGCTCATTACAGGTTAAGGCATGTCCATTGTAGAAATAAAGAAAAATGGCACTCACCAGATCTTGCCTCATAAAATCCTATTTATTTCATTTTCTTAAAATTATATGCGGTGGCAGGTGGATAAGCGCAGTATAGTATTATCCTGATACTATACTGCGCTTATCCACCTGCCATCGCATGTAATTTTAAGATGAAATAAAGAGGATTTTATGAGGCAAGATCTGGTGAGTGCCATTTTTCTTTATTTCTACATCTAACCCTAAAACCTAATCCTAAGTAATACCTAACCCTAAGACCTAACGATAGGACCTGACGCTAAGACCTGACGCTAAGACCTGACGCTAAGACCTGACGCTAAGACCTGACGCTAAGACCTGACCCTAAAGGCCGCTTCACATGCTAGGATATCGTTAACGATATCGTTGAAACGTCACGGATTTGTGATCGTTCAAACAATATCGTTTGCGCGTTGTTGCATGTAAATGAACGATGTAGGAAGGAAAAATCAATGGAACGTTCATCCAAAATTTGAGATACGGACCTCAAATCTATTGTTCATCGTCCAATTAACGTCCTGGGAAACAGCTAAATCGTTCAGTGTGACGCCTTTTTGAATGATGTCGTTCATATTTCTCCTATTCCTGCCGCTTTGTAAAATCGTTCAATCGTTCTTCTCCAAAAGCTGGAGCTTTGCCAAATTTAAGATCGTTAACGGGATCCTTGCGTGTGACCATGCACTAACGATGTCGGAAGGATCACGGTCACGTGACATAGCTAACAATCTCGTTCACCTAAATCTGAGCATGTGAAGCGGCCTTAAGACCTAACCCTAAGACTTAACCCTAACCCCTAACATCTAACCCCTAAACCTCAACGCTATGTGGGCATTTTTCTGGTCACCTAAATCCGCATAACCGCATCAATCCAAAAGTTGAAAGGAGGAAATTAATAACACATCTGATATAGAAAGACGTGACAATCAGATAGACTTTGAGATAGGATGCTGCGTTGCGACATCACATGTGACGATTTCCTATGGTGTTGCACATTAAATTGCGACCTATCATGACTGCAACACAAGTCATAAATATTTCCTAAAGTGTTTGATTTTCCTTCTTTTGTATCAGGTGGCATGCGACTCATTGCCACTGACTTCAATGCAAGTACCTGCAACTTTTAATAACTGTTACAATTGCACAAATGTTTTGGTTGCACAACGTATGTAAGAAATTGCTGTTGCGTGACTATATAGGCCCAATCAAATATAATATATGGGTTCAATATAACATAGATAGATAGATCCTCAGTAAGACATATGTACTGAACAACATTAGGAACAATCTTGCAAAGTAACCAAATTATTTGCCACATCTCTGCTGCTGTTTTGCAGAGGACAACCGTGAGTTATGGCAGCCTTCATTCTGCAAGTGACGTTTTCTCGGAAACATGCAAATTTTGCTAAATTACCCACAAATGATCCATTTCCAAAATGCAGATTACCACAAACACCAACTATGATGCCACTGGAAGGGTAGAGGTGTAAGACTCTGCATGAGAGAATAGACCTGAATACTGAAAATGATGGTGCATCTGGGCTCCATTGTGGAATTTCAATTTCAGTCATTGTGTAGTTTGGACACAACTTTTTCATGTCACATTCTTCTTAATGATATATATATGTGACAGTACAGGGAGCCTGTGCGCTGCTCCAGCCTTGAGCTTCTTAACACCCCACTTGACGAGTTTCGAATCACAATACTTCAGCTCACATACTTACAGATATCTTCACATTTACATTATACATCAGAATTGCTCATATAAATGTATGAGATCTGTGTTCTCAATCGTGCTTCTCTCCTGCCATAAATCTGCAACGAATGCCAGCCAGAACTGGCATGAAGCATATGATTTGTGCTGAGAATTTGATGCAGATTTCACCTGAGAGTGAATTTCTGTAGGCAAGATCTGCAAAAGAAGTGAATGTTTTCTAATTTGTACCGCTACATTTTGAAAACCCCATATACATGTTCTGTATCATAAACTTTGGAATATGCACCATATCCGCTATGAGTAAATCCACGCTGTCCTCGGAATTATCCTTTAAGTTTAATTCGACCATCATACCTATTTGAGTGGAAACACACGATCCGGGTGACATGCAGGTTCCTTGCATGAATCTCGCATGACTCACCCAGAACGGCCCCTGCCTCTCTGGACGGGATAGTGTCAGCTGTATGTGTTTCTATGCAGCTCCAAGCTCCCGTGCAGAGAGGCAGGGGCCGTTCTGGGTGAGTCATGCGAGATTCATGCAAGGAACTTGCATGTCACCTGAATTGTGTGTTTCCAGCCTTACTCAGTGTCTATGTTGTGATTTTGGCCACGACCAAAGTCATAATACACTACGATTTTAGCCGCATAACCTTTGTTGCAACCAAAATCAACGTCTAATACCCTAATCTAAGTCCATTCCCCTTTTAAATGTATGTTTAGCAAGAGTTTACAGGGTTATCCTGGCTTTAACATCAGTATATGCCATTATTATTATTATTATGGCTCGTCAGCAGCAGTGCTGTGTCGTAAGGGACACTGTGCTGTGTCCCTCATTCATTTTAAGGTTCTAATGGTGGGTTTACACGTCCCGATATCGGCGTCCAACTCAGACCAAAAGTCACGTGGTTCATGCGTTGGCCCCGATCTCGTTCGTGCGTTGTATGGTATAAATGACCAATACGATGCACGAACGATGCCAAAACGATATCGGGGATCGAATGAGCGTGCTCTCCAACGGGCCGATATTTGATGGAGGTTGGAGCCGGATCGGGCTGTGTAAACGCCCAACTACGATGTGCAGTACAACGTCCCCTATTCACTCCCATGTTAAATGGTCGTTCCTGGGTCGGCCGTACAAGGGGGGCGTAGACATCGTAGAGACGTTGTATGCCGATATCGCGCTGTGTAAATCTCCAATGCGATCTTGGAAATCTGGGCAGAAAAAGCGCGCTCCCGCGCCGTCTGATCCAATATCGGACCGATGTTGGGGCGTGTAAACCCACCATAAGACTCTCGCTGATTAATTAGTCATGTCTATTACTAGGATGCCCCTTTAACATTGTCTACCTTTATTACATTTATTTATGCCTGACAGTTCTCTGGACTCTTGTACTCTATACTCCAGGATATTTAGGAGCCGTACATTGTATTACACAGTTGCCCAGTGAATGTGGGATAAAACGCTATCAATGTAAGCTGCTACTTATTGGAATATTTATGCATCTTAAACTCTAGGGAACCGGAGCGCTCAGATAACGAAATCTGCACTGACAGTTTCCAGGGCACACACACAAAATAACCCTATAAAAAAAGTCCCAGACATTCATGTCGGACTACAGAGCTGCCATTTAGTAAGAGGAGAACTCTTTGCATTGTCTCCATATGTAACCAGATAGCCGTGAATTGTATCTCAAGGTGCACCCAGGAAAAGCACTGACTCTGGCTCTGTACCGGAAAAATGCAGCCTAATTAGGTCCTAGAACTGTGCGGAGAACTACAATACTAATTTTATAAGTCAGTGACCTAGATTGTGCGTTCTCCTACCCCCCAGCCCTAGACATACTTTCTATTATAAGACACGCTTTCAATTAGAAATGTGATAATGCCAATGACCAGGCACGTACCTGTGTCCAGAATGACTGGGCATTCATCAGAAAACGACAGTCCGCATATAATGTCAAGAAGAAAAGGGCATGTCCCGGGTCACAGTTCCTGGAGGAAGATCCAAAAAGGGGGTAAGTGTAAGGAATATGGGTGTCCTGAGCAGGATCCAAAAAGGGGGGTAATGTCATGAATATGGGTGTCCTGAGCAGAAGAAGAGACAGGTGACAAGTAGAGTAGGTATGTCCTTGTAAGAGGCAGGGATATCCACCCTGGACAATTAGACTAGAAAGAAAGAAAAGTGGGGTATCCACTCCAGAAGAGGAATGCGGATCTCCTGGTTATAAGAAGTTGGCTGTCCTCCCTATCGCAGCTGATAGCTCCCAATGAAACAGTTCAAGCAAGTGGACTCGGAGAGGGAGACCTGAGGTGGGAGGGAGATAATGGGAAAAGGAGGAGGACGAGGAGAGGAGGGACTGTGTGGAGGCATTTCGTTCCTCTATCAGGGAATAATTCACTCCTCACCTGGCAGATAGTAAGGAGGAGGACGCGCTGTCGCTGCTTCCATTCACAGTCCTGACTATTTAATAACGTAGTCGTCTTATGCAATATCTGGACTACAAATCCGACCAAAGCCTGAAGCAAGTACAGTGCAACTATTTAACTGTAGAAAATCTGCATAGGAGATAGAGCCCCTGGACGGGGTATTTTCTGACAATTTCAGCAGTATCAGACAACAATCTAAGGGGCCTTTCACACTTGCGTTTTTTTCCTGATTTAGAAGATCAGGAAAAAACCCGATTCTTACAGTATTTTGCCCATTCATTTTAATTTTGTCAGGTAGAATCTTTTTGCTTCATGTTTTCTCCTGAAATCATTAAAGAGAATGGGCAAAAAAAAAAAAAAAAGAATCCTGTAAGGCTGGTTTCACACTGCGGTCAGATCAGGTCAGATCAGGTCAGATTTTGTGTGCCAAAACCAGGAGTGACTCCAAAACCTTGAACAGGTGTCAATCTTTCAATTATACTTTTTCTCTGCAAGTTCCTCTCCTGGTTTTGAAACACAAAACCTGACCTAACCTGACCTAACCTGACCTAACCTGACCTGATCTGACCGCAGTGTGAAACCAGCCTAAGAATCAGGTGTTTTCCTGATCTTCCAAATCGGGGAAAAACCGCAAGTGTGAAAGGCCCCTTAGGCTACTTTCACATCTGCGTTTTTTAATCAGACAGAATTCCGCCTTTTTTAAAGAAAAAAAAAATGGATCTGGAAACATTGCGTAGTGACCAATGCATTTCCTATGGACTTCCTGTAACGTTAGTTGTCTTCCGGTTGCACCCTTTTTCTGCCGTATCCGGCCACATTCGGCGCTTCAGGTGTTTTTTTTTTACAGCAAAAAAACATACTGTGACACATTCCTCATAATATGGCATACACTGCAATGCAAATCAATGGGTGCCACATCTATTTTTTGGCAGATCTGGCCACATCCCAGTAACGATGGATCTGACATGCTTACTGAGCATGCCCAGAATGCTGGAGCCACTAGAACACTGTCTATATATGGCATGTCGGCGTGCAATAAAATAACGGATTCAGAATAAAAACGCGCAATACCGGATGGTGTTCTTCAGAATACGACCATCGAATCCGGAACAAAACCTGATTAAAATACTGGATGCAATCGCATGGTAACCAAAGAAAACAGAAACACTAAAAATCGGGTTTTCAGAGAAAAACCTGATTTAAAAAAAAAAAAAAAAAATACTAATAATAAAAAAAAAAACGCTGGTGAAAGTAGCCTTAGGCAATGTTCACATTTATTTTTTTATATAATCTAAAAAGGGAAAGAAAGAAAAAATGGATGCAAACAGAAAACAAAGTTTCCATTTTCAAAACAGCCTGAAACTTTTGTATCTTCTTTTCAGCCGATTTTATGTACCGTAGTTTAGCACTGACTTTTTCCTTTATATGGTTTTGGACTTATGCAGTGCTTAGATACGGATCCGGTAAACATAAACATAATGGCTAACCAACTTTTTGGATGCATTTACCAAAGACTGCCATTAAACTTAAAAAACAAACAAACAAACATGGAAGTGACAGTTCCATGCACTGTGTTTTTTTTTCTTTTTTTTTGTAGTTGGAATAAATTACCGTAGTTGTGTTGACCTTGTTTTTTTCTGTCTGTATAAAAAGCTGACTAAGGGCCCCTTTCACATCAGCGTTTTTCGTCCGGATCCGGACGATCTGGCCAAAAAACGCATCAGCCGCATGTGCCGCCTAACGGCCGCACTTCCAGTGCACTTGCGGCGAGTTCCATGCACTGTCTATGGGGCTTGCGGCAAATGCAGTATTGCCACGATCCGGCACTTGCGGCCACGCAAAATAACCGCAGCTGACCGCGTTTTTATTCACGGCCGCACCTGCCGCAAGTGCCGGATTGCGGCTATGCCGCACTTGCCGCAAGCCCCATAGATGATGTATGGGGCTTGCCGCAAGTGCGGCCGTTAGGCGGCACATGCGACAGATGTGTTTTTTTGTCCAGGTCTGCCGAATCTGGACAAAAAAGCTGATGTGAAAGGGGCCTAACAGACTGAACAAATGGAAATAGAAATAGATATGAACATTGCGCACTCATTTGTCGGTAAACAATATAAACACCAAATGTATATGCGCGACTTTATTAGGCCCTGTGCTCACAATTCTTTTTTATCACATTTTTTAGTACAGTTTTGTCACAAAACTGCATGCAAATCCTTATGCCAACAAAAGTCAATGAGAATCCTGAAGTTTTGTGCACATGTTGCTCTTTTTTTCCTTTGCAGATTTGGTGCAGAAATAAGGCTGGCTTCACATCACAGTTTTGTTCCTGCCCGTGAGGATCCGGTTTTGTGCAGGACTCCACGGACAGGAACGAACAGGCCCGGATGTGTACTTCCAGATGCCATTTCTATCAGTCCAGATCCGGGATTATGAGGCATCCGGACTGACAGAGCTGGGAGAAGCCGAGCCTGCAAAGCTAAGGCATATACAGTACTTTTGCTTTAGGAGTGTCTGAACTCTGAAAGTGAAATAAAAGAAAGCAAACAGCAGTGGCGTAACTTGAAGCCCATGGGCCCGATGCGAAAGCTCTAATGGGGACCCCAATTACAGCAAATCTTTAATGGCAATAGTCTTTTTCTATAGACCACAGGGACGTTTGGGGGCCCTCTAGGCTCCGGGGCCCGGGTGCAATTGCAACCCCTGCACCTGTTGTAGTTACGCCCCAGGCAATGGGTATTAAAAATAAAAAAATAAATGCTCACCTGTCCCGGGATGCAAGGCATCCACATCTGATGCAGCAAGGATGCTGCAAGGACCTTAATCAGCTGATTAACAGCTGATTGGCCTGTTGCAGTCACGTGACACATCAGCTGATCGCTACCGGCCAATCAGCTTTTAAGGTCTTTGCAGCATCAGATGTCTTCTCGGGACAGTCACCAGAGGGTAAAGTATTTGATTTTTTTTTATTTTTAACCATTCCTTTATTTAATTTCACTTTAGCAGTGTATATAGACACACTGCTAAAGTGAAATTACACACATATACCATGGGTACAGAGCATTACTCTTGTTCTGAGCATGCTCTGTACCCTGAAACCGGATCCGGGAAACAATTCTGTTTTTTACTTGATCAGGATCCATTTCTGTCCAGTTTTGTCACTGGAGCCCAAAAACAGTGGAGACTCCGATTTTGGGACCGGGAAAGAACAGGACAGAAATGAATCCGGGACTGAATTCACAAACCCGGATGGTCATTTATAACCAATACAGCACCACAGGAATACATGGTGGTGGGGGGGCAAAAACGTTCTGTTATGTCCTTTTCAAAAACTAACAGACCAGGATGACAAAGGGTGCCTTTACATTTGCGTTACCCTCCGCAGCGTTCTGCAGAGGGGAGCCACAATGTGACCGCAGCACCGCAAGCCCCTATCTTTATAATGGGAGCGCATGGTGCTGCGCTTGACTGCGCATGACTGTACGAACCCATTCACTGCCATATGTGATCTGTGTGCAGGCGGATGCCTACGCACAAATCACCCAGTCTCGTCCGCACCAGAAATGCAACATGTCACGTTCGTGGTGTGGACGAGACTGGGTGATTTGTGCGCAGGCATCCGCCTGCACACAGATCACATATGGCAGTGAATGGGTGCGCACAGTCATGCGCAGTCAAGCGCAGCACCGTGCACTCCCATTATAAAGACAGGGGCTTGCGGTGCTGCGGTCACATTGCGGCTCCCCTCCGCAGAACGCTGTGGAGGGGAACGCAAATGTGAAGGTAGCCAAAAACCGTGGTGTGAAGCCAGCCTAAACATACAGAATGTCATTTCTTGCAGTGTTTTTCCACCCCAAATGCAAAAAAAGCATCAAAAACTCTCACAGTTTTTGGTGTTTTTCCTGCCTGGAGATGCAGATTTGGTACTCAACACGCGCACATAGCCTTAAAGTCTTTTCAGCATCAGTCAGGGTTGTATGGCTTGGCTTGCCCTTTTTCTTCAACTGTATGAGTGTATAATTTTTAACAATTGAACTCTATGTTGCGAAATATATCACTGATGATTTGTACAGAAAAGACACAACTATCCCCAGACATCTCTCCTCAGGGGAGACAGGGAACAGATGTGTCAGATTTTATTCAGCTACAAAGCAGTGCTATATGGAGCACGAGCCCCCCTATAGGAGGGCACATCAGTGCAAAGTGCTTCATGTAAAGCCATAAACTGCTCTTTCTATATGTTCATGTTTTCACTTGCCCTTGTTTATATTTTACCCACCATACTTTGTATGTAACATCACATTCTGCCTGTTGCCAGGCAGCCTAGACATTAAAGGGAAAATCCAGTGAAAACTGGAGGTTTCCTCTGGAATTATTTATTAGGGAATCTTCCTGACTTTCTAATGAAAGCTTTTTGCTCAGATGCAGAGGGATGTTTGGCCTGTTGCTTAGCAACAAAAGATACAGCTTGTGGGTGACCCCCCTACAGATGCCCCCTCTGCTGGAGACATAAGGGCATCTCTCCAAGTAAAGTACAGTAGTACAATGCCAATCTGCGTTGGAACTAAAAAGGTGTTTGGAGCAAGTGTGGGCAAGGGAGGTGCCAAGAACCAGCACCAAAGACTAGGATGCCCAATGCCAGCACCGCAGAACAGGAGCCCATGCCAGTGTCACAGGGGAGGAGCCCAGTGCCAGTGTCACAGGGAAGGAGCCCAGTGTCACGGGGAGGAGCCCATTTCCAGTGTCACAGGGGAGGAGCCCAGTGCCACAGGGGAGGAGCCCAGTTCCAGTGTCACAGGGGAGGAGCCTAGTGCCAGTGTCACAGGGGCGGAGCCCAGTGCCAGTGTCACAGGGGAGGAGCCCAGTGCCAGTGCCACAGGGGAGGCGCCCCATGCCATTGTCGCAGGGGAGAAGCCCAGTGCCAGTGTCACAGGGGAGGAGCCAAGTGTCACAGGGGAGGAGCCCAGTGTCACAGGGGAGGAGGCCAGTGCCAGTGTCACAGGGGAGAAGCCCAGCACTAGTGTCACAGGAGAGGAGCCCAGTGCCAGTGTCACAGGGGAGGAGCCCAGTGCCAGTGTCACAGGGGAGGAGCCCAGAACCAGTGTCACGGGGGAGGAGCCCAGTGCCAGTGTCACAGGGGAGGAGCCCAGTGCCATTGTCACAGGGGAGGAGCCCAGAACCAGTGTCACAGGGGAGGAGCCCAGTGCCATTGTCACAGGGGAGAAGCCCAGTGCCAGTGTCACAGGGGAGGAGCACAGCACTAGTGTCACAGGGGAGGAGCCCAGTGCCAGTGTCACAGGGGAGGAGCCCAGTGCCAGTGTCACAGGGGAGGAGCCCAGCACTAGTGTCACATGGGAGGAGCCCAGTGCCATTGTCACAGGGGAGGAGCCCAGTGCCATTGTCACAGGGGAGGAGCCCAGTGCCAGTGTCACAGGGGAGGAGCCCAGTGCCAATGTCACAGGGGAGGAGCCCAGCACCAGTGTCACAGGGGAGGAGCCCAGTGCCAGTGTCATAGGGGAGGAGCCCAGTGCCAGTGTCACAGGGGAGGAGCCCAGCACTAGTGTCACAGGGGAGGAGCCCAGTGCCAGTGTCACAGGGGAGGAGCCCAGCACTAGTGTCACAGGGGAGGAGCCCAGTGCCATTGTCACAGGGGAGGAGCCCAGTGCCATTGTCACAGGGGAGGAGCCCAGTGCCAGTGTCACAGGGGAGGAGCCCAGTGCCAGTGTCACAGGGGAGGAGCCCAGTGCCAGTGTCACAGGGGAGGAGCCCAGTGCCAGTGTCACAGGGGAGGAGCCCAGCACTAGTGTCACATGGGAGGAGCCCAGTGCCATTGTCACAGGGGAGGAGCCCAGTGCCATTGTCACAGGGGAGGAGCCCAGCACCAGTGTCACAGGTGAGGAGCCCAGTGCCAGTGTCACAGGGGAGGAGCCCAGTGCCAGTGTCACAGGTGAGGAGCCCAGTGCCAGTGTCACAGGGGAGGAGCCCAGCACTAGTGTCACAGGGGAGGAGCCCAGCACTAGTGTCACAGGGGAGGAGCCCAGTGCCATTGTCACAGGGGAGGAGCCCAGTGCCATTGTCACAGGGGAGGAGCCCAGTGCCATTGTCACAGGGGAGGAGCCCAGTGCCATTGTCACAGGGGAGGAGCCCAGTGCCATTGTCACAGGGGAGGAGCCCAGCGCCAGTGTCACAGGGGAGGAGCCCAGCGCCATTGTCACAGGGGAGGAGCCCCGTGCCATTGTCACAGGGGAGAAGCCCAGCACTAGTGTCACAGGGGAAGAGCCCAGTGCCAGTGTCACAGGGGAGGAGCCCAGCACTAGTGTCACAGGGGAGGAGCCCAGTGCCAGTGTCACAGGGGAGGAGCCCAGCACTAGTGTCACAGGGGAGGAGCCCAGCACTAGTGTCACAGGGGAGGAGCCCAGTGCCAGTGTCACAGGGGAGGAGCCCAGAACCAGTGTCACAGGGGAGGAGCCCAGCACTAGTGTCACAGGGGAGGAGCCCAGTGCCAGTGTCACAGGGGAGGAGCCCAGAACCAGTGTCACAGGGGAGGAGCCCAGCACTAGTGTCACAGGGGAGGAGCCCAGTGCCAGTGTCACAGGGGAGGAGCCCAGAACCAGTGTCACAGGGGAGGAGCCCAGCACTAGTGTCAAAGGGGAGGAGAAGTTCATGTGCCAGCACCCCAGGGGAGGAGCCCGGAGCCAGAACCACAGGAGAGGAGTCTGGAGCCAGCCCCACAGGGTCCGGGGGCAGTGTATATACGGTCACAAGTCGGGGGGCAGTGTATATACGGTCACAAGTCGGGAGGCAGTGTATATACGGTCACGTCAGTGCTGTGTATATATGGTCACATGTTGGGGGGGCGGTGTATATATGGTCACATGTCAGAGGGCGGTGTAGATATGCGGTCATATGTCGGGGAGCGGTGTATATGCAGTGACATGTTTGGGGGCGGTGTATATATGGTCACATGTTGGGGTGGTGTATATATACGGTCATATGTCGGGGAGCGGTGTATATGCAGTCACATGTTGGGGGTGGTGTATATATGATCACATGTTGGGGGTGGTGTATATACGGTCACGTTAGGAGCGGTGTATATACGGTCACATGTTGGGGGCAGCATATATAAGGTCACATGTCGAGGGGCGGGAAGGTCATATGTCGGGGGGGGGGGCAGTGTATATAAGGTCACATGTCAACATGTCAGGGGGGCAGTGTATATATGGTCATATGTCAGGTGGGGTAGTGTGAGGCTCTATATCTCCCCTCAGGAACATGGCTATCATACAATTGTCCCCATTTGTGGTTTTCTCACCTGCCCTCGGGTCCTTGTCCTCGGTGTTGTCCCCTCAGGTTAGGGTTCACGGTCAGGCGTTACCATGACAACACATTCCTCCGCACTCGGCGCCTGTTACTCAGGTGTTTGGCGCGCAGTTATAGCTCCTCCCACCTGCACTGCGAGATCTAATAGGTGCAATCCTGCTGGTAACCGAAAGGGGCGCACTGACAGCGATAAGAATACGAAAGTGCTGCAACCTAACCTGCTATAAGGGCTCCAGCAGACGACAAGCTCTGCTCACCCTAACCTGTTACCTACAGTCACCACTAGGGGGAGCGCGTTGTATAGAGTTACACTGCACTGTAGCGTTCAGTGCTGACAGCTCCCCCAGGTGGCAGCCGCTGGTAGTCATCATTAATTCATTTAAAGAAAGCAGGAAATTAATCCTCCACTGGAGTGTTGGACATAAAGAGAAAAGCAGTAAAAAATGAAACAAAAATGCTTTATTTTTCACTTTTTAAGGGCCCCCAAACTTATATCAGGCTGGTATGTACCTAATTCAGGGTGCAAAGTTTGCAACCACAGTTTCAATGCAGTAATAGTGACCCGATACCCACAAAGGCACAGGAGAGGACACCAGTGTTATAAATGACACCTGATAGTCATGGGGCCACTAATACTGATTGTGAATTTGGGCCATGAAACATCGTCTGCATAAAAAGCCGCTGTAAAATGTGCTTTATTGTATTTTATATGGAGAAAAGAATGTGCCCCCTTCATATCCACCTCCATGTGGGACCGAGGTCTGGGCTCTGAGGTGTTGGATGGGGCTGAGATCCAGGCTCTGTGGTGTTGGATGGGGCTGAGATCCGGGCTCTGTGGTGTTGGATGGGACTGAGGTCCAGGCTCTGTGGTGTTGGATGGGGCTGAGATCCAGGCTCTGTGATGTTGGATGGGACTGAGGCCCGGGCTCTGTGGTGTTGGATGGGGCTGAGGTCTGGGCTCTGTGATGTTGGATGGGGCTGAGGTCTGGGCTCTGTGATGTTGGATGGGGCTGAGGTCTGGGCTCTGTGGTGTTGGATGGGACTGAGGTCTGGGCTCTGTGATGTTGGATGGGGCTGAGGTCCGGGCTCTGTGATGTTGGATAGGTCTGGGGTCCGGGCTCTGTGATGTTGGATTGGTCTGAGGTCCGGGCTCTGTGGTGTTGGATGGGGCTGAGGTCCGGGCTCTGTGGTGTTGGATGGGGCTGAGGTCCGGGCTCTGTGGTGTTGGATGGGGCTGAGGTCTGGGCTCTGTGGTGTTGGATTGGGCTGAGGTCCAGGCTCTGTGGTGTTGGATGGGGCTGAGGTCTGGGCTCTGTGTTTGGATTGGGCTGGGTCTCGGGCTCTGGTTTGGATGGGGCTGAGGTCTGGGCTCTGTGGTATTGGATGGGCTGAGGTCTGGGCTCTGTGGTGTTGGATGGGGCTGAGGTACAGGCTCTGTGGTGTTGGATGCTGGGGCTGAGGTCGGCTCTGTGGTGTTGGATGGTCTGAGGTCCGGCTCTGTGTGGTGTTGGATGGGGCTGAGGTCCAGGCTCTGTGTGTTGGAGGGGCTCAGTCCAGGCTTTGTGGTGTTGGATGAGGCTGAGGTCCAGGCTCTGTGATGTTGGATTGGTCTGAGGTCCAGGCTCTGTGGTGTTTGGATGGAGGTGAGGTCCGGGCTCTGTGGTGTTGGATGAGGTTGAGGTCGGGCTCTGTGGTGTTGGATGGGGCTGAGGTCCGGGCTCTGTGGTGTTGGATGGTGCTGAGGTCTGGGCTCTGTGGTGTTGGATGAGGCTGAGGTACAGGCTCTGTGGTGTTGGGTGATGCTGGGGTCTGGGATCTGTGGTGTTGGATAGGTCTGGGGTCCAGACTCTGTGGTGTTGGATGGGGCTGAGGTCCAGGCTCTGTGGTGTTGGAGGGGCTCAGGTCCAGGCTCTGTGGTGTTGGATGAGGCTGAGGTCCAGGCTCTGTGATGTTGGATTGGTCTGGGGTCCGGTCTCTGGGGTGTTGGATGGGGCTGAGGTCCAGGCTCTGTGGTGTTGGATGGGAGTGAGGTCCGGGCTCTGTGGTGTTGGATGAGGTTGAGGTCCGGGCTCTGTGGTGTTGGATGGGGCTGAGGTCCGGGCTCTGTGGTGTTGGATGGGGCTGAGGTCCAGGCTCTATGGTGTTGGATGGAGCTGAGGTCTGGACTTTGTGGTGTTGGATGGGGCAGAGGTCCGGGCTCTGTGGTGTTGGATGAGGCTGAGGTCTGGGCTCTGTGGTGTTGGATGAAGCTGAGGTCCAGGCTCTGTGGTGTTGGATGAGGCTGAGGTCCGGGCTCTGTGGTGTTGGATGGGGCTGAGGTCCAGGCTCTGTGTGTTGGATGGGGCTGAGGTCTGGGCTTTGTGGTGCTGGATGGGGCTGAGGTCTGGGCTCTGGTGGTGTTGGATGGGGCTGAGACCCGGGCTCTGTGGTTTTGGATGGGACTGAGATCCGGGCTCTGTGGTGTTGGATGGGGCTGAGGTCTGGGCTCTGTGGTGTTGGATGGGGCTTGGGTCCAGGCTCTGTGGTGTTGGATGGGGCTGGGTCTGGGCTCTGGTATTGGATGGGGCTGAGGTCCAGGCTCTGTGGTGTTGGATGGGCTGTGGTCTGGGCTCTGTGGTATTGGATGGTGCTGAGGTCTGGGCTCTGTGGTGTTGGATGAGGCTGAGGTACAGGCTCTGTGGTGTTGGGTGATGCTGGGGTCCGGGATCTGTGGTGTTGGATAGGTCTGGGGTCCAGACTCTGTGGTGTTGGATGGGGCTGAGGTCCAGGCTCTGTGGTGTTGGAGGGGCTCAGGTCCAGGCTCTGTGGTGTTGGATGAGGCTGAGGTCCAGGCTCTGTGATGTTGGATTGGTCTGAGGTCCGGGCTCTGTGGTGTTGGATGGGGCTGAGGTCGGGGCTCTGTGGTGTTGGATGGGGCTGAGGTCCAGGCTCTGTGGTGTTGGATGGGGGTGAGGTCCGGGCTCTGTGGTGTTGGATGAGATTGAGGTCCGGGCTCTGTGGTGTTGGATGGGGCTGAGGTCCGGGCTCTGTGGTGTTGGATGGTGCTGAGGTCTGGGCTCTGTGGTGTTGGATGAGGCTGAGGTACAGGCTCTGTGGTGTTGGGTGATGCTGGGGTCCGGGATCTGTGGTGTTGGATAGGTCTGGGGTCCAGACTGTGTGGTGTTGGATGGGGCTGAGGTCCAGGCTCTGTGGTGTTGGAGGGGCTCAGGTCCAGGCTCTGTGGTGTTGGATGAGGCTGAGGTCCAGGCTCTGTGATGTTGGATTGGTCTGGGGTCCGGGCTCTGGGGTGTTGGATGGGGCTGAGGTCCAGGCTCTGTGGTGTTGGATGGGGGTGAGGTCCGGGCTCTGTGGTGTTGGATGAGGTTGAGGTCCGGGCTCTGTGGTGTTGGATGGGGCTGAGGTCCGGGCTCTGTGGTGTGTTGGATGGGGCTGAGGTCCAGGCTCTATGGTGTTGGATGGAGCTGAGGTCTGGACTCTGTGGTGTTGGATGGGGCAGAGGTCCGGCTCGTGGTGGTGATGGATGAGGCTGAGGTCTGGGCTCTGTGGTGTTGGATGAAGCTGAGGTCCGGGCTCTGTGGTGTTGGATGAGGCTGAGGTCCGGGCTCTGTGGTGTTGGATGGGGCTGAGGTCCAGGCTCTGTGGTGTTGGATGGGGCTGAGGTCTGGGCTTTGTGGTGCTGGATGGGGCTGAGGTCTGGGCTCTGTGGTGTTGGATGGGGCTGAGATCCGGGCTCTGTGGTGTTGGATGGGGTTGAGGTCTGGGCTCTGTGGTGTTGGATGGGGCTTGGGTCCAGGCTCTGTGGTGTTGGATGGGGCTGAGGTCTGGACTCTGTGGAGTTGGATGGGGCTGGGGTCTGGGCTCTGGTATTGGATGGTGGCTGAGGTCCAGGCTCTGTGGTGTTGGATGGGGCTGAGGTTTGGGCTCTGTGGTGTTGAATGGAGCTGAGGTCTGGCATCTGTGGTGTTGTATGGGGTTGAGATCTGGGCTCTGTGGTGTTGGATGGGGCCGGGGTCTGGGCTCTGTGGTGTTGGATGGAGCTGAGGTCCAGGCTCTGTGGTGTTGGATGGGCTGAGGTTCTGGGCTCTGTGGTGTTGGATGGGGCTGAGGTCCGGGCTCTGTGGGTTGGATGGGGCTGAGGGTCGGGCTCTGTGGTGTTGGATGGGGCTGAGGTCCGGGCTCTGTGGTGTTGGATTGGGCTGAGGTCCAGGCTCTGTGGTGTTGGATTGGGCTGAGGTCTGGCTCTGTGGTGTTGGATTGGGCTGAGGTCCGGGCTCTGTGGTGTTGGATGGGGCTGAGGTCTGGGCTCTGTGGTATTGGATGGGGCTGAGGTCCAGGCTCTGTGGTGTTGGATGGGGCTGAGGTCCTGGGCTCTGTGGTGTTGGATGGGCTGAGGTCCGGGCTCTGTGGTGTTGGATGGGGCTGAGGTCCGGCTCTGTGGTGTTGGATGGGGCTGAGGTCCGGCTCTGTGGTGTTGGATTGGGCTGAGGTCCGGCTCTGTGGTGTTGGATGGGGCTGAGGTCCGGCTCTGTGGTGTTGGATTGGGCTGAGGTCCGGGCTCTGTGGTGTTGGATGGGGCTGAGGTTCCAGGCTCTGTGGTGTTGTTGATGTGGAGCTGAGGTCCGGGCTCTGTGGTGTTGGATGGGCTGAGGTCCAGGCTCTGTGGTGTTGGATGGGCTGAGGTCGGATTTGTGGTGTTGGATGGGCTGAGGTCCGGCTCTGTGGTGTTGGATGGGGCTGAGGTTTGGGCTCTGTGGTGTTGGATGGCTGAGGTCCGGCTCTGTGGTGTTGGATGGCTGAGGTCGGCTCTGGGTGTTGGATGGGCTGAGGTCCAGGTCTGTGGTGTTGGATGGGGTGAGGTCTGGGCTCTGTGGTGTTGGATGGGGCTGAGGTCCGGGCTCTGTGGTGTTGGATGGGCTGAGGTCCGGGCTCTGTGGTGTTGGATGGGCTGAGGTCCGGGCTCTGTGGTGTTGGATGGGGCTGAGGTCGGCTCTGTGGTGTTGGATGGGCTGAGTCCAGGCTCTGTGGTGTTGGATGGGCTGAGGTCCGGCTCTGTGGTGTTGGGTGAGTGGGTCCGGCTCTGTGGTGTTGGATGGGCTGAGGTCGGGCTCTGTGGTGTTGGATGGGGCTGGGTCTGGCTCTGTGGTGTTGGATGGGCTGAGATCGGGCTCTGTGGTGTTGGATGGGTGAGTCCGGGCTCTGGGTGTTGGTGGGCTGGTGTGCTCTGTGGGCTTGTGGTGGGGCTGAGGTGGCTCTTGGTGTTGGATGGAGCTGAGGTCTGGACTTGTGGTGTGATGGGGCTGAGGTCTGGGCTCTGTGGTGTTGGATGGGCTGAGGGTCGGGGCTTGTGGTGTTGGATGGGCTGAGGTCTCAGGCTCTGTGGTGTTGGATGGGCTGAGTCCGGCTCTGTGGTGTTGGATGGGGCTGAGGTCCAGGCTCTGTGTGTTGTGGATGGGGCTGTGGGTCGGGCTCTGTGGTGTTGGATGGGGCTGAGGTCGGGCTCTGTGTGTTGGATGGGGCTGAGTCCGGGCTCTGGGTGTTGTGAGGTTGGGCTCTGGGTGTTGGATGGGCCTGGGTCCGGCTCTGTGGTGTTGGACTGGGGGCTCTGGGATGGGCGGCTGGCTCTGTGGTGTGGATGGGGTGAGGTCCGGCTCTGTGGTGTTGAGATGGGGCTGGGTTGGGCTCTGTGGTGGTTGGATGGGATCATTGTGGGTTGGATGCTGAGCGGGATGGGGTTGAGGTCTGGCTCTGTGGTGTTGGATGGGGCTTGGGTCCGGCTCTGTGGTGTTGGATGGGGCTGAGGTCTGGCTCTGTGGTTGGATGGGGCTGAGGTCTGGGCTCTGGTTTGGATGGGGCTGAGGTCCAGGCTCTGTGGTGTGTTGGATGGGGCTGAGGTTTGGGCTCTGTGGTGTTGATGGGCTGAGGTCTGGCATCTGTGGTGTTGTATGGTGTGAGTCTGGGCTCTGTGGTGTTGGATGGGGCGGGGTCTGGGCTCTGTGGTGTTGGATGGGCTGGAGTCCGGGCTCTGTGGTGTTGGATGGGCTGAGGTCTGGGCTCTGTGGTGTTGGATGGGGCTGAGGTCCGGGCTCTGTGTGTGGATGGGCTGAGGTCCGGGCTCTGGGTGTTGGATTGGGGCTGGGTCGGCTCTGTGGTGTTGGATGGGGCTGAGGGGCTCTGTGGTGTTGGATGGGTGAGTTCTGGGCCTGTGGTGTTGGAGGGCTGAGGTCGGCTCTTGGGTGTGGATGGGGCTTGGGGTCTGGGTCTGTGGTTTGGATGGGGCTGAGGTCCAGGCTCTGTGGTGTTGGATGGGGCTGAGGTCTGGGCTTGTGGTGTGGATGGGGCTGAGGTCGGCTCTGTGGTGTTGGATGGGCTGAGTCGGCTCTGTGGTGTTGGATGGGGCTGAGGTCCAGGCTCTGTGGTGTTGGATGGGCTGTGGTCTGGGCTCTGTGGTGTTGGATGGGGCTGAGGTCCGGCTCTGTGGTGTTGGATGGGGCTGAGGTCGGGCTCTGTGGTGTTGGATGGGGCTGGGTCTGGGCTCTGGGTTGGATGGGCTGTGGTCCAGGCTCTGTGGTGTTGGATGGGGCTGAGGTTGGCTCTGTGGTGTTGGATGGGGCTGAAGGTCTGGGCTCTGTGGTGTTGGATGGGGGCTGAGGTCTGGGTGTTGGTGGGTGGGTTGAGTGTGGTGTGGGTTAGGCTTGGGTGTGCTGGGTGTTGGATGGGCTGAGGTCCAGGCTCTGTGGTGTTGGATGGGGCTGAGGTCAGGCTCTGGTGGGTGGATGGATGGGGATGGGGTCCGGGCTCTGTGTGTGTTGGATGGGGCTGAGGTCCGGCTCTGTGGTGTTGGATGGGGCTGAGGTCCGGGCTCTGTGGTGTTGGATGGGGCTGAGGTCGGGCTCTGTGGTGTTGGATGGGGCTTGGGTCCAGGCTCTGTGGTGGTTGGATGGGTGTGGGGTCCGGCTCTGTGGGTGTTGGATGGGTGAGGTCAGGGCTCTGTGTGTTGGATGGGTGAGGTTCCAGGTCTGTGGTGTGGATGGGCTGAGGTCGGGCTCTGTGGTGTTGGATGGGCTGAGGTCAGGGCTCTGTGGTGTTGGATGGGCTGAGGTCCGGCTCTGTGGTGTTGGATGGGCTGATGGTCTGGGCTCGTGGTGTTGGATGGGCTGTGAGTGGCTTCTGGTGTATGGATGGGGTGAGGTCTGGGCTCTGTGGTGTTTGGATGGGGCTGAGGTCCGGCCTCTGTGGTGTTGGATGGGCTGAGGTCGGGCTCTGTGGGTTGGATGGGGCTAGGTCAGGCTCTGTGTGTTGGATGGGGCTGAGGTCGGCTCTGTGGTGTTGGATGGGCTGAGTTGGGCTCTGTGGTGTTGAATGGGCTGAGGTCCGGGCATTGTGGTGTTGATGAGTTGAGAGTCTAGGCTCTGTGGTGTTGGATGGGGGGGCCTGGGGGTCTGGGGCTCTGTGGTGTTGGGGATGGGGGCTGTGGTCCGGGCTCTGTGGTGTTGGATGGGTGAGGGTCGGGCTCTGTGGTGTTGGATGGGGCTGAGGTCCGGGCTCTGTGGTTTGGATGGGGCTGAGGTCCAGGCTCTAAGGTGGGATGGAGGCTGAGGGTCAGGACTTGTGGTGTTTGGATGGGGCTGAGGCTAGCTCTGTGTGTTGGATGGGGCTATGTCTGGGCTCTGTGGTGTTGAATGGGCTGAGGTCTCAGGCTCTGTGGTGTTGGATGGGCTGTAGGTCTGGGCTCTGTGGTGTTGGATGGGGCTGAGGGTCCAGGCTCTGTGGTGTTGGATGGGGCTGAGGTCTGGGCTTTGTGGTGCTTGGGTGATTGGGCTGGTGAGGGGATCTGGGCTCTGTGGTGTTGGATGGGGCTGAGTCCGGGCTCTGTGGTGTTTGGATGGGGTTGAGGTCTGGGCTCTGTGGTGTTGGATGGGGCTTGGGTCCAAGGCTCTGTGGTGTTGGATGGGGCTGAGGTCTGGACTCTGTGGAGTTGGATGGGGCTGGGGTCTGGGGTCTGGTGTTGGATGGGGCTGAGGTCCAGGCTCTGTGGTGTTAGATGGGGCTGAGGTCTGGGCTCTGTGGTGTTTAATGGGGCCGAGGTCTGGGGTCTGTGGTGTTGGATGGGGCTGAGGTCTGGAGTCTGTGGTGTTGGATGGGGCAGGGCTTCGGAGTCTGTGGTGTTGGATGGGTCTGGGGTCCGGGCTCTGTGGTGTTGGATGGGGCTGAGGTCTCGGCTCTGTAGTGTCATATTACAATGGTAATGAACTAAATAAGAAAACAGCACACATAGGGTTTTATCCTTAGACTAAATTAATTTGCCCCCAATTGTTGGGACTCACCTTGTAAGGTTGCGCGAGTCACAACCAACTGAAAAAGCTTTTGATGTAATGGCTGCTGCAGATGCCTCACTACAAGGGATGCTGAAATGGAGGAAAAAAGGCCAGGCTTCTTGTGTCCGCGCAGACCAAAGGAACGTCAGTCCGATGTCACTCAGAATTACTTTGTTTTTCCAATGCGTTTTGTAGCAGTACCTGCCACTTCATGAGGATTATGTGATAGCGCTGATGACGTTGCAGGTACTGCTATGAAACGCGTTGGCAAAATAAAGCAATTCTGAGTGACTTCGGACTGACGTTCCTTTGGTCTGCGCGGACACAAGAATCCTGGCCTTTTTTCCTCCATTTTACAATGGTAAAGACAGATTGCACTGGGACTGTCCGTGATGCCAAATAGCCTGCTAATATTTGTCTGCTCGTCTTGGCATGTTAATTCCAGTCTCGGGTTGACACTGGGTAATTTCGAGGTCAGTCCTGTGACTGACGACCATAAAGCTCTAAATCCTGTTGTACAGGTCAATCAGCGTGTGATATGAGTATTACACACCACTTGGTATATAATGCAGTATGACACTTCGCGGTCAGACAGCTAATATTATGTTCTTATTCTCGTACTGAGCTTCTGTCCTCATCTCCGCGCAGTCAACACAGTCCAGATGCTGATCCTATCATTCCAATTAGGGGTTTCCTGAGAACCATTAATCTAGCGTGAACAATCCTGTTTTCCGCACACCACCCACCCTTGTGCTGTTCGCTCGGGAGCTGAATCTTTGCAGGATCACCCCCGTGGTTGAGCAGCGATAAAGTAGATGGGAAATCCAATCTTCTACTGTAGACTGCGCTTAAAAAATTAATCATCTTAATTAACTTGCTTAGAAAAGTATAATTACCCACTAAGTAAACATTTTACTTACCTGTGGCATAGGAAGTGTATTTATTATTTTTGTTAATTGAACCCCTGAAGTTCAGGCCTTTTGTAGAAATTGTCATTAACTTGCTGAAGAAACAAGAATTTGTACAGGAAACAAATAGAATATTTTGCCTACATGTTACATTGTTAGATGTATCCGATGTAATTTTCCCTATCATATTCTTTGTTCTGTCTGCTCAGGGTATGTGAATATCTTAGAGATGAAGAAGTTGAGACTTCATTGACTTGGTTGGTTTCCTGAGGAAGAAGTGAGGTAAGCACTTTTATGAGTATCAAATAAAACCACCTATGATTTACATATATATTTTTTAGTCCTTTGTTTCATCACACAGCAGCATAGATTTCTTATCTACCCTCATATCCAGTTTTCCGCGCACTTCCTTGTTTTGTATTCCCTATCACATCTGGGGAGGGACTATTGATACTCGTCATGCACATACCTCAGTGCTGGCTTTTGTGACGCCCTGTGACAGGTATATCCACATACCTGTACCTCACCTACACAAAAAAAAAGGAGAACTTTGAAGATTAGCTCAGTGCCTAGTGAGCTAAACTGGTCACTGGAGCCATGCTAGGCCCGAGACCAGCGCACCGCCAAAGCCAGTGTGAGGTCCAGAGAGTGAGGATAACAGGCAGAGGTGAGGAAAAGTACAGTGGTGGGCAGAGGAGCCATCCCGGCTCACCCCAGGAGAACACCGGTCATTGGTGTACAAGTCTGTAAGGAAAAGAGGTTAGCCCAACAGAGAGTCCCAGTACACCAGGGAGGCTTAGCTTCCCGGACACCCGCAGCATCCACATTTGAGAGCCAGGAGCCACAGGAGAGATAGCGGTAGCCAAGCGAGAGCCCTCAGTGCAGCAACAAGGGTATGGAGGAGCAGGAAAGGTCAGGCCTGGTTCCATACACGCCAGACTCAAGACAAAAGAGCAGGACAATTAGGTCCTATAGCCCACTCGGTGTGGAAATCCCAAAGTGCACCCTTCAACCCTGGACGTGTACCTGGAAAGCAATCAGTAAAACATACAGAAAAAGACTTTATTGTGTGCGTGTCCCTTCTTCAACCTGTCCCACACCATAACGACTACGCTGCCCCATTCCTACCATGCTGCCCTATTCCACTATCATACCCTACAGCCCTGGGGAACCCACTCTTCCTGTAGAGAGCTACAACACCTTGCTGCCGCCCAGGTCCCAGCAGTGCCGGTGCCATCACCGGACCTACAGATGGCGTCTCGACTGACAAAAACTTTAATCCCTGTAAATATACCCCTTTTTATTTTGTCACCAGGGGCATGGACTGGGGCACCGACCACCCGTGACATCCCAGTACCAGTACGCCCGAGATCTGAGTACCCCAAGCCCTTGGCGCAATACAGTTTATTCCTGGGTGGATGGGTATTTGGAGTACCAGTACCTCAGTTCAGGATAATAATCTTGCAGAGATATCACTTTTGCTTTTCCCTGTGGTTTGCATGTGTGTTTCCCTTCCCAGCATTCTCCCATTCTGTTTCATTTGGGATTTGGAGTGGTTCCAGTTAAAGTTTTAAAAACTTGTTAGAGAAACGTTGGGCTACTAGTACAGTCCCTGACAGAAGTTATGTCGCTTATCCATGTTATGTAAATAAAAGCTTATAACCGGACGTTAAATTCATCCATTGGTTTTATAAATTACTCTCTTGAAAGCTGAAACCCTCCCAAATGTGGTTTAGGTTAAGAAAATAAATTGGCATCAATGCTGAAAGTGTGATCCTTTAATGAACACAGAATGGTCAGATTTTGGCAAGACAAAAGTTTTGACGCCCACAGAAAGTAATGTGATATTCAAACAAATAATTACCGTATATACTCGCGTATAAGCCGAGTTTTTCAGCCCAAAAATTGGGCTGAAAAGTACCCCCCTCGGCTTATACGCGAGTCAGTGCTGTATACCGATGTATACATCGGTACATACCGATGTATACATCGGTATACAGCAGCCCCCGCATCCCCAGTAATGCAGGGCCCCCCAGGGTCTCTCCGGTCACCTGTAAAGCAAGCTATACTTATCAGTGTCCCGCTCGCACCCGCCGCTGCCGACATCCACGATCCTCCATCTTCATGCGACTCCTCTTCCTGTTTCTGTGCGCGTCGCCGGCAATGACGTCATTCCCGGCGACGCGCACAGGAAACAGGAAGAGGAGTCGCATGAAGATGGAGGATCGTGGATGTCGGCAGCGGCGGGTGCGAGCGGGACACTGATAAGTATAGCTTGCTTTACAGGTGACCGGAGAGACGCTGGGGGGGGCCTGCATTACTGGGGCTGCCTGTATAACTACCGCTGGGGCTGCTATATACCTCTGGGGCACTGTATACTACCACTGGGGCTGCTATATACCTCTGGGGCCCTGTATACTACCACTGGGGCTGCTATATACCTCTGGGGCACTGTATACTACCACTGGGGCTGCTATATACCTCTGGGGCACTGTATACTACCACTGGGGCTGCTATATACCTCTGGGGCCCTGTATACTACCACTGGGGCTGCTATATACCTCTGGGGCACTGTATACTACCACTGGGGCTGCTATATACCTCTGGGGCCCTGTATACTACCACTGGGGCTGCTATATACCTCTGGGGCACTGTATACTACCACTGGGGCTGCTATATACCTCTGGGGCCCTGTATACTACCACTGGGGCTGCTATATACCTCTGGGGCACTGTATACTACCACTGGGGCTGCTATATACCTCTGGGGCACTGTATACTACCACTGGGGCTGCTATATACCTCTGGGGCCCTGTATACTACCACTGGGGCTGCTATATACCTCTGGGGCACTGTATACTACCACTGGGGCTGCTATATACCTCTGGGGCCCTGTATACTACCACTGGGGCTGCTATATACCTCTGGGGCACTGTATACTACCACTGGGGCTGCTATATACCTCTGGGGCCCTGTATACTACCACTGGGGCTGCTATATACCTCTGGGGCACTGTATACTACCACTGGGGCTGCTATATACCTCTGGGGCCCTGTATACTACCACTGGGGCTGCTATATACCTCTGGGGCACTGTATACTACCACTGGGGCTGCTATATACCTCTGGGGCACTGTATACTACCACTGGGGCTGCTATATACCTCTGGGGCCCTGTATACTACCACTGGGGCTGCTATATACCTCTGGGGCCCTGTATACTACCACTGGGGCTGCTATATACCTCTGGGGCACTGTATACTACCACTGGGGCTGCTATATACCTCTGGGGCCCTGTATACTACCACTGGGGCTGCTATATACCTCTGGGGCACTGTATACTACCACTGGGGCTGCTATATACCTCTGGGGCCCTGTATACTACCACTGGGGCTGTATATACTACCACTGGGGCTGTATATACTACTGGGGCTGCGTGTATACTACCACTGGGGCTGCTGTATCTACCTCTGGGACTGGTGTATACCACACTGCTGGGGGCTGTATACTTGTGCTAGGGTCCACCCTCGGCTTATACACGAGTCAATAGATTTTCCCAGGTTTTGGGGGCAAAAGTAGGGGGGTCGGCTTATACACGGGTCGGCTTATACACGAGTATATACGGTAATTTAAAATACAAATATATGTTGCATAACATTGGTGAATGAAGTTGTGGTGCTATTAGAGTCATATTTAATATTTTGTGTGACTTCCATGAGCTTGAAGGACTGCATCCATGCGGTTAAACAATGATTCATGCAATTTATTTATGAAGTCACCAGGAATAGCAAAGAATGCAGTCTTACATGCCTCCCAGAGTTCATCTAGATTCTTTGGTTTTGTCTTCCAAGCTTCCTCTTTCATCCTGCCCCAAATATGCTCAATGATATTCATGTCTGGTGACTGGGCTGGCCAGTTCTTGAGCACCTTGATCTTTTTTGCCTGGAGAAACTTTGTTGTAGAGATGGATGTATGATATGGAGCACCATCCTGCTGCAGAATTTAACCCCTTTTATGATTTTGAATGTAAGAGGTAGCTAATAATTTTTGATATTTTAGGCTATTGATATTGCCTTCCACCTTGCAAATGTTTTGCATGTTTAGCAGGCTGTGGGACTTTGCTAATGCCACACGTTTTTTTATTTGCCTTTTGTTTAGTGCTGGCTTCTGATTCAACCATGGAGGCAATTTTGAGACAGAATCCTACAAACTATTCAAGTTGACACAGGGACTTGAGGTGACCAGGCCTGTTGGAGCTGTGCTGCAGTGGAAGAGGGGCTTGCTTTGGATTTTCTAACCAACAAACATTCCTCCTGAGCAGTTGTCTTGTGGGGTCTGCCGGACCTGGGCTTGTCAAACACATCTCCAGTCTCTTCAAATCTTTTTTTAATTCTTTGTACTTGACTCTGAGACACATTAGTCTTCAAAACTGTTTTATTGTTTTGTACAATAAAGAAAAGAAAATATTTACATAAGCAAAAACATTACCGACCCACGGGGGAACCCCGTGGGTCTCAAGGTTACAACACAATATTTCCAACAAGTGAGATTAAGCATTGGATTTCTACCTCCATGGAGGTTGAAGGGGATGGAGTGGGAGGGGAATGGAGGGAGGGAAGTAAAACAAAGGCTAAAGGGATGGGTAGTGGTTTGACCCCTGATTAATTCGCGTTGATGCAGCGTCCTTAAGTGGGTCGCAGAAGTTTGTAGATATGCAGGATTGTTTCCGTTGCATCTCGGAATTAGATGTTATTTGCTTTTGTATAAAGGCCAGGATGAAACTGTTCTCTGTATTATCACTGCCGCCAGAGTTGAGTATCGCGGATCATCAGGATCAAGTTGTAGTAAGTCAGCAGGACGTGGGGGTAAACGGCGACGGAGGGGGTGGGAGGTAGATTAGCTGGGGGAAGGTAGGGAATAGGGAATTACAGAGGAGGGGCTAGAGAGGTCATAAGTAGGTGAGAATAAAAAAAGGGGGTGGAAGAAAAGGATTAGAAGAAGAAACGAGAGAAGAAAGAAAGGATGATACCTCGTGTGTCCAGTTCAATGAGGGGGTTTATCTGCAAAAGGGTGTTTTGCCCAAAGATCCCAAGCGTCAGCTACATATCGCCTCGTGGGGGCGTCTAGAGCTAGGTGAAATTCATGAGCAAATATCCCGTTTAGCCGTTTTGTGAGGTCTGCCATCGTAGGAGGAGCCGGGTTCTTCCAGGACGTGGCAATGCAGAGTCTTGCCGCTATTAGAATATATGAGATCATATGACGAGGAACTGGTGGGAGAGACTCAGCCCCTATGTGGAGAACCGCAAGTTGTGGGAGTAGTGGAAACTTCAACTCCGTGGTCACCTCAATCAGGCTGGCCACCAATGTCCAAAATTGGGCTATCCGAGGGCACAACCACCACATGTGTGCGAGATCTCCTTTTTGGCCGCAGAGTCTCCAACAGAGAGGGGAGGCTCCACTGCCAAACTTCGCCAATCTCGTAGGGGGGGTGTACCATCGGAGGTGAACTTTTTTGAGGGACTCTAGGTGGTTGATACATCTAGTTGCTCGGGAGACGCAGCAAACCGCTCCCTCCCAATCCTCCTCCTCCGCCTCAAAGGACAGGTCTCTCTCCCACGCAGAAACGTAGGACGGACGCCCAGGGGAGGTCATTTCCAGAAGACCCTCGTATATAATTGAGAGACCCTTGGGTTTCGTGGTTTCTGAAAAGAGGAAATGCTGGAAGAGTGAGGGAGTGGGGGGCTTTAAATCATGCCAGCAGTCCCCAGATTCCAAGAAGTGTCGGACCTGTGAGAATTGTAGGAACGTGCCTCTTAGTTCCGCATTATTTCGGGTAAACTCTGTAAAGGAGATCATCTTAGGTCCCCTCATCAGATCCGCTAGTGAAGTAATGCCCAATTTCTGCCATGTTGATAAGTTTAGCGTGGGGATTTGAACTTGTAGTGCTGTTAAGGGGATTCTCTCCGGCGGGAACTTAGTCCAAATCTTAGGGGCCTTACCCCATTCTGACAAAAGGGTTCGGACAGTTCCCAGCGGGTGGGACCCCCTAATTGGGCCCAAGGATGCCCCCCATATGATCCTGCCAGGTGAATCTCCAGGTGCAAAGTCCGTCTCTATTTGAATCCATCCCGGTGAGAGTGGAGTTCTGCAGAAGTTTCTGACCGCCTCCAGACAGGCTGCTTTGCAGTAGCAAGCGACGTTTGGGACCCCCATTCCGCCCCCTCTTAGCCTCTGGTACAAGGTTTTACGTTTAACCCTTGGACGACCTGCTGCCCATACAAATCTGTCAATTAGATTTTGAAGTTGAGTAAGAAGGGACTTCGGGTATGCGACCGGGACACAGCGGAACAGGTACAGAAGCCTCGGAAACCAAAGCATCCTGACCGCCTGTATCCTGGCCATCCATGAAAGCAGGGGTAGCGAGCCGGAGTTCATTGATCCCCGCAAGGAGGTAATCAGGGCCAGTAGATTTGCCTGTGCTACTTTCTGTGAGGGGCACAGTATGATACCCAGATATTGGATACCCTTTGGGGCCCATTGAAAAGCAAATCGACTAGCTAGATCCTCAATCTCCTGTTGCGTGAGATTAAGGGGTAAGGCCATAGACTTACTCAAGTTCAATTTATAGTATGAGACTGCCGAGAAGGCGTCCAAGGCGTTTATGATGGTTGGAAGCGAAGTTCTAGGGACTGTGCAGGTGATGATCACGTCATCGGCATACAGGCCAATAACGTGACGTTTCGCCCCTACTTGTATGCCCGAGATCTTATGCTCAGCCCTGATGGCAGCGGCAAACGGCTCCATTACTAGAGCAAAAATCAGGGGAGACAGGGGGCATCCCTGTCTGGTCCCGTTTGAAATATTGAACTGGCGGGAGAGAAACCCAGACGTAGAGACACGTGCTCTTGGATTCGAGTATAGGCTCAAAATGGCCCTCAGTATGGGTCCCGAGAAGCCAAACCTCACCAGGACCTCCTGTAGGTAACCCCAGTGTACCCTGTCAAACGCCTTTTCCGCGTCTAACGACAGGAATACACTGGGGGTACCCCGACTTTCAGCTATTTCTATGAGGTCTAACATACGTCGGGTTCCATCTCTCGCCTGACGGCCCCCCACAAACCCCACCTGGTCCGAGTCCACTAAGGATGGGATAATCTCCGACAGGCGAGCTGCCAGAAGCCTAGCATAAATTTTTACGTCTGTGTTCAAGAGGGAGATCGGCCGATAACTCCCCGGTGAGTCAGACGGTTTTCCTGGTTTTAGAATTGTTGTAATCGTGGCCTCAAGGGCCTCCGGAGGGAGGACCCCCTCGGCCTGCCAGGAATTAAAGAGTCGGAGCAGGTAGGGTGATAAATGGTGGGAAAAGGTTTTGTAGTATTCGTTTGCCAAGCCATCAGGGCCTGGAGCTGAATTTGACTTCAGGGACCGAACCACCGTCTGCACCTCTGTCAAAGAGAATGGGGTGTTTAATGCTTGAAGCCTGTCCTGAGGGATAGAGGGCAGGTCTACGCGGTCCAGATAATCTCGGATGCGTTTTAATGTTGGTTGAGGGGTATCAGGATCGTCTTTTAGGTTATACAAGAAGGAATAAAAATCTGCCATCGCATCGGCTATCTTATTTGGGTCTTTGACGATCCCACCCCCAGGTGTTTTCATGGATGTCACCATTGATTGCACTACCCGCTTTTTAAGTCGTCTGGCTAATAGTCTACCCGCTCTATCCCCATCAGCATAAAATCTTGTGTTAAGTTTTCGAAGGCCAAGCTCATGTTGATATAACAGGAGGGATCTGAGTTCATTTCGCAGAGTCAGTAATTGAGATGTGATCCGCTGAGTCTGGGCGGTTTTGTTGATTTTTTCTAATTCAGATATCTGCTCGGTGATCTCTCTCCACCGCTTATCTCTAGCTTGTTTTTGTTGCGAGGCCTTCTGTATGAGGAGACCCCTGAGCACCGCCTTGTGAGCTGCCCACAGCGGGCCATCAGAGACCTCCCCATTGTCATTCAATTGGAAGTAATCTTCCAAATTGTGGTCTAGGAAGTCCACAGTGTCTCGATTGGACAGGAGGCCAACATTCATCCTCCAGCGACGGGGCGACACCTCTTTTTGCCCCAAACGGATAGTTAGGGAGATGGGGGCGTGATCCGACCATGAGATCAGGCCTATAGAAGCCGACTCACAGCGGAGCAGCGGTGTGTCCCCCACCAAGAACAAGTCAATCCTGGAATAGGACTTGTGACTATTAGAAAAGAACGTATAATCCCTTTCTTCGGCATGGAGGTATCGCCACACGTCGTGGAGGCCGAATTCTCGACACAGCCGGGACAATTCCAGCCCCCGTCTCGAAGATGAGGATGAGGAGTCCAATCTGGACTCCATGACAGCATTGAAGTCCCCGCAAATTATCAAGGAGCCCTCCACTGAGCCCTTTAGTTTCTTAAATAAGGAGTTCAGGAATTTATATTGTCCCACATTGGGCGCATACAACACTACTATTGTGTATAATTCGCCGGAGATAAAGGCCCTCAAAATGAGGAACCTCCCCAAGGGGTCCGAGTCCATTGATTTTAGCTGGAATTGTACTTTGTTACTAATAATCACACAGATCCCCGCCTTTTTTACAGTGTTGTTTGCAAAAAAAATGTGGGAGTAAGATGGGTGTTTGACCCTGTGATTGTCTGAGGCTAGTAAATGCGTTTCTTGGATGCATAACACGTCCGCTCGCAGTCTACGCGCTTCCCTCCATAGGAAGGAGCGCTTTACCGCGGAATTTAGCCCCTTTACATTGAGGGAGGCAAACTGTAATGATGAGAGCGACCCCGCCATAGGCTAATGAGATCTGGAGCAGTAGATGAGGGGACCTAGGGGGGTTTAAAGCCTGGGGCCTGAAAACACTTGTTTGTTTTGATGAGAGGTATTAAGAGTATAGAAGAAAGAGATAGAAAAGTGGAAACAGATAGAGAAGAGGTAATAGAAACGGCAGGAGAGGGGGGAGGAAAGGGGAAGGGGGGGAGGACGGGGGGAGGGAGAGCGACAAAAATTCAGTAATAACACACAAATGTAAACCGTCACAGTCCGAGGACCTCCCGGTCAAGGTCCGGCGAGCTAGAAAAGGTAGGGCGAGAGATTAATCGCGCCCACCCTCTGTCCGCCAGGACCCAGACCCAGGGGCCTCCTGGGGGCAGGAAAACCCTCGTCCACCAGCGACCCGTATATGGGACTACCTGGCGGCAATGCGAGGGTTACCTTAAAGAACAGTTATTCAAGCCTGAGGCACGGACGCACAGACGTCATCATTTTGCTTCCGGGCTTCGGCTGGAATGTTTTTCGACCCTCCGTGGTAGTCCATGTTGGGGTTCGTCATGGTCAGTCGGCGGTGAGCCTCCCGCAGCGGAGAAATTCCAGGTTCGCAAGGCTTTGCGTAGTTGAGATGGGGATTGAAAGAATTGTCTCGCTCCCTTGTAGCGAAAAGTTAGGGATACCGGTGACCCCCAGATGTATTGGATCCCCTTCTCGCGCAGGACCCTGCAGCTTGGCGCAAATTCCCTGCGTCTGGCGAGTGTCCCTGGGGAAAGGTCCGGGAAGACCGCCGCAGTAGCAAAGGGGTCTGGCAGTGCAGGTTGAGAGCGCATAGCCCGCAGAAGAATTTCTCTCGCTTCTGGCCGTTGAAATGAGATCAGGATGTCCCTTGGGATTTCTTTGGCCATTTTAGCTGGTTTCGATAGCCGATATGCCTTGTTTACCTCCAGCATTGCAGGGGGCACATCTGGTAGGACTGCTGCTAGGAACATAGAGATGATGTTCTTTAAATCCTCCTCTCGGCCCAGCTCGTTTACTCCCCGCAGTTTAACATTGTTTTTGCGCAGACCATCCTCCAGATGGAAAAGAGTTAGCTGCGTCGTTTTCATCTCTTTATCCATTACGGCGTAGTCGTCAGCCAGGTTGTTATGAGCGGTTACAAAGTCCGTCATCTTTGTTTCAAGATGTGATGTTCTTTCACCTAGAGCCGCCATGTCTGAGCGCAGGTCACCTATCAGGGAGCGTATTTCTCCTAACATGGAGTCCCTTAGGGATCCCAGCATGTCCCTGAGGGATCGTTTTGACACTGGGGATTCATCTCTACCCCTGGACTCCCTTCCCTTAGACCCGGAAGGGGAGCGAGGAGATCGCGGTGTGTGTCCTGAGGGGGATGAGAGAGCCGCAGGGGCTCCAGCAGCCGGCGCCATTTTGTTGGGCTTCTGGCTCTCAGTGCCAAAGAAATCAGTAAGTTTACCGGCTGTATCACGGCGTCGGGAGCCCGCTCGCGGCATCTCCGTGTTGTGGAGGTGTTCTCCTCTTGGTATTGCTAGGCGTTAGAGCCCGGGAAGAGCCGGTAGGTGCCGTTGGTTCGGTCTGTGCGACGGAGCCTTCTCAGCAAGCGTCCGGCGCCATCTGCAGCAGGACACGCCCCCACCTCTGAGACACATTAAAGGTGCCAGCCATCTCTGCAGTGGATCTGGTCTTCAGCCTCTTGATAATCAAGGCTTTGGTCGCAGGGTGGATTTTTGGCATGTTGTCAGAGCTCAAGTTGCAGTTCAAGTGAAGGTCTGGGGTTCTGGGTTTCTTTTTATAAACACCCACTAATTAACCGATCATTTACGGAGCACAGGTGAGGATGTAAACTAGAATTGGGTGCATTATATGACCAGGTGTCTTGCAAATGTCTTGCCAAAATCTGACCATTGTGTGTTCATATAATGATCAATATTTCAGCATTGATGTCAATTTTTTTCTTAACCTGAACCACATTTGGGAGGGTTTCAGCTTTCAAAAGAATAATTTATAAAACCAATGGATGAATTTTAACGTCAGGTTCTAAGCTTTTATTTACATAACATGAGCAACATAACTTTTGTAAGGGACTGTACGGCACTCAGACCCAACCTATCTCATACCGTCCAAACTGATAAAATGACCAAGTGTGTAAAGGCATCTGTTAGGTGGATCCATAACTGCCTTAGTGATCGGACCCCAAGAGTGGACATTAATAGCTGCACATCCAGATGGAAAAATGTCACAAGTGAGGACCACAGGGCTCTGTCCTGGGCCCAGTGTTATTCAACATCTTTATCAATAATTTAGATGACTGAATTGAGGGTAAACTGATTATATTTACTGACGACACAAAACTAGAAGGGATAGCTGATACTAGAGAAGAGAGAGAGGATTCAACAAGATCTAATCAAACTAGAACAGTGGGCAGCAACTAACAATGGTTTATAACAGAGGAAAATGCAAAGTCCTACATCTGTGCATGAAAAATGAAAATAGCATATACAGAATGAGAGGAACAGGGCTAAGCAACAGCACATGTGAAATAGACTTGGGTATACTAAGAGATCACAGACTGAACATGAGTCAACAGTGTGATGCAGCAGAAAAAAAAGGCAAACACAATCTTGGGATGTAATAACAGAAACATACAGTCTAGATCACGTGAAGTCATTATCCCCCTCTACTCTTCTGTGGTCAGACCTCATCTGGAATAATGTGTCCAATTTTGGGTACCACAAACTGGAGCAAGTTCAAAGAAGAGCAACTAGAATGGTGACCGATCTGCAAACCATGTACTATGAGGAACGGTTACAGAATTTGGGAATATTTAGCTTGCAAAAGAGAAGATTGATTGGAGACTTAATAGATGTCTATAAGTATCTCAAGGGCTGTAACACTGTAGAGAGATCAGCTTTATTCTTATTTGCACAAGGAAAGTCTAAATGCAATCGGATGAAACGGAATGGGAGGAGACACAGATTAGATATTAGAAAAAACTTTTTGAGAGTGAGGGTGATCAACGAGTGGAACAGGTGGCTACGAGAGGTTGTGAGTTCTCCGTCAATGGATGTCTTCACACAGAGGCTGGACATTAGTCTAGGATGATTTAGGGAATCCTGCTATGAGTAGGGGGTTGTACCAGATGAGTATAACCAAGTAGAGATACTTAATCAAAAAAACTTTACAAACACCACAATCACACAGATTAATACATAGCTTTTCATCTCATTAGGTTAAAATTGCGCACACCCTAAAATATCCATGGTGTAGGGTACAGTCAAACAGGCAGGCAGAGTAAGAAGGGGGGAAGAGCAAAATTACCCTAGATGTCACTCCTATTCCACCCTACCTGACAATGGAGGGTAGAACGCCCTAAATGTTTTTGGCGCCCCCCATTCAACGTCGGGATTCCCTAAATATCCCAATATTACCCAACACTCCTATCAGTGTCTGTGAAAACTAATAAGCGAAAATACACCACTCATACAATCTCTAATTTACACTAGCTTTGTTTTTTTGTGGTCCCCCCCTTCTTTATCTGCCTACCTGATTGACTGTACCTTACACCATGGATATTTTTGGGTGTACGCAACTTTAACCTAATGAAATAAAAAGCTATGTATTAATCTGTATCTTCATTGGATCGTGGTATTTGTAAAAGGTTTATTGAACCAGTTGACCTGGGAGGTCCCTTCACACGATGACCCAGGTGGCCCATTCACACAATTACCCAGGAGGTCCCTTCACTTGATGACCCAGGTGGTCCCTTCACACAATGACCCAGGTGGTCCATGTACACTATGACCCAGGAGGTCCCATCACGCGATGACCCAGGTGGTCCCTTCTATCGATGACCCAATAAGTCCCTTCACACAATGATCCAGTAGGTCCCTTCACATGATGACCCAGTAGGTCAGTTCACATGATGACCCAGGAGGTCCCTTCACACGATGACCCAGTAGGTCCATTCACATGATGACTCAGGAGGTCCGTTCACATGATGACCCAGGAGGTCTGTTCACATGATGACCCAGGAGGTCCCTTCACACGATGACCCAGGAGGTCCGTTCATATGATGACCCAGTAGGTCCATTCACATGATGACCCAGGAGGTCCCTTCACACGATGACCCAGGTGGCCCATTCACACAATTACCCAGGAGGTCCCTTCACTTGATGACCCAGGTGGTCCCTTCACACAATGACCCAGGTGGTCCATGTACACTATGACCCAGGAGGTCCCATCACGCGATGACCCAAGTGGTCCCTTCAATCGATGACCCAGTAAGTCCCTTCACACAATGATCCAGTAGGTCCCTTCACATGATGACCCAGTAGGTCAGTTCACATGATGACCCAGGAGGTCCCTTCACACGATGACCCAGTAGGTCCATTCACATGATGACTCAGGAGGTCCGTTCACATGATGACCCAGGAGGTCTGTTCACATGATGACCCAGGAGGTCCCTTCACACGATGACCCAGGAGGTCCGTTCATATGATGACCCAGTAGGTCCATTCACATGATGACCCAGGCGGTCCGTTCACATGATGACCCAGGAGGTCCGTTCACATGATGAACCAGGAGGTCCCTTCACACAATGACCCAGGAGGTCCGTTCACATGATGACCCAGGAGGTCCCTTCACACAATGACCCAGGAGGTCCGTTCACATGATGACCCAGGAGGTCCCTTCACACAATGACCCAGGAGGTCCATTCACATGATGACCCAGGAGGTCCGTTCACATGATGACCCAGGAGGTCTGTTCACATGATGACCCAGGAGGTCCCTTCACACGATGACCCAGTAAGTCCATTCACATGATGACCCAGGAGGTCCGTTCACACGAGGACCCAGGAGGTCCCTTCACATGATGATCCAGTAGGTCCATTCACATGATGATCCAGTAGGTCAGTTCACATGATGACCCAGTAGGTCAGTTCACACGATGACCCAGTAGGTTCATTCACATGATGACCCAGGAGGTCTGTTCACATGATGATCCTGGAGGTCCCTCCACACAATGACCCAGGAGGTCCCTTCCAACTCTACCATTCTATTATTTCCTTAAAAGTGTACGGCAATCTCTATCGCTCATCCACTGGATATAAATTCTAAGGAATTCTATGTAGCCCAGAAACCCGACCCATACAATACATCCTAACTATGGGATCGCCTCTAGCTCTGAAATTGACTTGACCTCTTGCAAAAAATGTCATTTTCATTTCCAGGAAATAACCCTATACCCTTTATCCACATCACTTATAGGAAACTGAAGAGTGGGAATATCTGTGATCCATGACGTATATATATACAGTGTTGGCCAAAAGTATTGACACCCCTGCCATTCTGTCAGATAATACTCAGTTTCTTCCTGAAAATGATTGCAATCACAAATTCTTTGGTATTATCTTCATTTAATTTGTCTTCAATGAAAAAACACAAAAAGAATTGTCCTAAAGCCAAATTGGATATAATTCCACACCAAACATAAAAAAAGGGATAGACAAAAGTATTTTCACCCTTAGGGCCACGTCACACACAGAGATATCTGTGCAGATATTGTTCACAGATCTCTGGTTGCAGTGAAATCATGGGCACATTGATCCATTTGTTCACTGCCACAAAATGTAACACTGTGTCCATGATTTCACTGCAACCAGAGATCTGCGAACAATATCTGCACAGATATCTGTGTGTGTGACGTGGCCCTTAGAAAAATCATGTGATGCTTCTCTAATTTGTGTAATTAACAGCACCTGTAACTTACCTGTGGCACCTAACAGGTGTTGGCAATAACTAAATCACACTTGCAGCCAGTTGACATGGATTAAAGTTGACTCAAACTCTGTTGTGTGTCCTTGTGTGTACCACATTGAGCATGGAGAAAAGAAAGAAGAACAAAGAACTGTCTGAGGACTTGAGAAACCAAATTGTGAGGAAGCATGAGCAATCTCAAGGCTACAAGTCCATCTCCAAAGATCTGAATGTTCCTGTGTCTACCGTGCGCAGTGTCATCAAGACGTTTAAAGCCCATGGCACTGTGGCTAACCTCCCTAGATGTGGACGGAAAAGAAGATTGACAAGAAATTTCAAAGCAAGATTGTGCGGATGGTGGATAAAGAACCTCGACTAACGTCCAAACAAGTTCAAGCTGCCCTGCAGTCCGAGGGTACAACAGTGTCAACCCGTACTATCCATCGGCGTCTGAATGAAAAGGGACTGTATGGTAGGATACCCAGGAAGACCCCACTTCTTACCCGGAGACATAAAAAAGCCAGGCTGGAGTTTGCCAAAACTTACCTGAGAAAGCCTAAAACGTTTTGGAAGAATGTTCTCTCTTTTTGGGCAAAGGCATCAACATAGAGTTTACAGGAGAAAAAAAGAGGCATTCAAAGAAAAGAACACGGTCCCTACAGTCAAACATGGCGGAGGTTCCCTGATGTTTTGAGGTTGCTTTCCTGCCTCTGGCACTGGACTGCTTGACCGTGTGCATGGCATTATGAAGTCTGAAGACTACCAACAAATTTTGCAGCATAATATAGGGCCCAGTGTGAGAAAGCTGGGTCTCCCTCAGAGGTCATGGGTCTTCCAGCAGGACAATGACCCAAAACACACTTCAAAAAGCACTAGAAAATGGTTTGAGAGAAAGCACTGGAGACTTCTAAGGTGGCCAGCAATGAGTCCAGACCTGAATCCCATAGAACACCTGTGGAGAGATCTAAAAATGGCAGTTTGGAGAAGGCACCCTTCAAATATCAGGGACCTGGAGCAGTTTGCCAAAGAAGAATGGTCTAAAATTCCAGCAGAGCATTGTAAGAAACTCATTGATGGTTACCGGAATGGGTTGATCGCCGTTATTTTGGCTAAAGGTTGTGCAACCAAGTATTAGGCTGAGGGTGCCAATACTTTTGTCTGGCCCATTTTTGGAGTTTTGTGTGAAATGATCAATGTTTTGCTTTTTGCTTCATTCTCTTTTGTGTTTTTTTCATTGAAGACAAATTAAATGAAGATAATAATACCAAAGAATTTGTGATTGCAATCATTTTCAGGAAGAAACTGAGTATTATCTGACAGAATTGCAGGGGTGTCAATACTTTTGGCCAACACTGTATATATATATGTTATATATATATATATATATATATATCCCGTTTCATCGGAAGCTGGTGCCATAGCAACGTTCGGGATATTTGCTTTCATTTTGGTGATAGCAGTCAGATTAATTAATACTGGATACACCATAAATATTTAGTGCTAATACACAGACAGGAATCTGGGCACCTTATTGACGCATCGGTTTACAGAAAGCAGGCTGTATGGTGTGATATGCTGTGTTGTGTATCTTTTTGTCTATGCTCATATTTTTACTGATTTTAAGAGTGTTGTCTTGTTGCTCTGTATTATTCTGTGTATTCTCCACCCTGTCTAGAGTCTAAATTACATTACAGAAAATCTAATAATTGCATTAGCTCAGTTATAATCAGCCTGGAGGTGTCCATACCTCTGGATCAACCCCCGCTGACATTTCCTGACTGTCCATTCATGACTCCTCTGCTCTGACAATCACCCCCTGTAGTGCCTTAATCTCTGGCAGCTTTCCCAGGTTTGGGGGCCTGAAAACCATCCAACCAGTTTGTCTACCCATGGATATAAGGAGGTTTGAGGAGAAAAAGTAGACCAGTAAGATAGATCTTTTGTGGGGCCCTAAGTCCAGCACCCCCAGAGAGACTTGGAGAAAACACTGATTACCCTGAAGATAGTGCTAGAGGAGCCCTATACAGAGAAGTATCTGGAGTGGGACTGCCATATCGATCTCTAAATGGAGGATTGTGACTCATCTCACAGGGTATTTATCCCATTATTGGGACTGTATCTGGGTTCCTGGACTATTTGATCCTCTGTTTGGTGGATTGTTTTATGGACTTTTCGGTTTGTGTGGCGCCCCTGCTTCTGGCCGCCACAAAATGGTATTGGTTTAATACCTATGTAATGCAATGTCTGATGGGAGCTGGATCTCTGTCTGGTGGAAGTCTGAAGCGAACCCACACACCTGATCTCTAACCAGGAAGCTGAGCACTGAAAGCCTCGGTTGGACTGTGACTCTGCCTTTGGTTTGTAGGTATGGATTAGTTAGGGTGTAGTAACACAGAGTAGACATAAGAGAGGTCCAGTGAAGGGGCAGTTGAAGCTGCTCTGAAGGGACCAGCTGCAGTCAGGGAACCAGTCCCTAGGCCATCCAGGCTTATATGACCTCATGACAGAACTGGATGCTGGTGAGTTTTATGCTCACCAGCAACTCAAGTGTAGCACTCTGGGGCATCAGTAGTAAAGAGGATCAGGGAACTGCTATAGGCACGGATACCGGCAGGATCTGCACTACCAGTCTGGCAAGAGGTAACTCACAACAACCTAAAGGGAGTACTGGAAGCTCAAGGCACATGGAAAGTCAGCAGGAAGGCCATATTACTCCGCAGAGTGTACTACAGTTCTCATCAGACTGACAGGACCACCTGCCTGGACCTGCTACAAGACCTTCAGGAAAAAGGTAAACCAGGAGACTGATTCCTGCTGTTTACTTTCTCCACTACACTCACCACCACCACCCTCATCATACCACTGGGAGCCAGCCCTGGTTGGGAAGAGCTCTCCATCTGTGCTGTTTTCTGCCACCTATCTCCCATGGATCCCCTGCAGTGCCTGCCACATCTGACTGATCATAACAACTGGCGTCATAAACATATTTTATCCCTATTATTACCCCTTTTACAAGTGCTATTAGGACCACAGCTGCTGGGCACGGCTACCGTGAACTGAACTCGGGCCCAGCTGCTGAGTAACCTGGCTCTTGCGACCGACACATTTGCATGTAATAAAGGTTCTTGGGCTGTTCACTGATCTCTCACTCTGTTGATTGTGTGATACCGGAGTAGGACCCCGTGACACAAGCAAACTCTGCAACCCGTCTTCCGCTGTGGGTGACCCAAAGATGCTCAAATATAATGTCCATAGCTTGAAGTGGAGCTGCTGTTAATTGTGTCTCAATTAATAAACTCGTTACTGTGCGTTCTGATGCCCAAGATGACAACTTTCTTCATCTATGTGCAAAAAAGGTGTCATGGTTTACCAAAAAAAGTACACAAATATAAGGTGTTTCATAAACCCTCTCCAAAAGGATAGGGGCACCCAACAAACCAGAGACTTGTGTACATTTCTGAAGTAAATTATGACACCCGTCCATCTCACTTGATCATACATATACTGTATCATTAAAGTGTGATTGATGGGGCATGACTCCCCATGCTACATTCACTGACACTGTAAAAAGTTGCTTATAATGCATTGTGATGTACCAACCGGCTACATTGTTAATGGCCGGTATGTGTTGCAGAGGCGGTGGCCTGCTGCTGTGTAAATCCAGACTGTTATGCTGGGACTTCTAGTTCCACAAGTCTCATTTAGTGTTTAAAGGGCCGGACTTACAGGGTGGTCAGCAGTGAAGGGAGGGACTGATCATCCACACACCTTCCATGGGAGTGTCTCAGCAGATATCAGGTTCTGGGTGAAATGGTTAGTCTCCCAGGTCCTGCAAGTGTGCTTGACATGATGAGAAGCTGTGTTTGGAGCATGCCCAGAGCTCCGGACAATGAGAGGGACCTGAAATCCCTATGTAAAGACTGACAAGGGCAAGTGGATCCTCTGTATGGACACTGTTTATGTTGCTGAAGAGCCTGAAGAAAGGTGCAAGCTTGTTTATCTTGTGCGGTTTATTGAGGATGAATAAACTGAATGAACTAGTAAATGGAGAATGTTTCCTTTCGCTACCTCTACGACCGGCGTTCAGTACTCCTGGTTTCGGCTGCGTCATACCCCTCATGGATAGGGGGCATGTGTAGCATGTAGGGTGTGATGCAGCCGAAACCAGGTAGTGCCTGGGGTACGGGAGATAAACGCCGTACTATAATTTGAAGTGGCGGTTAGACTGAACCAGGCGGGCACAGCCCAGCGTTCACAGGTATACAGAATTTTCAGCACCCATAAAGCAGCAATTGCACAGCAATGACAAATCTGTTTTTACTGCGTCATTTTGCAAAAGAGATATTGACCAATATTAGTGGCGTCTGTTATTTGGAGGGGCACGGTACATTAGTGTGTAGCGATCTGGATCATACTTGCACCCATACTGTCTCTATTTTTCATGCATGAATGGAGTTTTATAATGTACTCTTCATTACCGTGCCACTCCATTACAATATCCACTGATATCCTGATAAATTGGATCATCTATGATTAATTTACCTCTCTGTCACAATCTCCCATTTGCTTTCCGCACTTAATTCACCGATGAATGTTAATGGGAGTTAAAGAGCCAGAGGTGACAATGACGGTCATATACCTGCTGCGGGCACTCGCTACTGCAGACCGAGCATTGCCAGCTCAAGGACTCCCTTATCCTCGGCTGCTTCATGAATTTATTGGCTTTGATGCTAATTAATGCTACGAGGATTCCAGGAAGCCGTTCTTTACTGTCGATGCAGTTAGGTGACACCGTACCTCAGGTGGCGGATATATCGGATGATCAACATTAAGATATAAAGCTGAGCACTTCAAAGGGGGCTGCCTCAGCTGGGGGGCAGAATCCAGCTTCAGCGCCGCACAGGCAAATTACCGGTTTGCAATGGATGAAGAAAGATGAGTTCAACATTTGGTATCATCAATATTATAGTAATTAAACTGCATAATGCTTTGAAAAATCCAAAGAAGTAGAACAATTCTGCCTTCTGTTCATTCACAAGATTATGGGAACCTTAGCAGTCGGAGATTTAGTCGTAGAGCCATATATATTAGGCAACTTCTCCTGAACGTAGAAATGGAAAATGTTACAAGTGTATCCCACCCTAGGAAGACCGTTGACAAGTTTGGGACCTGAAGGTTACAACAGCGTATGAATCACAGGCCTTTGTATTTAAATGCATATATATTTTCTTTTGGTGCTGCAGGGGTTAAGGACTCTTTCGTATCTGGTTACTTTTTGTAAGCCTTAATGTCAGGTGTAGTTTGTGGCGACCACTCTCCTCCACTATAAAGGGTCACGTGTCTTATCAGCTGATGCTGGTGATAGAACCTTATTCTATACTGACTACTGTGGAAGGAGTCAGTCTCTGGAAGCACAGGTGTATCTCCTGAGCTTTGTGTTATATCCTTTTGGGTCTATTTTACCTCTGTCTATGTTCCTTACCTTGTGTTGTATTATTGTACAGGTGAGACTAGTGCTACCCCCCCCTCCCTTACACCATGCACACAAGCCAGGGTGAGTCCAGGTCAAGCGACTGCCTAAGTATGTGATGGAGATGGGAGGAAAGTCACGTATAGTGACATTAGGGAGTACAGGATCACCCTCAGGTGAGTGGGAGGAGGTGTCCTGTCTCATCTCTCCCTATCCCCAGGGCCTTCCTTCTATACCATCCCCAGTGTTGCGCCACACACTGGACATCCGTAACTCACAGTAGGACAGAAAATCATAGGAAAGCAGAGATGAGCAAACCAATTAGATGCAACTTGAATTAGCGTTGAATTTCCTGGTAATTTGTTATGTGCCGTGAACCTATCACATAGCATTAAAGTTGGATAGCAATAAATAGTGATAGAACATGAGTAACAACATGACACAACCAACACAAAAAAAGTAAAAAGCTGCACATTAAAAAATAGAATTTATTGAGAACAACTAAAAAGAGACATCTAAAAACAATTGAAACCAGGCGATTCCTGCCATAAAGCAAGGAACTCAGCCATCTAGCCTAGAAATAGTGCAGACCAGAGGGCTCCTCCTATTACATCACATGATATAGCACAGGCAGTCAGGCGGGGCCATCACAGCCTGTATAAAAGCTGGGGCAGTGAATGCAGCAGACAATTTGGGTTAATTCTGGAGTGGGAGGGGACATCACAGCTCATCAATAGAGATGGGGAGAGAAGTACATAAAACACTGAATAAGCATTACTATTAAGAGATTTTGAGGAGCGTTGTATTATCCAGTGTGCCCTACTGGACTCAGCCAGAATACATGGGGTGTAGCATCTGCCATAACTATGGGAAGTGCTTAGACATCAAGGTTACAAGCAAATTTACATTTATCTCTATGCGTTAATAAATGCTAAAATTAATTAATTCATGAAGTTTTTTTCTCAACATCCACAGATGAAATGATAAGGAGATAAATTGATAAAGAAATAATAAAGAATGATGATGTAGTGAGGCTTTCCAGGAGCAGTCACCAAACAATGATGAGTAGTGCACACTGATGAATGCGATTAGTAACCGCATTCATCCACCACCAGAAAATCTGCAAAAAATCTGTGCAAAAATCCGCACAGGAATCACACGAAAAGCTCTCTGTTTATAATAAGTATTTTTACCAGTTTTTTAGCAAGTGCTATCAAAAAGGTATCAAAAACAGGGCTATTGGTCTGTACGTTTTTTGCAAAAAATATACGCAAGCTGCCTCACCTCCGTCACGGTTGCCCTGACCAAGACAGTCCCTAGCTGATGTGTGCATTTAAAACCTGAGTGTGTGAACATACCGTCATCCAGGCTCCAGCCAGGACTCCACTCTGGGAATGGGAAGTGACCCACCCTTCCCCTATGAGTAGTCCACACACAAGCTGTTTCACAGGTAAAAAGCCCACAGAGTGGAGTCCTGGCTGGAGCCTGGATGACGGTATGTTCACACACTCAGGTTTTAAATGCACACATCAGCTAGGGACTGTCTCGGTCAGGGCAACCGTGACGGAGGTGAGGCAGCTTGCGTATATTTGTTGCAAAAAACGTACAGACCAATAGCCCTGTTTTTGATACCTTTTTGATGGCACTTGCTAAAAACTGGAACAAGTACTTATTATAAACAGAGAGCTTTTTGTGTGATTCCTGTGCGGATTTTTGCACTGATTTTTTCCAGGAGCAGTACATCATTACCGTAGTAGCTCGGTGTAGAGGAGCCGCCTCTGATAAAGGATAAAGGATGTCACTGAGTTTTCCTAGACTCCAAAGTGGCAAGTCCCAACAGTGAGTGTAACGCTGTCTACTGAGGCTTATTTACCATTCCAGGATTTGTAATATTTATACAGTAAAACGTGTCATTAGAAAATGATATCACCTATTGTGAATGGTGGATCCTGTGTGATCTACTGTATATAGAGGTGTTATCAGTCATTGTACAGGAGGAGGAGGTGAGCTGTGATATCACCTATTGTGAATGGTGGATCCTGTGTGATCTACTGTATATAGAGGTGTTATCAGTCATTGTACAGGAGGAGGTGAGCTGTGATATCACCTATTGTGAATGGTGGATCCTGTGTTATATACTGTGTATAGAGGTGTTATCAGTCATTGTACAGGAGGAGGTGAGCTGTGACATCACCTATTGTGAATGGTGGATCCTTTGTGATCTACTGTATATAGAGGTGTTATCAGTCATTGTACAGGAGGAGGAGGTGAGCTGTGATATCACCTATTGTGAATGGTGGATCCTGTGTGATCTACTGTATATAGAGGTGTTATCAGTCATTGTACAGGAGGAGGTGAGCTGTGATATCACCTATTGTGAATGGTGGATCCTGTGTTATATACTGTGTATAGAGGTGTTATCAGTCATTGTACAGAAGGAGGTGAGCTGTGACATCACCTATTGTGAATGGTGGATCCTGTGTTATCTACTGTATACAGAGATGTTATCAGTCATTCTACAGGAGGAGGTGAGCTGTGATATCACCTATTGTGAATGGTGGATCCTGTGTTATATACTGTGTATAGAGGTGTTATCAGTCATTGTACAGAAGGAGGTGAGCTGTGACATCACCTATTGTGAATGGTGGATCCTGTGTTATCTACTGTATATAGAGTTGTTATCAGTCATTGTACAGGAGAAGGAGGTGAGCTGTGATATCACCTATTGTGAATGGTGGATGCTGTGTTATCTACTGGATATAGAGGTGTTATCAGTCATTGTACAGGAGGAGGAGGTGAGCTGTGATATCACCTATTGTGAATGGTGGATCCTGTGTTATCTACTGTATATAGAGGTGTTATCAGTCATTGTACAGGAGGAGGAGGTGAGCTGTGATATCACCTATTGTGAATGGTGGATCCTGTGTTATCTACTGTATATAGAGGTGTTATCAGTCATTGTACAGGAGAAGGAGGTGACCTGTGATTTTACCTATTGTGAACAGTGGATCCTGTGTTATCTACTGTATATAGAGGGGTTAGAAGTCACTGTACAGGAGGAGGAGGTGAGCTGTGATATCACCTATTGTGTATGGTGGATCCTGTGTTATCTACTGTATATAGAGGTGTTATCAGTCATCGTACAGGAGGAGGAGGTGAGCTGTGATATCACCTATTGTGAATCGTGAGTCCTGTGTTATCTACTGTATATAGAGGTGATATCAGTCATTATACAGGAGGAAGAGGTGAGCTGTGACCTCACCTACTGTGAATGGTGGATCCTGTGTTATCTACTGTATATACGGTGTTATTAGTCATTGTACAGGAGGAGGAGGTGAGCTGTGACATCACCTATTGTGAATGGTGGATCCTGTGTTATCTACTGTATATAGAGGTGTTATCAGTCATTGTACAGGAGGAGGAGGTGAGCTGTGTTATCACCTATTGTGTATGGTGGATCCTGTGTTATCTACTGTATATAGAGGTGTTATCAGTCATCGTACAGGAGGAGGAGGTGAGCTGTGATATCACCTATTGTGAATCGTGAGTCCTGTGTTATCTACTGTATATATGGTGTTATTAGTCATTATACAGGAGGAAGAGGTGAGCTGTGACCTCACCTATTGTGAATGGTGGATCCTGTGTTATCTACTGTATATACGGTGTTATTAGTCATTGTACAGGAGGAGGAGGAGGTGAGCTGTGTTATCTATTGTGAATGGTGGATCCTGTGTTATCTACTGTATATACAGGTGTTATCAGTCATTGTACAGGAGGAGGAGGTGAGCTGTGACATCACCTATTGTAAATGGTGGATCCTGTGTTATCTACTGTATATACGGTGTTATTAGTCATTGTACAGGAGGAGGAGGAGGTGAGCTGTGTTAACATCTATTGTGAATGGTGGATCCTGTGTTATCTACTGTATATACAGGTGTTATCAGTCATTGTACAGGAGGAGGAGGTGAGCTGTGACATCACCTATTGTAAATGGTGGATCCTGTGTTATCTACTGTATATAGAGGTGTTATCAGTCATTGTACAGGAGGAGTAGGTGAGCTGTGACATCATATATTGTGAATGGTGGATCCTGTGTTATTTACTGTATATAGAGGTGTTATCAGTAATCGTACAGAAGGAGGCGAGCTGTGATATCACCTATTGTGATTGAATAAATAGAAATAGAAAGAAATTGTGCGCACTGAAGAAATGGTATGAAAGTAAGGATCAGCCTATACTCACCCAATTATTCTCTATTATTTATCAGCTGGTTTGCAATATTTGGCCATCTATTTACACTTAATCCTTCTGCTTATTCCTCTGTTAAATATAATTAGAGATGCAGTAAGTGCCACATTAAATTAAAAAGGACTTTTTACTTGTCATCTATATAGATATATTTTTACCTGGTGTAAATGCCGCTGTACTCCTGAATCCGGCGATGTTTTACTTTTCTTCCTGCGCTGATTGATTCTTGAGATATGGCTGATAAGAGATAGATAGACAGACTGACTTATGGTGGATGGCAGGCGACTGCTATGTCTTTAGGTGGTCTTCACGAACCGCACCTCGCAGACCCACCCTGGCGTCTCTAATATGTTGAAGCCACACAATACGGTCTCATCACTTTTGCCAACACGTGATGTTTCGCATCTTCAAGTGTACGTAAGGTCAGCTTGGCACAGTTTACACTGACACCGCCTGTCCACATGGATACAGAGAGGCAGGGGAAGTGAGAGAGGGTGATTCTCGCAATCCTCCAGCATGGAACTACACCCGCTCACAACCATGACGGACTGGGAAACTCCTTTCACTACCCAGAAAAATGGAATCCTACCAGCCCGGTAGAGCTGCCACCAGGTTCTAATTGGGTATAAGCCTGGTCCATTACAGGTTGTACTTGACCAGAAGCCAGCCACCGGTAGCGTATAATATTAAACCGCGGACACATGTGTGGGTTCATGGATCGAGATAAAAGAGCAGCTCAGGATTAAATTGTATAGTCAATCGCCTTATGGGCACACTAGAGATAATATTTACTCAATTGATATACAGATGTTACAATCAGATATTAGTAGTAGTAGAATACAAAAGGTATATGCAGTCAAATGTAATTCAGTTACTGATTTCTTGTTGCTGGTGGTCATACAAATGCGGTGTAGGGCCACAGGTTTTTTCTTGGTTACTCCCAATATGTAACGTGATGTGACAGTGAACACGGAGGAATATTGCCAGTAACTTTTAACCTCTTGGTTGGTCACTTCCTCTCTGCTCCGGGCTGTCCCTGATTTCCCTCCCCTTGTGCTTTGAGCTGAAAGATCCCAAACTGCTATTATGAAAAACTAAAAGGATACTTCTATGCCAAAGGAAAACTGCTGTGGTGGGTCATAAGGTCCCACTGGCAGATCCAAGGGGAATAGTACAGTTGCCATCAAATCCAGCTTGGTCCCATTTACGCTTGGGGACCAAACATGGTTTCGCTACCTGGATTCTGCTAGCCGTTATCCATATCTCCCCAACCCAGGGGGCTAGAAAGAACCGGTGTGTGTGCAGCTTGCTCTGATGAGTTTGAGAATACAATCAGTGTAGGGCTAGGATATATGGTACTTCCATAATTCCTTATAAAATCACAGCACCAGCAAGACTGGTAATGCTGTCTGAAGTTCTCTGGGAATATCTTTCCCACCCGTAGTTCACAAAGATCAGGACTTGTAAAATCATAGTTTCTGTCAGTTATGGCTTGTCAAAAGAGGGGGCCTGAGCTTCAAATGAAAAATAAAACATACAGAGAGGCGCCCTTGTGTGTACCTGGTGGTCTAATGGGAATTTTTGGGGAGGTGGGTGGTGAGATCACTCATCTTTTGTGGTTGGGCACCTCTGCTGCATAGGTCCTTCACTCTCTATGCTCCGGCGCTGTAAGCTACAGCTCCTACCGCTCCCAGGGGGATTTCAATGGCACAGAGGTAAGTATGCATTTCTTTGTATAGTGCACGAATCCAGCATCCAGGCACAGATTCTCCTTTTGGTAGTACTTTTTATTTAACAAATGTGGCTCTCACAACATGTTTCGGCGGGTCACTGGTGAGCACGCTTCCTTAGGGCACGGCCACACTGGAGTGAAAACAAACGGTCCGATTCTCACCCTGGAGAGTTGGACGACTGGCATCAGTTTTTTGACCCGTTTGGCATCCGTGTGTTGTCCGTGTGCAATCCATTTTTTTTCTCAACAGCTATTTACTGTATAATCATTTACAGGAACATTTTACAGTTTTCTGAGCTACAGAATGATAATGTATCCGTGAAAAAAATCGGATGCTACTAGGATGGTCCGTGTGCGGTCTGATTTTTTTTGTCGGACCCATAGACTTGCACTGGTGACTCTAGCGCGAGAATCGCATACTGTCGCAGCATGATGCAACTTTTTTCTCATCCAGAATCTGGATGAAAAAAAGCATCCGACACCTGCTAGTCTGTTTTACACCATTAGCTAACATGGGATTTTATCGCATTGCAGTCATCCGATTTTCACGCCAGTGTGGCTGTGCCCTTAGTTTAATTAAATTTATCACCTATCTACCAGTAAGACCATTTGATTGTGGGGTAAGTTCCTGACGATGGGGTCAGAGGGAAATGGCTAATATGTGCAGGTAACAGAAGTAACAATATCTATGACTTCCAACTATAGCTATCCTGGGGCTTATGATTGATTGGCATGTCTGAACAATATTTTACATATTCTTCATAGTGGAGAATGCCCTAGCTCATGTGAGTCGCCCTTTGGGACCGTGGGGTACTCGGAACCGTGCCTCTCGACGTTGTCTGGACTGATTGGGATGGTCACGGTGACGTGACCCGGCTGCGTGATCCCGGGTGGTCAAATAAAAGGGGAAAGTTTGTAAATCAAAGTTTTGTTGAAAGAATGAATCGTGACGCCACCTGTAGTGTGTGGCGAGATGAGCCACCACTGCAATCGGGACTGCTGGGGTGATGGTAGATGCAGCTAGATGGTGAGCCCTCTACGGGTAGCGCTGATCCTCAGGGCATCCGAAGGTGTAGTGTAGTGTAAGTGTGTAAAGTTTCCTGTACCTTCAGGCAGCATTCACAGTCTATGTGCAGTTGCAGCTTCTCTTCTTTCCTGCGGATAAACAACTGAGTCCACACTGTACTGCGCTTCACCGGGCTTTTACTCTTACTTCTCACTTAACAATTCACCACAACTTCACAGTTCTTTCACAGAAGTTACAACAGACTTGGGCTTACACAGCAGGTCTGTACAGTTATTTACGGGCTTAGGTTCTCACTGCAGCCGGGACGGTTCAACTTCCCCCTAAGTGTACCTTTCGGGCCTTTTCGTTCTCCTCTCTGCGTGTGGTTACGGTTTGGCCATAAGCTCTTTAGTGAGTTGTCCCACTCTTTGGGTCACTAGCCCTAGTACAATGGCTTTCTCCTTCACTGCACCGGTTGTTAGGTTCCGGGACATAGAGTTCCCATATCCTGCTGGGGTTCTGTGGTTGGGGCTTAAAGCTACTTGGCCACATCTACAGAGGCGGCACTCCGGTTCTTTGACCCAGCCACCAGTGTCCCGGGTCAGTCGGGCACACCTGGCTCCTTCTGTCCTTCCTCGGGTTCAGCCTGGGTCCCCGGCCGGCCATCAGTGGTGCAGGCCGCCGGGCCCCTCTCAGATTGGTCTCAGTCACTGATTAGCTGATGGGTGTTTCTGCTTGGGGATATTCCCACTTCACCACCCTCCACCCTACAGGGAACCTTTTTCCTGAATCTCCCCCAACTTAGTGTTCCTGGGTTTTACTCCAGTTCCTCCACCCCTTCCCGGGTGCTGTACTACGTTCCACCGTCCACTTAGCTAATCCCGTCATCCCTTGCCTGACATGAAGTGACTTAAGGACCCGTTAGACACAATGATATGAATATCGTTGCAATGTCACCATTTTGGTGACGTTGCAGAGATGTCATAACAACATCGTTCTGTGTGACACTTATCATCGATCAACAATAAGTCGTTGATCGTAGATTTATGGTCTTGTCCGTAAATCTATCGGTGGTCTCCCGCTGGGCGCCCAGCATTGGCACGTCTGACATCGGGAGACCAACGATGAACGAGCTCCCAGCGCTGTACAGCAAGCGCTGGGAGCTGGTAACCAAGGTAAACAGCGGGATCTAGGCAGAGTGCAGCGCCTAGTTGCCCGATGTATACCCTGGTTACCAGGCTTCTCTGCTTACAGACTGGTATCCAACGTAGACAGCGGGTAACTAGGGACAGCCCACTAGGTACCCACTGTGTACCTTGAACACCAGCTTGTAAGGGGAGAAGGCTGGTAACCAGGGTATACATTGGGTAACTAGGCACTGCGCGCTGCCTAGATACCCGATGTTTACCATGGTTACCAGCCTGCTCCCGCTAAGGTCCACGTCACACACACAGATATTTGTGCAGATATTGTTCACAGATCTCTGGTTGCAGTGAAATCTTGGACACAATGTTCCATTTTGTGGCTGTATATAAATGGATTAATGTGTCCATAATTTCACTGCAACCAGAGATCTGTGAACAATATCTGTGTGTGTGACGTGGGCCTTACCGCAGCCTGGCAGCGGGAGCTAGACATCGTGGAAAGAATATTTTATTCTTTTCCATGATGTCGCTGGTCCACTGGTCGCCGGTGAGTCTGCCTGTGTGACAGCTCACCAGCGATCAGTTCACGATGTGGCAGCGATCCACATCGTTGGTCGGATCGCTGCCACATCGCAGCGTGTAACGGGGCCTTTAGGCTCAGGATTGGAGTGTGTAGGGTGTTGGTGCAAGGTGACCAATTTAACAATCCCAGCAGCAGTTCTCCACCATGGCCACCCGGTCGCAGGGGCGCCACACATGTACTCTCTGTGGCCTCCCTATTTGAGCTTGCACTGAGCAGAAAACCCACGTCTTGTAAGGAGATTTTCCGCTCTCGCCGCAGACTCCGCGATGTGTCCTACTGCTTAATTACATCTGTTTACATATTAAATGCAGGCAGAACAGCCATTTCTGTTCTGAGCCCACAGTGCTGCTCTTTTTAAGAATATTTCTTCCAATTAATACTTCTACCCTGCAGCTAGCATTAGTATTTTATTATCCCGGGTATCCGCACTCATTAGTGCACTCACGTCTTCAATGCATTTACTTAGATGAATGTAAATAGATATTTCAGAGCTGGGTGAAAACTCACAGCAATAATGTTCAGCTTCCCGGGAGAAGGGGCTGCGGGTTATTTCAATACCTTCACACCTTTAACTGAAGTAAATAATAAGCCATTAGTGAGAAGAGAAGGCAGTATAAGAGGCTGGGAGGCGCGGGGCAGGGGAGAGCTTAATATTGTTTGCAAAGCAGCATTATGTTGGCATTGTCTAGATTGTTACGTATGTGTATATGGCTATTATTTGGTCGCTGCGTGCCGGTATTATTTATGATTTGCATGATGTGGCACTTCTATTTAGGCACTGTAAATAATTTTCTTTGGTGTTTATTACTGTATACTATTGTTATTTAGAATACTGTATGTATGTTTTCTAGCTAATATATGGCGCTTATTATTAGACACTGTTTGGCGCTGTTATTCGTGCAAAACCCAACTTACAACACATACACGCTTGAGGAGCACGATGTAACAATAGCGGTCATTTATCTTTAGTCCATGACTCAGATGTACTGTAGGTTTGCAAAATATAATGCAGATGCCACTTGTCCTAAACGCTATATTTGTTGTATGTTTGCAAAAACAATATTTAGTTACTTTCATATCATGTATCTGCATCAGCAGTGTTAGGCCACGTTCACATGTTCAGTTTTTGGTCAGTTTTTCACATCAGTTTTTGTAGCGAAAACCAGGAGTGGATGAAAAATACAGAAGTGAAGACGTGTTTCTATTAGGTCACATTCACACGTTGAGTATTTGCTCAGTATTTTACATCAGTATTTACAAGCCAAACCCAGGAGTGGAACAATCAGAGGAAAAGTATAATAGAAACACGTCACCACTTCTGTATTTATCACCCACTGCTGGTTTTGGCTACAAAAACAGATATGAAAAACGGAAAAAATGTGAATGTGGCCTTAGTGTCACGATGGTCTCTCTTACTTTGGAGACTTGTGACAGTTTTGGGATCTGTGTCTCACTCCTGTATTGAGACTTCATATTAAACGTGTTTTGGCAGTTTAAGAGTTATTGTCAGTTTCTGCTGCTAGCAAGCTAGCTAGTTCTTTGTCCACTCTGTGGCTACTCTGTGATCACTCTCATCCCCTTTATATGGTCACATGGTTGCAGCATGATTTGCTATTGATTGAACTTATTCCTAGCCAAGCTTCCTGAGGTGAAGGAAGTTCTCTGGAGAGCTGACTACTGCCAAGTTGTCTGCTTCAAAGGAGAGTGGCAGCAGGCGTGAAATTGCTTATTGTTCTCTTGTCTGTCTCCCCTTTCCTCATGACTTGTTTATTGCAGTGGTTGGGACTAGTGCTCCAGCTGGCCATTTCCATATTGAAGGCTAACATCAGGTCAGTGAGGAACTAGGTATCCTGCTCGGCGACGGGTTGAAAGAAGCTGTATAGGGACGGTAGAGAGATCAGAGCACAGCCGCAGGTGAGTGCAGGTCATCTCTTCCCCATTCCCTATGAGCAGGGCCCTACGCTGTATTTGTCCCCTCAAGTATCTCCCCATCTGTTGTGTGTAGTGCGCCGGATATCGTTGGTCGGTGCACCACTCTCACACACGTTAGCCCGACTATACCTTAGTCCTGCGTGACACTTAGGCTAAGTCCACCTGTCCAGTAATCGTCCGTTAGATCGGATCCGACACAATCCGTTCTGAAAACACAACTTTTTTTGTCCGTTTTGAAAATATTGATTTTGGCAGTATGCATCATTTTAACATTATACTAGTACTAGTTATATAATATTGTAGTCCCTATGATTGCATATGACCAAATAGCCCCAAATGATGTTTTTTCCAGTTTTCTTGAGTAATTTGGGTCTCTATTATGTCCTTCTTATTCCCTATAAGATTTGCGCTACTTTTAAACCGGTTTTCTTAAGTCTTTTTTTTATTTTTCCTCAACAACTTTGCTTATAAAGATGTTGCAGACAGTCACAAAATGTGACTTTTATCAAAGATGACCTTTTTTGCACCTCTCACTCGTATTCCTGGAGTAAAAGATTGTCACAATTTTACATTTGGTCAGAAACTGGTCTGGTCTCTTACATTTTTCTTATGCAACTTTTTTAAGTATTTGCAACTCTTTGCATTAAAAAGTTGCGAAAAAATCCAGTTAAAGACAGAAAAAAATTAAAAAGCGCATTTCTGATTTTGCACCAAATTCAAGAACCATTTTGAAGAATTTGGTGAAAACAAAAACATGAACAAATACCTCAAGACAAGAAAATTGACCTTAACATATTGTAAATGATGAGTCGAAGTCAATGTTTTTCTTGGACTCCTACTGCGGCACTGTGGCTGCATAGTTAAAGTAATTGTCCATTACTATACAATTTAATACTAATGGGGCCAGTGTGGTGTAATAGAACAAAAAGCGTGTACTCCCCTCCGGTACCTGCAGCCCTTCCACTCTTATCTATTGACTCTAACTGAAATGCCGTGGCAAGGAAATGTTCTGTGTGTGGTGCAACAGGATGGGAACACCAGGGACGAGGTAAAACGGAGGCCCTGGCGATATGTATATTAAGTAAAAGGGAGGCCTTGGCGATATGTATATTAAGTAAAAGGGAGGCCTTGGCGATATGAATATAAGGTAGAAGGGAGGCCTTGGCGATATGAATATAAGATAAAAGGGAGACCCTGGAGACATGAATATGGGCCACCCCCACTCACCTGAGTATGAACTATGTGCTCCCTATTGACCCTAAATGGGTCTTTCCCCCTGTGCACGATCATGTGCATAGGCCCTTGTTGACCCTTAGATATCCCTGGCTAGTGAGTAGGGGAGCAAGACGCTAGTCTTACTACTGCAATAAGACAACACAGAGAGTTGTCAAACAAGTGAGACAAAACACAAAAAGGAACTTCACAGGTTCTCCAGGAAGGGATTTCAAGGCTTCAACTGGAACAACTTCACCAGAGTGGTCAGCATGCAAGATCTATAACCGACATAGTAGAGAAAAAGGAGTGAGTTTATATAGAGGAAGGGAGTGGCCATAAGACCAGCAGCTGAGATTAAAGCTGCAGGGATTCTCAGCAGGAAAAGAAACTACCATAATTCTTAACCATCTGAGCTCTGAAAGGAAATAAATCCGCTCTATTCATGATAATAGCCAAGCAGGCTCTAAAGAGGACCTGCGATAAGCCAATCTCCATGATCTTCTGATCCCAGATGTCACATCATGACATTGTCACCTGGAAACGAGCCTCACGTGACCACTGCAGCCAATCAGTTTTAGAAAGTAAGTAGTCCAGGTTATAAATCACATAAAGATTTCAATCTGTTCATGGTTTCCAGATCGAAAAAGATTCTTTATCTTGTATTGAATATATAGATGATAAAAAAACGCAAAAACAGCAATAAATCACTGCTCATAAAAATTGTATCTTCTCAAAAACCTTTCTAGGGCGTGATATCTCCTTCCATAACTCACTCACTGTTCTTGTATCCACAGGCGAATTTCCACTGAGTAAACAGCAATTCTAATTACGGTAACCTCTTAACTGCTCAGTGTAAAATATGGAGAAACAGCTGCTTTTCTTCTGCTCCCTGCGCTGCCTCCACAATACGTCTTATTAAGTCTGTATCTGCCTGAAATTGATTTTCTGATATTAGTTATATTACAAGTTTTGCCCTCCTGTACGGTCGCACTTCTTCTTGGCCTTTGGCAACCTGGCAGATTGCTCCCACCTGGATGCCCCATGTAACATGTACTAATTACAGGAGATCTTGTCCTGGTCCCCGGCTCCTCTCTGTGCGTCACTGGGCGGCCAGAGAAAAACCGTGTGAGCCGTTCATTATCCCCAGCAAGGCGTCAATGATTACATCTCCCGCTGCCTGTGCAATTCATCTTAGAGGCAGCCATTAAACAGAGAAAAATCTGCAACGGGTTTCTTCTCCAACAATTTAAAAAAATATATACAGTAAATACAATTCCATATTCAACATCCTTTCAGACTTTTTTGTCTCTTGGGCTACTTTCACATAACAATTTTTGTAAAATCCGATGCGGTCCGATATAAATCGGACAGCATCGGATTCTTCTGATGCCTGGAATCGGATGCCAAATAGGCGTCCGATTCCGACATTTTATCTGATGCCCGCCCTCCTGTCACCTTGCTCCCTGTCAGCTGTCTCTCCCCCGGTACTCCCGCTTCTCCCCTCTACTGCCCGATCCTCTCCTCTTCTCCCCTGTGTCTCCTCTCTTCTCCCCCGGTTCTCCAATGTGCGCCCCCGTCCTCCCCTCTTCTCCCTCGGTCCTCCAATGTGCACCCCCATCCTCCCCTCTTCTACCCCGGTCCTCCAATGTGCACCCCCGTCCTCCCCTCTTCTCCCCCGGTCCTCCAATGTGCACCCCCATCCTCCCCTCTTCTCCCCCGGTCCTCCAATGTGCACCCTCATCCTCCCCTCTTCTACCCCGGTCCTTCAATGTGCACCCCCGTCCTCCCCTCTTCTCCCCCGGTCCTCCAATGTGCGCCACCATCCTCCCCTCTTCTCCCTCGGTCCTCCAATGTGCACCCCCGTCCTCCCCTCTTCTCCCCCGATCCTCCAATGTGCACCCCCGTCCTCCACTCTTCTCCCCCGGTCCTCCAATGTGCTCCCCCTCTCCTCCAATCTTTTCTCACCTGTCCACGACTCCTGCACGGTCCCACACGCTCCCGTGTCTCCCGGTGTCTTGCTGCCTGTGCTGACAGGACCTCTCGTGACATCACAATCACAAGACTGCCGGTTACTGGTTACTGGCGGTCATGTGATTGTGACATCACGGCAGGTCCTGTCAGCACAGACAGGGAGACGCGCGGGAGACGCCGAGGGCCTCGTGGACAGGTGAGCATAGATTTTTAGTTTTATTTTTTTAACCCCTTATTTTACTGTTAGGAGCTACTTTAGTGTACTGAGCATGCTCAGTACACTAAAATCCATAGGGCCCCATGTTAAATTGATCGGATCAAATCAGATGTGCACTAAATAGCATCCGATTTGGTCTGAACTGAGTTTGTCCGATTTTATTTTCGGTGCAAAAATCGGAGCATGCTCCGATTTTTGCACCGATAAAAAAATCGGACAGAATCGAATCGGACCAAATCGGATGCTATTTAGTGCACATCCGATTCGGTCCGATGCCCATAGGGCTGCATGGGGGCCAAAATCGGTCCGATGCTGTCCGATTTTTATCGGACAGCATCGGAAATGCTAAAATCGTAGTGTGAAACCAGCCTTACTGGATATATTAAAAGTCTTACAGACAGGGGACTTAATAGAAATCAAGCGATCCTGTAGACCCCACAACAAACGTTTGAATACGCGCCCTCCCCATTCTACCAAAAAAACGCCTAGTCACAGGAGTTAGCGCCATCCAACCCTTAACACCAGGGATAAATTGCATACATACAGTTTTGTATTGTATTATTATATAGTATTGTATCCCCTATATACTGTAAAGTACTGAGGAATATGTTGGCGCTATATAAATAAAATTATTATAATAACTCTTTCATGGCCGACATATAGAATCATGCCCCTCAAAATGTCTTTGCACACACAGTATGATGTCCCCACAGTGAATTCCTACACACATTTTGCCCCCATAGTACTACATACACACAGTAGGTTGCTCCTATAGTGCCCTCTACATAGTATAAGTGCCCAAAAACACAATACTATACCCTCACAGAGCCCTCAAAACAGTATGATACCCTCACAGTGCCCCCAGCACATTATGATACTTGTACAGTGCCCCACAACACAGTATGCTGCCGTCACAGTGCTCCATACCACAGTATGATGCCCCCAAAATAGTATGATTCCCCACAGTGTCCCCAACACAGTATGATGCCCTCACAGTGTCCCCCAACAAAGTATGATACCCTCACAGTGAACTCAATACAATATGATGCCCTCACAGTGCCACTCCAACATAGTATGATGCCCTCACAGTGAACTCAATACAATATGATGCCCTCACAGTCCCACTCCAACACAGTATGATGCCCTCACAGTGGCCCTCAATAAAGTATGATGCCCTCACAGTGCCCCACAACATTGTATGATAATTTCACACTGCCCACAATATTGTATGATGCCCTCACACTGCCCCATAGCACAGTATGATACCCCACAGAGCCCCCAACACAGTATAATGCATTCACTGTGCCGTAGACACAGTACAATGCCTCACAGTGTCCACCAACAAAAGTATGATACCCTCACAGTGAACTCAATACAATATGATGCCCCACAGTGCCATTCCAACATAGTATGATGCCCTCACAGTGCCATTCCAACATAGTATGATGCCCTCACAGTGCCATTCCAACATAGTATGATGCCCTCACAGTGCCATACCAACATAGTATGATGCCCTCACAGTGCCACTCCAACACAGTATGATGCCCTCACAGTGCCATTCCAACATAGTATGATGCCCTCACAGTGCCACTCCAACACAGTATGATGCCCTCACAGTGCCACTCCTACACAGTATGATGCCCTCACAGTGCCTTTCCAACATAGTATGATGCCCTCACAGTGCCACTCCAACACAGTATGATGCCCTCACAGTGCCATTCCAACATAGTATGATGCCTTCACAGTGCCATTCCAACACAGTATGATGCCCTCACAGTGCCATTCCAACACAGTATGATGCCCTCACAGTGCCATTCCAACATAGTATGATGCCCTCACAGTGTCATTCCAACATAGTATGATGCCCTCACAGTGCCACTCCAACATAGTATGATGCCCTCACAGTGCCATTCCAACATAGTATGATGCCCTCACAGTGTCATTCCAACATAGTATGATGCCCTCACAGTGCCACTCCAACACAGTATGATGCCCTCACAGTGCCACTCCAACATAGTATGATGCCCTCACAATGCCATTCCAACATAGTATGATGCCCTCACAGTGCCATTCCAACACAGTATGATGCCCTCACAGTGCCACTCCTACACAGTATGATGCCCTCACAGTGCCTTTCCAACATAGTATGATGCCCTCACAGTGCCACTCCAACACAGTATGATGCCCTCACAGTGCCATTCCAACATAGTATGATGCCCTCACAGTGCCACTCCAACACAGTATGATGCCCTCACAGTGCCACTCCTACACAGTATGATGCCCTCACAGTGCCTTTCCAACATAGTATGATGCCCTCACAGTGCCACTCCAACACAGTATGATGCCCTCACAGTGCCATTCCAACACAGTATGATGCCCTCACAGTGCCATTCCAACATAGTATGATGCCCTCACAGTGTCATTCCAACATAGTATGATGCCCTCACAGTGCCACTCCAACACAGTATGATGCCCTCACAGTGCCACTCCTACACAGTATGATGCCCTCACAGTGCCTTTCCAACATAGTATGATGCCCTCACAGTGCCACTCCAACACAGTATGATGCCCTCACAGTGCCATTCCAACACAGTATGATGCCCTCACAGTGCCATTCCAACATAGTATGATGCCCTCACAGTGCCACTCCAACATAGTATGATGCCCTCACAGTGCCACTCCAACATAGTATGATGCCCTCACAGTGCCATTCCAACATAGTATGATGCCCTCACAGTGCCACTCCAACACAGTATGATGCCCTCACAGTGCCATTCCAACACAGTATGATGCCCTCACAGTGCCACTCCAACACAGTATGATGCCCTCACAGTGCCATTCCAACATAGTATGATGCCCTCCCCAGTGCTCACCACACAGTATGATGCCCTCACAGTGCCATTCCAACACAGTATGATGCCCTCACAGTGCCACTCCAACACAGTATGATGCCCTCACAGTGCCATTCCAACATAGTATGATGCCCTCCCCAGTGCTCACCACACAGTATGATGCCCTCACAGTGCCATTCCAACACAGTATGATGCCCTCACAGTGCCACTCCAACACAGTATGATGCCCTCACAGTGCCATTCCAACATAGTATGATGCCCTCCCCAGTGCTCACCACACAGTATAATGCTGTCACATTAGGATGTCCCAATAGTGTGGGAACACACAGAACAAAAAAACCTCCCTTAGCCTGATTCCTCTGAGTTGCACCGGTCTGTGGTGTGTGTGATTTCGTGTCGCAGGGATGATCTAGTGTTGGAATCACATCTGCTGTGCTGAAATTTATACACACAAGCTGAATGGTGGAGCACTTAGCTGTTGGCTCCCTGCTCCACCATGGTAATTCACTGTATCTGCTTCCTGAGGATGAGGACACCATTAAAACCAGGATACCAGGCATATGGGAGAGAGGTGGTGTCCCACCAACTCACTTGTCAGATAGCAGCTAGATGGTTTCCGTTATGGGCAGTACCTCACTGCTATTAGAGGTCATTATTGTTCTGAAATAAGTACTGGAGCCTACAGTCTCCTAGCTATGTAGTGACCCATTTCTGGGCTGTCCTGAGTATGCCATGTCTTGATGTCACCACTCGACCTGGGATCAGGAGATCTCAGAGTTTAACAGATTGCAGACCTTCTGTAGAGGTCAGTTGGTGTTGTTTTACTCATGTATGTTCTTTTCTATGCTGAAGTGGTTAACGACCTGTTGCCTGCTGGCTGAGTATTCCCTTAGCCTTTTTTTTTCAGCTGCAGCTTGTGATTGTCTCCCCCTTCAGCTATATCTACCCGCCCCTGGCTTCATTTCATACCGAATGTAGAATTTGTATTCCTTCCTTCGTTGCTGTTAAGCTGCGGTGTTATTCCTTTTGCAGCATCAAAGCTATCATCTGGAGAACGTATTATAGCCATTCTATATCTGTGGCCTTGCCTGAGCTCCCTGTGTGTTTCCTTGCTCTCTTGTCATTGGGGGGTGGAAAAGACATCTCATCTTATGTTAGTGTTACATGGGCTTCTTCTATAAATCTGCATTACAAAGCAGATTTGTCATTCACGTTTTGGAAAAATTGAGTAATACTTCGTCTGGGATTGATGACATGCAATAGCTGTGCAGACTTGTTGGTGATTTGATGTGGACACTGTGGCTGGAAATGTCATAAAATCATTGTATATTGCAATATTATAGTGTTACCATTAGGGAGGGTTAAAGGGGTCATCCAAGATTAGAAATACACGTCAGCCTCACACGTGTACACAGGTGATTTCTAATACTGCAGTTCACTCAGCTATACAATGGACTTGATCTGTAATGACGTGCACAACCTGTAGATCGGATGGCCAGACACCTGTTCTAATCCTGGACAATCCCTTTAAAGGCTTCTACCTTATGTTATTGCATTTACATTCTACTAGATGATACAATTCTTCACTATGGACCCTGGAGCCGCATGTTTACCGGGGTCTTTGGAGTGTAGGGCTCTAGAAAATACTGTTGTTTCCGATGCTTGATTTTATAAGTGACTCTTGAGCAGTTTGCCTACAATGAGTACATGAGTGCAGGAGAGGCTCTCAACCATATGAGCTAGAAGAAAAATGGCTATTGTAAGCCCCTTTCTTACCAGCAGACCAGACTGAGCAATTTACCCATCGCCTTGCAGCAGGGGGTGCCTAGGGTCACCATTCGGCTGCGCTGGATTTAAAGATGGACCCACAGTAATCAAGGGTATAGTTTAATTTCTTTTCCACTGAAGGATGCATAACTCAGTATAGTTACTCAATTAGATAAGTGCACAGGTGTGTGCACATCATGACAAGGTCACAAACATGGGGACTCCCATTATTTTTATTGTCTCCTGAAGGTGTTGCAGCCTGAAAAACGACTCCCAACACGTGGTACAACACAAAGGGCAACAAGTGGGGATGGAAAAGGGTAGGGAGACCCTAACAGTAGTGAGAGATGAGACAGGTCACCACCTGACACTAACCTGTGTCTCCACCCTGAGCTCCCTATTGTCCCTAAGTGGGTCCTCCCCCCCCTTCCCATCCGCCTCTGTCACGTGCCTAGTCCCTGAGCTGTCCCTCCATTCACTCTGACTAGTGCAAAGTCTGGTGAATGCACTAGAGTTCACCTCTACAGTAGGACAGAGGAAGGTAGACAGACAGGCAACAATAAGCAAAAGGATATCAAACTACTTCAAGGCTGCAGCCAGACACCAGGACTCCAGGCAACAAAACAGCTGCAGTTACACCAAGGCTTGCATGGTGGTTAGTTCAGAATGTATTCTTTAACTAGCACCAGGTCATGAAACATGTGACTATTTAAAGTGAAGGGGAGTGGTCACAAACCGGCATCACCTGACCCAGACACATTTAGCAAGGAGAAATTCCTTAACCCTTGCTACACCAGAAAAATGCAACTACATTTAAAACCCAGACTAAAATCCCAAATCAGGTCCAGGAAACATTGCAAGCGTTAGCTGTAATGGGTGTAGAACAAGTAGTTGTGCTAGGATCTGAGGTACCCAAGGGGCTTCTGCCACAAAGGAAGACACCAGCATTATAAATGGCACATGGTTGGTGGGGGAGGGAGGGGGGGTCATGCAGAGGGCTGTTAAGGCATTTTGCATTCAGACCAGGGATGCACGTTACACCCCTGATATACTGTTTTATAATATTTTCAAATGGCTTTGGGTGACCTTCACTTTTTTATCGTGGGCATAGAGGTTGACGTAATTAGGTTGGCATTATCACTAAAGGGGCATACACGGCAAATAATCGTGAATGATCATTGTTAAAAACGTTCATTTCACTATTATCTTACCTTGTAAACAGGCTGATGAATGCTTGCTGATTGGATGAAATGATCCATTGTGCAGCATAAAAGATCATCGTTCTTAGCAGCATGTGGTCCTCACACTGGCGAGAACAATGGCAGCCTATAAACACTGGGATATCTAGTCTATATTTTTTTAGTGTGCATTGTCTACTTTGATCTCCATGTGTAGAAAGCCATTGGAAAGACCGTCGATTGGTAAGAGCTAACCAATCAGCGTTGGCATTGTCTATGCTGGTCAGTCTATAGGTGAAACCTAAGACATTTCTACCACAGCTCCCACCACTGGCAGACACAAGCAGAAAAGGGCCCCTGTGCAAGAACAGTGTATGGGTCCAATAACACATCATATTGCAGAAATCTCCCTACTTTGCAGGTAGAAATGGGCCCCTTTCCTCTTGGGCCCCTGTGCGACTGCACAGGCTGCACCAACACTGGCTCTCACTGTGTGGGTGTATAGTGTTTTATTTGGATATATTGGCAATATAACTGATAGGACTACTGTGGCTCTTTGTAATGGCATTGTGGCTGACTTATAGAGGTTAACACTACCACTATGATAGGTCCACTATGATATGGCTCTCACTGGATGTCAGCATTGTGGCTGGCCTGAATCAAGTGGTACTACCAGTGGCGTACCTAGAGTCTGGCGGGCCCCGGTGCGAAACTTAGACCTGGGCCCCCCCCCACATGTTGATGAAATGTATGGCCTCATGCAATGTTCTAAATCCTTTAATGACTCACAAATTGACCACTCTCCCCTTAATTATGCATTAATGTCCCTCATCCTGCTATATATGGTCCTCCTACTCCGCCTCCTCCCGTCACCATAGTCGTCCAATTATTATAATGCATCCCCGTATTCCTCCGTATATTACAATGTATCCCAATATTCCTCATAGTCCTCCATTCATAAGGTAGCCACTATAGTCATTCAATTATTATAATGAACCCCCACTATAGTCATTCAATTATTATAATGAACCCCCATTATTCTTCATATAATATACTGCAGCCTCACATTTCATTTCTCCATATATCATAATGCAGCCTCATAGCCCTCCCTATAGCATAATACAGCCTCATATCCTCTCCATATAGTGTAATAAAGCCTAATAGCTTCTCCATATAGTATAATGCAGCCTCATAGCCTCTCCATATAGTATAATACAGCCTCATAGCCTCTTCATATAATATAATACAGCCTCATAGCCTCTCCATATAGTGTAATAAAGCCTCATAGCCTCTCTATATAGAATAATACAGCCTCATGGCCTCTCCATATACTATAATGCAGACTCATAGCCTCTCCATATAGTATAATGCATAATACAACCTCATAGCCTCTCCATATAGTATAATACAGCCTCATTACCTCTCCATATAGTATAATGAAACTTCACAGCCTCTCCATATAGTATAATGCAGCCTCATAGCCTCTCCATATAGCATAATACAGCCTCATATCCTCTCCATATAGTATAATGCAGCCTCATAGCCTCTCCATATAGTATAATACAACCTCATAGCCTCTCCATATACTATAATGCAGACTCATAGCCTCTCCATATAGTATAATGTATAATACAACCTCATAGCCTCTCCATATAGTATAATACAGCCTCATTACCTCTCCATATAGTATAATGAAACCTCATAGCCTCTCCATATAGTATAATGCAGCCTCATAGCCTCTTCATATAATACAGCCTCATAGCCTCTCCGTATAGTGTAATAAAGCCTCATAGCCTCTCTATATAGAATAATACAGCCTCATGGCCTCTTCATATACTATAATGCAGACTCATAGCCTCTCCATATAGTATAATGCATAATACAACCTCATAGCCTCTCCATATAGTATAATACAGCCTCATTACCTCTCCATATAGTATAATGAAACTTCACAGCCTCTCCATATAGTATAATGCAGCCTCATAGCCTCTCCATATAGCATAATACAGCCTCATATCCTCTCCATATAGTATAATGCAGCCTCATAGCCTCTCCATATAGTATAATACAACCTCATAGCCTCTCCATATACTATAATGCAGACTCATAGCCTCTCCATATAGTATAATGTATAATACAACCTCATAGCCTCTCCATATAGTATAATACAGCCTCATTACCTCTCCATATAGTATAATGAAACCTCATAGCCTCTCCATATAGTATAATGCAGCCTCATAGCCTCTCCATATAGCATAATACAGCCTCATATCCTCTCCATATAGTATTATGCAGCCTCATAGCCTCTCCGTATGGTATAATACAGCCTCATAGCCACTCCATATAGTATAATACAGCCTCATAGCTCTCCATATAGTGCAGTCTCAAAACCTTCCATATACTGCAGCCTTATATATGCAGCCTCATATCTCTCCATATAGTGCAGTATTATATATGCAGCCTTATATCTTCCATATAGTGCAGTATTATGTGCAGCCTTATATCTCCCATATAGGGCAGTATTATGTGCAGCCTTATATTTCCCATATAAGGCAGTATTATGTGCAGCCTTATATCTCCCATATAGTGCAGTATTATGTGCAGCCTTATATCTCCCATATAGGGCAGTATTATGTGCAGCCTTATATCTTCCATATAGGGCAGTATTATGTGTAACCTTATGTCTCCCATATAGTGCAGTATTATGTGCAGCCTTATATCTCCCATATAGGGCAGTATTATGTGCAGCCCTATATCTCCCATATAGGGTAGTATTATGTGCAGCCTTATATCTCCCATATAATGCAGTATTATGTGCAGCTTTATATCTCCCATATAGGGCAGTATTATGTGCAGCCCTATATCTCCCAGATAGGGCAGTATTATGTGCAGCCCTATATCTCCCATATAGTGCAGTATTATGTGCAGCCTTATATCTCCCATGTAGGGCAGTATTATGCGCATCCTTATATATGACCCCCCCCATACTCCTCTGGCCATACTGCATTCACTTATTTAAAAAAAAATCTGTTCTCACCTCTGCTGATTCCCTCACTGCTCCGGGGTCTCCTCTTGTAGAATCTGAGGATTCAAGCCTCAGGAGAAGGAGGAAGAGGTGCTGCCAGCCTGCGTTCCACTGTGCACTAAAGCAGGAAGTGGGAGGAGGCAGCACAGTGGAACGCAGGCCAGGAAGCCGACAGATCAGCGGAGACGAGGGAGCAGCAACAGGAGGTAGGAGGTTCCCCTCCCCTTCTCTCCTCTCACTGACACACAGAGCCTGTGCTGCCGCGCTGTCACAAAGTATGGAAGGAAGAGGTTCACCTTATTTTAGCCCTCCCTCCTTTCCAATGCCTACCAGCGGAGTTCAACACCCTTGTATCGATGTGGTGCCCCCTGCACGTGCCTATACTGACCCTGTAAGTAGGAAAGAAGTGCTCCCCCTCTCCGATACACTGCTGAGGACCAATTTCCAATGTGCTTGGACCTATATCTTTGTGTCCTAGTGTTAAACGCATCTGATGTCCCTCGCATTTGTACCCTACTTACTTGTGGGGGTCGGTGCCCTAATTTTAGCGAATTGGCGCCCCCACTCCTCGTAGGCTGTCACCTCTTATGCCCCTATACGTATCTCATAGTGTCAACCTATCCCAACATGGAAGGCTCACTTTATCATACAAGTGGACATTAGTGACCTGATAGCTTATGGGTACTTAGTTTATGCGTGGAGACGCAGACTGCACCCCAGGCCTAACATCATGCGGGCACCATGTCTCTTCCGGTCCATTGTGCGTTCCAACAGAAGCGATGTATCCACGTGCTCCCAGGGCTGCAATCTTGGCACATTTTAGTGATAAACCGCAATCAGGCGGGAAAGGGGACTCATCTAATGATCTGCCTCATTTGAATTTACTTTTTGAGGCAATAATAGGTCCGACAGGGGTATCAGTAAACCGGAAATGAGGTCATATGGGATGGGTGATGCTAAAATTACCAATGGTGGATATAATTATTATTATTTATTTATATAGCGCCATTGGTTCCATGGCGTTTTACATAAGAAGTGGTGGTAGCAAGGACAGGTACAGTACATGCGAATAGTCAAGGCTTGCTGATACATAAAGGGAGAGGGCTCAGTCTACAATGGTGGGAGAGGAGACAATAGGAGGGGGAGCACCAAGCGTGTGGTGGTGCAGCACTGGGTCTCATCATAGGTTGTAGGCTTGTTCGAATAGATGAGTTTTCAGGTTTTTTTTTAAACTCCTGAGGGCAGGCGAGTGTCTGACGTGGTGGGGGAGAGAGTTCCAGAGTATGGTGGAGGCGCAGGAGAAGTCTTGTATGCGGTTGAGGAAGGATGTGATGAGGGAATGAGGAGGAGTTCTTGTGAGAAGCGCAGATTGCGTGCGGGTAGGTATCAGGAGACCATGTTGGAGATGTAAGGGGGGGACAGGTTGTGGATGGTTTTGTAGGTCAGGGTTAGGATTTTAATTCGAGATCTTTGGGGGGTGGGGAGCCAGTGAAGGGCCTGGCGAAGGGGGGAGACAGGGGAATAGCGAGGAGACAGGTGGATTAGACGGGCAGCTGAGTTTAGGATAGAGCGGAGGGTTGCAAAGGAGGAAGCAGGGAGACCAGTGAGCAGTAGGTTGCAGTAGTCGAGGCAAGAGATGATGAGGGCATTTTGGCAGTGTTATGATTAAGGAACGAGCGGATCCGGGAAATGTTCTTGAGCTGGAGTCAGCAGGAGGTAGCGAGGGCTTGGATGTGCGGCTTGAAGGAGAGGAGGAGTCAAGAGTGACCCCCGAGGCACTTGGCGTGGGGGACTGGGGAGAGGGAGCAGTTGTTGACTAGGATTGACAGGTCTGGAAGAGAAGGAGGGCGGCTGGGGGAAAGACGATGAACTCTGTTTTGTCCATGTTCAGCTTGAGGAAGCGAGCAGAGAAGAAAGATGAGATGGCGGACAGACATTGGGGGATTTTAGACAAAAGGGAGGTGATATCGGGCCCGGAGAGGTAGATCTGGGTGTCGTCGGCATAGAGATGGTACTGGAGGCCATGGGACTCAATGAGTTGACTAAGGACGAGGGTGTAGATGGAGAAGAGTAGTGGCCCCAGGACCGATCCCTGAGGGACGCCGACAGTAAGGGGTTAGGACGAGGAAGAGGTGTAGGAGTGGGTGACGCTGAAGGTGCAGTCTGTAATGTATGAGGAGATCCAGGAGAGGGCGAGATTGGTGATGCCGAGGGATTCTAGGATTTGAAGTAGGAGGGAGTGGTCGACCGTGTCGATGGCGGTAGATAGGTCGAGGAGGAGGAGGAGGATGGAGTAGTGTTGTTTACTCTTCGCGGTCAGTAGGTCGTTGGTGACTTTAGTTAGGGCTGTTTCAGTGGAGTGGTGAGGTCGGAAACCGGATTGTAGGCGGTCGAAGAGGGAGCAGGAGGATAGGTAGGAGTACAGTTCAGAATGGAAGTGTTGTTCAAGTAGTTTGGATGCGAAAGGGAGAAGAGATATGGGGTGGTAGTTAGCAACAGATGATGGGTCGAGGGAGGTTTTTTTGAGGATAGGTGAGATCAAGGCGTGTTTGAAGGATGAGGGAAAGACGCCGGTAGTGAGTGATAGGTTGAAGAGGTGGGTTAGGGCAGGGATGAGGACTGCGGTGAGGTTTGGGATGAGGTGGGAAAGGAGTGGGTCGAGGACGCAGGTGGTGAGGTGAGATCATGATAGGAGGGAGGAGAGCTGGGCTTCAGTCACGTTGGAGAAGCTTCCTTTGGTCAAGGAGGATTGGGTGGTAATGGGGGTGGGTCAGGGGGACATTGGGCCAAAGCTTTCTCTAATTCTGCCATTCTTTTGTTTGAAGAAGGTGGCAAAGTCGTCGGCAGAGATGAGGGGGGAAGGAGAAAGTGCCGGGGGACTGAGTAGGGAGTTGAAGGTTTTGAATAGTTACTTGGGGTTTCGGGACAGTGTGTTGATTAAAGAAGAGAAGTAGGTTTGCTTTGCAGTGGTGAGTGTGTCCTTGACGTTGGAGAGGGATTGTTTGTACATGGTGAGGTGGGCCGTGGAGTGGGATTTCTTCCATCTCGGTTCAGCTACCCTGGACGCTCGACGTAGTTCTTTTGTGAAAGAGGTTAGTCAGGGTTGTCTGTGTGTGCGGGTTTTGGTATGTGTGGGGGGGCGGCCTGGTCGAGAGCCGCAGTCAGTGTGGAGTTGTAGAGGGTGGTAGCAGTGTTGACGTTGGGTGAGGAGGCAAGGTCTGTGAGAGGGAGGAGGAAGTGAGAGAGTGAGTTGAAATCTATGAGTTTAAGGTTTCTGAGCGGGTGACTGAGTTTCCGGAGAGGGGGGTAAGGTAGGGGGAAAGAGGGAGGAAAAGGTCAACAGGTTGTGGTCATATAGGAAGGGATGAGTTTGAGAGGTCGGTGAGGAAACAGAGGTGGGAGAAGATAAGGTCAAGCGTGTGGCCGTCTTTGTGAGTGGCTGCGGAGGACCATTGGGAGAGGCCGAAGGAGGTGGTCAGTGATAGGAGTTGGGAGGCAGCCGGGTCGGGGGGGTCGATGCGGATGTTGAAGTCGCCCATGATGATGGTGGGGATGTCGGAGGAAAGGAAGTGAAGAAGCCAAGTGTTGAAATGGTCAAAGAAGGGGGCGGTGGGTACCGGGGGTCAGTAGATGACCGCGAGTTGGATGTTGCAGGGGGAGAAAATGCGGACTGAATGCAGTTCGAAGGAGGGGAAGGAGGTGGAGGGAGGCAGTGTAGTTGGGGTAAAGGAGCAGCTGTCGGACAAGAGTATACCGAGACCAACGCCACGGGTGTTGTTTGGGCATGGTGTGTGGGAGAGAGTGAGTCCGCCGTAGGAGAGTGCAGCAGGGAAGCCTGTGTCGGTGGGGGTGAGCCAAGTTTCGGTGATGCCGAGAAATTTAAGTTTATTGGTGATGAAGAGGTCGTGGATGTAAGAGAGTTTGTTGCACACCGAGCGGGCATTCCAGAGTGCTCCAGGCAGGGGGACAGTTCAGAGGAGGGGGTAGATGGACTGGTAGGAAGGAGGGAGAGATCACTACGGCCTTGGTGGGTGGAGGGATGTTCGGGGTTAGAAGAAAATGAAGTAGGATGGGGGTGAGGGTGAAATGGAGGTACCTTTTAGGTACCTTCACACACTGCAACATCGCTAGCGATGTTGCTGCAACGTCACAGGTTTTGTCACAGAGACCTCTCCAGCGATGTCACAGTGTGTGACACGCACCAGCGACCTGGCCCCTGCTGTGAGGTCGCTGGTGGCTGCACATCACTCAGGACCATTTTTTGGTCCTTGATCTCCCGCTGGTCAGCACGCATCCACTCGAGTGACCGCGAGAGACGAGCGATCCAGCGACCTCACAGGCTGGTAACTATGATAAACACCAGGTAACTAGGCAGCGCGCGCTGCTTAGTTACCTGGTGTTTATCATAGCTACCAGCGTTCTCACAGCTGCTGAGTCGCTGGTGAGGTCTGCCTGTTTGACAGCTCACCAGCGACTCCAGAGAGACTTTCCAGCAATCCCGGCCAGGTCGGATAGCTGGTGGGATCGCTGGAAAGTTTGTGTGTGTGAAGTACCCCTAAGCACACAGCGAAAATCACGAAGGAGCGGCTTCAGAACAACTCTGTGACCATTCTTGACCGGCTCAGCCACAGCCCGGACCTAAACCCAATTGAGCATCTCTGGGGAGACCTGAAAATTGCTGCCCACCAACGTTCACCATCCAACCTGATAGAACTGGAGAAGATCTGCAAGGAAGAATGGCAGAGGATCACCAAATCTAGGGGGGGAAACTGCATCATTCCCAAGAAGACTCATGGCTGTACGAGCTCAAAAGGTGCAAATACTCAATACTGAGCAAAGGGGCTGAATACTTATGAGCATGTAATATTTCAGATTTTCTTTAATAATACATTTGCAAAAATTTCTACATTTCTGTTTTTTTCAGTAAAGATGGGGTGCAGAGTGTACATTAATAAGGAAAAAATTAAGTTTTTTGAATTTACCAAATGGCTGCAATGAAACAAAGAGTGAAAAATGTAAAGGGGTCTGACTACTTTCCGTACCCACTGTATAACAGTTAGTTTTGCTGAGTTTTCATTATTTGGTAGTGCAATTTAACTCAGAGAAAGCTTCCGTTTGCAGAAATTCAGTGACGTTCAAGAAATGTGTTCGATTGGTAAAAGTAATCAATCATATTTGCAGCTTCTCTACGGACTAAAATAGGACGTGTTGATTTTCCTGGGATTTGGATAAGAGAAGCTGCAGACTCCTGATTTATTGCACAGAGCAGGACAATGCATTGCTCACTTGCATGTTTAGTAAATTCAATCTGTCACAGTCAGGATGACTAAGTGCATATACTGTATATAGGTTACCTGCTCATTTCTGATCATTTTCATCCGTAAAAAATTCTGGAAAATAATCAGTTTATCTATCATCTATCTGCATATAAGAAGACTCTAGACCCCCGTTTTATTAGGTAGACAGTTTTTATTATGTTGGGAATGTTGCTGCTATGCTTTGTTGTATTGCACTGTTGGTTCTATTTGTCATTGTATTTTATTTCCAGGCTATGGCATCACAATAGGACGTTGATGGCCAATGAGATTACAAAAGCGCCCCCATCAAAGTTTTTATTCTTTTAATTCTGTTATATCGCAGTCATCATATTATATAGCACTGTGCACTTACTATTGATCATTTTGCCATTCTACCCAGTTAATTCTTCTCTTTTCCATAAAGTCTATGAGAATGCATGATTAAAAACTGACTGAGTTCTTCTAAGCTCGATGAAGAAACATGAAGCCTCGTTTTCCCTGCTTGGGTCATCACTGCAAAAGTCCCTGGCAGGGAGAGGAGCAGAACAGCTCGATCAGGAATATTTCATCCAGGGAAAAGAGACTTACTGTGTCTACATAGAGCAGAGAAAAGAGAAGAATTTACTGGGTAGAAAGGCAACATGAACAAGAGTATAATACAGGATGTAACTCTGCATCAGTACAGGATCAGTAATGTAATGTATGTAAACAGTGACAATACCAGCAGAATAGTGAGTGCAGCTCTGGAGTATAATACAGGAGGTAACTCTGAATCAGTAATGTAATGTACACAGTGACTGCACCAGCAGAATAGTGAGTGCAGCTCTGGAGTATTATACAGGAGGTAACTCAGGATCAGTAATGTAATGTATGTACACAGTGACTGCACCAGCAGAATAGTGAGTGCAGCTCTGGAGTATAATACAGGAGGTAACTCAGAATCAGTAATGTAATGTATGTACACAGTGACTGCACCAGCAGAATAGTGAGTGCAGCTCTGTAGTATAATACAGGAGGTAACTCAGGATCAGTAATGTAATGTATGTACACAGTGACTGCACCAGCAGAATAGTGAGTGCAGCTCTGGAGTATAATACAGGAGGTAACTCAGAATCAGTAATGTAATGTATGTGCACAGTGACTCCACCAGCAGAATAGTGAGTGCAGCTCTGGAGTATAATACAGGAGGTAACTCAGGATCAGTAATGTAATGTATGTACACAGTGACTGCACCAGCAGAATAGTGAGTGCAGCTCTGGAGTATAATACAGGAGGTAACTCAGGATCAGTAATGTAATGTATGTACACAGTGACTGCACCAGCAGAATAGTGAGTGCAGCTCTGGAGTATAATACAGGAGGTAACTCAGGATCAGTAATGTAATGTATGTACACAGTGACTGCACCAGCAGAATAGTGAGTGCAGCTCTGGAGTATAATACAGGAGGTAACTCAGGATCAGTAATGTAATGTATGTACACAGTGACTGCACCAGCAGAATAGTGAGTGCAGCTCTGGAGTATAACACAGGATGTAGCTAAGGTAAATACAAGATATTTCATATAATGTATGTACACAGTGACTCAAATTGTTACGTAGCTGTTTCTAAGTATAAATAAATTATAGTGTTGAAAAGTGGATATGCATTTATTTGTAGTTCATGAATAATTCTTTAATCACTTACCTTCATTCCTCATTATCATAGTTTTGGTCCAGCAATTATTTTCATTCTGCAGCTTGTAAACACGTTGCGTAAACTGCTCATCACACGTACACTCCGATCATTCTGACATTCGGACTCTGGTTTAGTTTGCTGTGGAATCAGGATGGTTTCTAAGGGAATTCCTCCTCTGATTCTAGCCCTCCAGCCGGCTGTTCACTTTCCACAATTGTCCCATGAGCCTGAGATACAGAATTCATATATTCTCTGGATGAAACAACGCGCAGGAGCAGCATCTGGGAATTGGTCAGGACTCAAACATCCATGACATAAAAAGAGATGACAAATCTACACGACAATTGCTGCTAATGGGAAATATGTCATCTGCTTATGTGCTATGAATGTCGCTCACTTTGGTACTTTTTGTGAATCTGCCCCTCTGGGTGGAAACAGAGTGGAGATCACCTACATCCTAACAAATTGTGGTTAAGATAGTAACTCGAAACTGCTGGACCCCAATGCAAAATCTGTAACCGTTACCTCCAACCTGCAAATTGCCAGCTATAGTAGAGCTGTGTGCTTAGGTGGCCGAGAGGCAAATGAGCTACTATGACATCAATGTCTCCACTCCTTGTAGTTGCACCTCTGATTACGATCTAGTACACATTAGACAAAATTTTCCAATTTTGGCAACACCTCAGGGGTGGAACTACCATGGTGCAGCTGGTTCAGCTGCACCAGGGCCCCGACCGGCTAGGGGGCCCCTTCAAGCCTGCAGGAGGACCCCTAGCCGACCCCCGTAAGCCATTGTCAGAGGAGAGGAGGGTCAGGCAAGGGAAGCAGAAAGCTTCCTGCTTCCCTTGCCTGATCCTGCCCCTCCTCTCCTCTGCCCCTCCGGCTCCCAGGAGCGCACTCGGCGTGGCTCAGCAGGTAGGAGAGCCTCCGCAAACACCTCCCCCCCGGACCGCACACCGACGGCCAACAGCACCCCCCCTCCATCTTCCGGGACCGCGCCGACGGCCACCAGCACCCCCAACACCCTCCCCCCCCGCTGCTCACCATGGCTGCCCCAGGCAGGGCCCCCTGGGGTCAAGGTCCGCCACTGGATTACCTAATGCATATAGGGGTGTCTCCAAGATTTTCCATTGGCAGAAATGTGGGGTAATGAAAGGTCGGGCATGTTAGATTACAACATGTGTGATCTTTTTGTTCTCAAAACAACTAAAAACAGCCAAAAATTTGTACCAATGACTTACACCTTTAAAAGAGGTGTTGTCATGACTGTCTGCAGTACTCTGGAGACTGGTGACAGATCTGGGATCTGAGAAACACATTGTTTTGTGTAACTCAGGATTTCAAATGTGTTTTCTTTCTTATAGATCAGCTAGGGTTCAAGGAAGCCACCCGGGAGAACAAAGACAATAAAGGATATAAAACCATCTTGACTGCTGCAGCCAGACACCAGGACTGCATGTAACAGGGTTCCAGCAGCTGCACCAAGCTTGCTTCCTTCCATCTCAGTGATCAGTCAAGAAAGAATCTATTACTGGCAACAGGTCATGTGACTATTTAAAGGGAAAGGGTGTGGTCACAAACCGGCAACAACTGAGATAGAACTGACCAAGAAATACCAGCAAGGTCATTAAATGGAGCCAACCAGCAGGATTTAGGGCTATAAAGTGAAGCCAGTGCCTTTCAAGCACTGGGATACTAAATTCAATCATACGTTTACTTCAACGATTCCATGTTGGATTGCAGAAACATCTGTCACAAAAACAGGGCAGCAGATGATTGAGGTGTGCAGCACTGTGTCACTATTTGGAATTATTGTTTTTTCCTCTGTGGACATGCCTTTCGGCTGTAAGCCAAATCCTCCAAGCCTCCATTTCATCTCTACTTTCAGTTTTGTTAGTCACCCTGTGGTTGGAGTATAGTGACAGTGCTCAGGAGCCAGAAACTGAAAGAGATAAGAGGGGGAGGGTGTGAGTTTGGCTTACAGCCAAAAGGCATGCCCACAGAGGAAGAGAAAAAAAACAAATAGTGACGCAGTGCTGCAAACATCAGTCATCTGCTGCCATGTTTTCCAGGAGTTTTATGACACTTTTCTCTGCAAACATGGAATCATTCAAGTAAAGGTATGATTGCATTCAGTAGCCCAATGTCTGTAAAGCACTGACTTCACTTTATAGCCCTAAATGCTGCTGCTTGGTTCACTTTAATGACTCTTACCTTGCTGGTAGTTCTTGGTCAGTTCTATCTCAGGTGTTGAGGTTTGTGACCACACCCTTTCCCTTTAAATAGTCACATGACCCATCTCTTCTTGCCGGTAATAGATTCTTTCTTGACTGATCACCGAAATGGAAGGAAGCAATCTTTGTGTAGCTGCTGGAACCTTGTTACATGCAGTCCTGGTGTCTGGTTGCAGCGGTCAAGATGGTTTTATATCCTTTATTGTCTTTGTTCCTCCTGTCTGTCTACCTACCCATGTATTGCCCTACATTAGAGGTAAAGTCTTGTGCACTCACTGGCCTTCACACTAGCCACAGGGAATAAAGGAAGGAAGGGCCCCCTTAGGGACGTTAGGGGAGTTTAGGTTGCCAGATGCAGGTCAGTGTCAGGAGGTGTCCCATCCTCCGCTACCTATCGTCAGGGTCTTCCTCTCCCTTTACATTCCGTTGTACCTCAGTGTTGCGCCATGGGCCAGACATCCCCTAGTCCGTGTGTGAAGGGTATCTTATCAAAAGCATTTATAGTGCAACGCCCCGTCAGGGCTTCATAGCCCTGGGCTTGCAGAAAAAGGGGATTATTTACAGAGGATAAGTTTGTGACGCCACCTGTGGTTATACTGGTTAGGGTGACCAGCGCTGCTATGGGACCTCTAGGGCCAGTGAAATGGCAGCCTGGATGGTATCGCTGTATGGTAGTGATGCACCCCCGAGCTATGGGGTACTCGGGAACCAGGCCAGCGCTGTCTCTCTGGGGTATCACGGTAGTCGTGACCCGGTCCCGTGGCCTGGGATCAGTCCAAAAAGGGGGTATTTGCAGGGGATTTGTCGTGATGCTACCTGGGGTATGTGGTTAGTAGAACCACCGCTGCCGTATTCCTGCTGGGGACGCTGATTTGGGGCAGCGTGGATGGTAAGCCCTCCTTGGGTAGGGCTGAGGGTCCCCAGGGCAGGAGTGATAGTGGTATTGGATGGGGCTTTGTGAGGGATCGTGATTCACCCAGTCACTTACTTTGCTGCAGCTCTCCACAGTGCTAGTAGTTGGCGGCTCTGCAGGTATAAGGTACCGTTATAGAGCACAAGTCAACAGGCGCAATCAACAGGCAGACTCACTGATATGCGTTTTTTCAGTCCTTTTCCTGGAGTTAAGGCAGGTGTTATACACTGTCCACAGCGTCTGGAGAGTCTGGAGACCCGGCTGGGTAGTGTTGGCTTCCTCATTGTGCTTGTGTTGCGGCACCTGCAGTTGCTTAAGTTAGGCTGCCGGCCCTGTCTCTGTCTGTGTCTACCAGTATGACAGGCACCTTGAGTCCTTCACTTCTCTACTTCACCCTGGGAAGTTAGTGTTACTGGATTCTATACTTTGCTGTGTCCCTGGTACCGTGTAGCTGGAGAATCTGGAGTCCCCCCACTCTCCGATGTTGACTGTCTGTGTGTGTGAACCTGCACAGTCTTGGACTCCGGTGTCTGTTCTTGCGTTGTTCCCCTCGCGGAGGGGAAGCACAGGTGGTGCAGCCTCCCGGTAGGTTTCTTTCTCTCCTCTTTCCTCAGACCCTAGCCTTAGGCCTGGCGTTCAGCAGCGGACCTTGGGATGAGCCTGGCACAGCTCATTTACACCCAGGTCTGGTTCTCAGTTTGCACAGGAACTGCACTTAACTGTGCTATTTGCAGTCCTCCTAGAAACTGCACTGAACTTGCTTCTTTCCTCAGACCCTAGCCTTAGGTCTGGTGTTCAGCAGCGGACCTTGGGATGAGCCTGGCAAAGCTCATTTACACCCAGGTGTGTGTGGAGCCCCAAGGGACGTAGGGTACTCGGTACCGGACCGATCTGCTGCTGGGGATGTCACTGGTGGCCTGGTCCGGACCGTGTCCCTGGCTCAGCACAATAAAAGGGGAATATTTACAAGGGATATGTCACGGGTGACGCCACCCACTTGGTGCGGCCAGCGATGGGGCCGCCGCTGCTGCAGAACCTCCGGGGGTGATGGAATGGCAGCGGGGATGGTATAGTTCTAGTGGGGAGAACTGTATCCCCCGGGGCAGTAAGGAGTTAAAGTCTGTGGTGTGTGAGACTGTTGGAGCACACTTACTTTGCAGCTGCAGGGATCTCTCCTCCTGTGCTGGTGCTGACAGGCTGTGGCTCTGCAGGTTGAGGTCGGGCTGATGCAAGCCTGTGTGGGAGAAAGGGTCTGCAGATGGAAGCAGGCAGGAGACAATGCAGGGTTTCCAAAGCTTTACTTAGTTCCTTCAGTCAGCTTACAAGTTAGTTGTTACACAGTTCAAGTACACGGCACATTCTCCCTCTCCGGGTTCCCTTTCCTCCTGCAGCCAGGCTCCTCTCTCCTTGTGACCCCTCACACAGTCTTTAAGTGTGCCTTTCCGGGCTATTACTCTCTCTCTCCGTCTTACACGGGTGGTTGCGGACGTTGGACAGTATGGCGGTGACTCGGGCTTCTGTAAGTCCTATGCGTCACTTAGCTGCCTGTCCTTTAGGGTTAGGAACTTCAGTCTGAAACTCAAGCTCCCCGTCAGTGAATCTGGGGATACCGGGTAAATCGTCGGTCCCCTTCAGAGCTGACACTCTGCTCTAGCCCAGCCTGCAACAGTCCTCCAGCATGAGGTTCTGCCAGGCTCCTTCCTCTGTTTCCTTCAGATAGCTAGGAGGGCTTCTCCACCTGCTGTTAGTAGTTTCAGCTGCTGTCTGGGGCACGGGTTGCACCGTCCCTTCTCTTTCTGTCACACTCCTGGTGGTTTCAGCATCTTGGACGGGCTTTCCCCCCCATCTGGCTCGCATTGGCTCAGTACGGGTCTGCGCTCCTCAGCTTAGGCACTTCCAGGACGTGCAATATCTCTCTGTCTTTGCATCTCAGCTCACTTCAGCCTACTGACTCCCTTCACTCCTCCCCCTCTCTATATACTGTCAGTCACCTGACCTTCTGGTGTGCCCAACCCACTCCTCATCCACCACTCCTTCTGGTCTCATATAGTGTCCAACCTCAGAGCTGGATGTAACCCCTCCCTATGCGTGGGGATGTGGGCTGTGAGGGTGTAGTGTTTACATGTCCTACCTGCCTGGCTGCAGTACCCTTTTGTGGCCACCTGGACGCAGGGGCGCCACATGTGGTTCTCAGTTTGCACAGGAACTGCACTTAACTGTGCTCTTCGCAGTCCTCCTAGGAACTGCACTGAACTTGCTTCCTCCCAGACCAGAATATATAAGGGAGCTCACCCTGAAGCCGGGCTTGGTCTCCCCCTTCTGTCTGGGAGGTGTTGGTGTTGTTTGCGTGTTGCCTGAGTGGAATACCCCTTACTGCTCTCTGGTGACACCTAACAATGGTGACACTGTGGCACTATGACTCTGGGGTGCCACAGTAGAGCATGGCCTCAGGGATGGAATTAGAGTTTATAAAGTGTCCAATGAGGAGAGCGCGGGAATCAGCAACGATGGCGCGCAGAATAATTGGAGACTAGGGTTGTAGTTCTTTACCTTTTACTTGCAACCACGTGGTGCAGTCCGGGGCACTGATGACCAGGTTCAGGAGGATCCGAGCAGCCAGGGAGCAGTTGGATTCCACCCAGCCAGGTGTGTTTGAGGTCTGCCTGCTGCGCTTCCCCAGTTTAGGGTCCCAGTGCTTTGGTGCTACTCTGCGGCCCTCTCTCTCTCTCTCTTCCTTGCTTTGCTGTGAACCCGCACGGCCGGGAAACATGCAGTCTCCTGTCCTCCAGAAGTGGTCAGCGTGTCTTGCAGGTCCCACCTGACCCAGTACTCTGGCGTACTTTCTCACCACGGCCTGGAGTGAGCCTCTCGCCGGCTCCACTCTCCAGGCCCTTCCTCCTACAATCCTCGCCTTGACTCCTCTAGACTCCCCGTCTAGACTCGACTAACTCCAAGCCTTTCCTACTCCTAACCCCTCCTCCTACCAGACAGAGAAGCTCCCCTCCATTTGGAAACATTACAATTGTGGTAGTCGCAGGTTGCAACTCTGCAAACATTGGAATTTTTCCTGGGCATGCTACCAAGCACCTGAGCATGGTAGTGCATGGTCATCACTAGTTATCACCTATAAACAGGATATTGATTGGTGCAGGTCTGAACACTGAATCCTGCTCCGATTGGCAGAAATGGGCACTTTTATTACTGTTAGTATGGAGCCTCGGTGCATATTCCCAATCGCAGTTCCATTCATCTATAGGGATGCTGAGTGATCCAAAGTGACTGAATCCTATTAATAAGTGATAACAGGTGATAACTTCAATGGATATCCCCTTTAATTTGTTATCTATAGACAGCACTCTAAAATATTGACCTGATATCACCATTAAAAATACAACCAAGTTTACTTGACCTATGACACTGATAATTCAGCCTTCCACTGACGACCTGATTGATTGCTTAGGATGTTGTGAAGCTAGTCAATACTAGCAGGCAGAACAGACAGTCAGGTAGTCAGGTAATCCAAGGTCAGGTTGCAGGAGAGCATGTAGTAGATTCAAGGAGTAGACAGAGGTGTAGTCATGCAATAGTCAATGGTAAGGATTCCAGAATAGCTTCTAGTAAATTCAAGGAGGGGTAGTCCGGCAAAGGGTTTTCAGGAGGACATGAATCGAATTCAGTGAGACAATTGAGACAGTTAAAGTCAGTGTCCAGGATCAAAATACCTGTAGATCGCATCATGTACTGGGAACAGGCAAAGGAGTAATCAGGCAACAGTCAAAAGTCAGAAAACAATGCAGAAATGCAGGCCATTGTGATAGAATGTACGACTGGCAGGATTCTGGGACAGGCAGCTCAGTAAAGTAGTAGAGAAATCACTGGAAAAATGAAACATCTGAGCAAAACAGTACAAGAATGGAGCCTGAGATGTCATCAACCACTGACAGCTCAGGACATCTTTCTAGCTAATGATGACGCTGCTTACATTTAATTATGGGATTGCAATTGGCACAAGGTTGATTATCTTCTGCTGTGTTTCCAGGTTCAATCAATGGCTGCCATCCCCCGTTCTCCATCCTTTAAGAAGACTTAGGTGTGGTACACTTACACATTCTTACAATAATCAACTCCAGGTTCTCCGCACGTTTGAATACTCTTCTTCATTTTCCCTATAGATGTCTTGTTTGGAACAGACAATTTGTATGAAAAAACTAACAAACACCTAAGAGCAGAAAATGTAACTTGTAAATAATTCAATCAATATCCTCTGTGTATCACAGAGAACAATAGAAATGTTCCCAGCTACTTCCCAGAGAAATGTACCGTAGTCACATTACTTAGCAAAATGGCCCAAACGCAAACAGGATTTATGGTCACTTGAGAATGAATCGGTTCTGTCCGTAATTTAATATTTGTGGTAAACAGATTGGAGGGTAAGCGGATTCCAGTGGAAAGTGAGTAAAATCTCCCATGAATACCAACATCTACCAGTCAAAATTCTGCACATGTAAATCCTGCATTTAAGTCTAGATTTGCTCAGTAAATATTTTTGCAGAATTTCCAGCAGCAGAACATAGATATATGGCACCCCCGGGTCAAAGTGCCACAGTGTCATCACTGCCCCCGGGTGGTGGTGTCACAATAGAGCAGCAAAGGGTATTCTCATCAGGCAACACAAACACAACACCAACACCTCCAGGCCAGAAGGGGGAGACCAAGCCCAGGTTCAGGGTGAGCTTCCCTATATATTCTGGTTTGGGGAGGAGCAAGTTAGTGCAGTTCCTGAGAGGGCTATGAAGAGTTCAGTTCCTGGCAGGACTGTGAAGAAGACCTGGGTGTAAAGGAGCAGTGCTAGGCTCATCCCAAGGTCCACTGACAAGTTTCAGGCCTAAGGCTAGGGTCTGAAGAAAAGAGAAGCAAGAACACACCTGGAAGGCTGAGCAACTCCATGCTCACCCCAGAGGAAAGCACATAGAACGGACACCGGAGTCTGAGACTGTGCAGGGTCTCATGTCCTGGCAGTCAACACCAGAACATGGGGATTCCAAATTTTCCAGCTACACTGTACCAGAGACACAGCAACATACAGAGTTCAGAGACTCTGACAACCGGAACAGGGTAGAGGAAAGGATTTGAGTTGCCTGTCATACCGGTATCTCACAGGAAGAGACATGCTCGGCAGCTTAGCTTACGCAACAGCAGGAGCCAAATTACAAGCGCAGTAAGGGAGCCAAAGACCCGGTCGGTTGAGAATAACCACAAGTTGCTCTCAAGACTCTGTGGACAGCTTTTACCATCTGCTCCAGTAAAGGACTGAGAAAACTACAAAACAATGAGTCTGCCTGTTACTTGCGCCCGTCATCCTACATCCGACTCATAGACTATTTACACTGCCCCAGGGATTGGCTTTACCCGTGGAGAGCTGTCCCATCTCAGCTGCTACCCATCATCCCCGGAGGTTCTGCAGCAGCAGTGGTCCTCACTGACCACATACCACGGGTGGCGTCACGACAACCTCCCCTGTACATATCCCCTTTTTCAACTGACGCCCAGGCCACAAGACCTCACAGTCAGATGTAATCACAGAATAAGTCTTCTTCGTCATCATCACCTCTGATCTACTGTATGACACATGCCACCATAGTCTAGCACTGCTGTTAGCCATGGATCCTTAGAGGTCCAGGGCCCAATAATCATGAGGGCCAGATTTAATACTATTGACTTCTAACAGAATCTTCTACATATGACACCTGGTATGAGCTTATTAAAGCAGCCAGTGTAGCTGTTGTGCTGAACTCTGCAGCTCTATTCAGAAGCTTTATATCCAGTGGCCGCTGAAGCAAATAGATGAACGGTGGTGATGCCGAGTGTTGGATCCCCACTAATTCCATATTGATGACCCATCAATAGCTTAGCGAGGTGCTTGTCTCCCACGACCCGCCAAGCTAGATGAAAATGGGAGTCCTGGCTAGGTGTGTGCCCTTGTGATTGTTACGCCTCCAAAGACTGCATGTTGCTATTGGAGATGGTAGACCAGGACCACATAGTTTGCAATGGATTGAGGGAGACCAATAATACATTATTTACTAAACATTAACTTGTTGGAAACTGTGTGCATCAGATAGTAGATACAATATCTCATGAACATCTCACTTGCATTAAAAAGGTGACTCGCCCCAGCGGGGGGCATGGGGTACTCGGAACCAGGCCCTCTCGGTCTCGTCGGGTCTGTGGGATGTCGCGGTAGTGTGACCCGGTCCGTGGTCCCCTTGTCGGGCGGTCAGTAAAAAGGGGAGTTTGAAAAAGGGATGAAAAGAAAAAAATATAAAAGTAAAATAAAATAGTTTGTGTCGTGATGCCACCCGTGGAAAGCTTCTGGTATAGCCGCTGCTGCAGTCGAGACCTCTCGGGGTGTTGGCGTAGCAGCTGTGATGGTTTGGTTCTCCACAGGAAGAGCGGTTCCCCAGGGCAACTGTCGCATCTCGGGAATGGGGTTACTCGAGACCGGGTCCTATCTTCCTCTAGGGCTGCTGGGGTCATCACGGTCACGTGACCCGGTCCCGTGGTCCCAGGTGCGGCAATAAAAAAGGAAAAAAGACTTTATAGTATAAAGAGGGGAAAAAGAGTTTATGGACCCGATGAAGTGTTGAACACGCGAAACGTAGTCCTCTCCGCACATCCCCCTCACCTCTCACCTCCCTGCATCTTTGTAACCCTGGATTCCGAAATGAAGGAATAAAGACTCTACAGTTTTGAAAAACATTGTGGTGAGTGCCATCCATTTCTTTATTGAAAAAGAGTTTATAGTTATTCGTGACACCACCCGTAGTTTGTGGCTGTCACATCGCCATTGGACTCGGTGGCCGGTGTTCCTGCCTCGGCCGCTGGGAGGAGCCGGATTCCTTCGGCTGGTGGCATCGGTGACAGGAGGGCCTTGTCCTCATATGGAACTGCTCCCGCGACGTCTGCCTCTGTCGCTGAGCGCCGCTGTGTTTCCCCTCTGGGTGGTGTTGGTCGCAGAGGAGCGGGCCCTGCAGAGGTGTCCGTTAGGCGCAGCCTGCGTTCTTCTGTCAGAGGTGGCGTGGGTGGAGCCAGTCGTGCATCTCCATTTGGCCTGGATCTAGGGGCGGTCCGGATGAGGTCATCGGGCTGTGAGCTCCAGCCTATGGGAGGTAACCGCGCCCTTCAAATACATTGGAGCCTGTCTTGCAGGCCGCCAGATATAGTTTTGGTTCCCCAGTGATATAGTGTATGTTTAGTTTTGTCTCTGACCTTGGCCTAGATTTCTGACTCTGCTTCTTCCTGTCGATTTTGTACCTCAGCTGCCCTCTTGGTTTTGCCCTTGACCCTTGCCTGGATTCTCGACTCTGCTACTGCCTGATGATTTTGTACCTTCGCTGCCCTCTCGGTTTTGACTCGGACTTCTGACTTTGTTTTTCGGGTCTTGATTTTTTCCCCTGGTGACCTCCCCTGCTCTGTTGCTCATAATAGGCAGCTACCCCCTGGGCTCCGCTATAATTCCAGATCCCTGTATAGGGGTTAAGGGTCTCGGGGTTTCTCGGGGTTTCTCGGGGTGCTGCCTTACCAGCAGCTCAGCTTCACAGCGGATGGTTGTCACAGTGGCTAATAAAGCCACCGCTGCTGTCCAGGCCTCTGGGGAACGATGATGAAGGTGGGAGCCGGGATGGTGAGCCCTCCACTGGTAGGGCTTGGTGTTCCCCAGAGCATGTGTAGGGGATGGGTAGTCTGGCCTCTGCGCTTATCCTCTTTTGGCAGTCACCCCTGCCGTGCTGCTCTGCAAGCTGGAGCTTGTCACCGTCACGCAAAGGAGAGTCTCTCACACGCAATTCTCAGTCTGTCCGGATATTTTTACTCTCATTGGTACAGTTCCAGTTACATGCAGTACACAACCGTCTCCGGTCACTGGTTCTGCAGCCGAGACAGTTCACTAGGGGCAACCCCTTTCTAGTCCTTTCAGACCTCGCAGTCTCTTCCTGCGCATCTTCTCTGGCCAGCTGTCGCGGACTTTCTGTGGACATTCCCGACCAGGAATCCTAGTCCTATATGACGGACTTTCCTTCGTGTGCCGAGGGTTGGGTTCCGGGCATAAAGTCCCTTCAACTCGCCAGTTAATTCGCGGCCAGGGCATACAGCTGCCAACCACATCTACAGGGCTCATACCCTGGTGTCGGCCCAATCCTCCCGGTGTCCTGACTCAACTGGACCCACCGTGGACCCCTTCATCTCTCCCTCAGCACTCTGCCAGGGAGCCGGACCGGCCTTATGGTGCCACAAGCGGCCAGGTCCATGTTCTTCCTCTACGGTGTTACACTTTCGCTCTCAGAGCATCTCGGCTTGGGGGTTCTGTTCCTCACTTTCTCACTCACGCCAGGAACACGAACCGGTGATCTTTGTCTTCCTGACTTTGCACCCCCAACTTAGTGTTCCTAGGGATTTACTCTAGTTCCTCCACTCCTTTCCCGGGTTTTCCTCTCTTCTCTCCACCCTCCACCTAGCTCTCCCCCTCTATCCCTTGCCTTACATGGAGTACTAGGTCTAGGGATGGGGAGGATGTGTAGGGTGTTGGTGTGGGGTGACTAGCTTACCTGCCCCAGCTGCATCACCTTTTGTGGCCGCAAGTCCACAGGGGCGCCACAAAACCGTAAAGTCTATGGAGGTGATGGGTTCATTGGGGGTGCAGGTTAGCCACCAGGGCTGAGCTGGCTGTGTGGCAGGATCAGGAGTGCCTGCTCGGCGTTTCAGTCTCTCTCTCCTCAGGGGCAAAATGACAGTCTGACACAATGCTGAGTTTCGACCTGGTTTACTTGGATTCTCTCGTCAGGCACTTCAGGTTACAAGCAAGAACTGTGGTGGCTCCGGTGGTCTTTAGCAACCAGGAATACTTGTCCAGTTCAACCCTTTTTGTGTTCCTTTCTGTGAGTCTCTCTTCTCAGCGCTGCCTATTTTTCACCCTCCTGCATTCGCCTCTGCACGCAGAGCCCAATCCAGCGGCCACAGGCCTTCATTGACGACCTTCTGGGTACCCTGGCCCTAATACGGTGGCCTTCTCTTCATTGCATCGGGAGTGGGGTCACGGGTCCTAGAGATCCCGCGGGCTGCCGGTTCTGTGGTTGAAGCTTCCTCACCCACCTCAGGGCTGGTTCCCTGGTTCCTGCCCTGTCCTTTGGCTTCACAGCTGATTCGGGTGAGTGGGTGGATTGCTCACTGCCTACGCCCCTAGGACTCCTTCTGTCTCTCTGCAGCCTGTAGCTTTGGGACCCGAAACAGGCCTTATGGTTCAGGCCGCCGGGTCCGTGTTCTCTTTGTCTTGTGTCCTCCTTCGACCCCTGCTCCTCAAGACTCTCCTAACGACTCACTGACTGTTCACCAACTCTCGGGCTGAGTGCTCCTGACTTCCTGTGATGTTTCCTATTTGTTTCCCCCTTTCCTGACCGCTTCCTCTACTAACTTCCCACCCACCACCTGTCTCCTCCCGCCATCTCACAGCTGGGCTTAGAGTCCCTCGCTCTGGGACCGGGGTGTGTTGAATATGTATGTGGGGGACTGGATTTACCGATCCTGTTGGTTGCTGCAAACCTATAGTGGCAAATGTTGGTTTGTCCTGAGGAAGGGGCCCTAGAGCCCTGAAAGGCGTTGACTAATAAACCACAGTTAATACTCGATGTCTTTTAGAGTTTAATATCTCCTCGTGTCCAGCAGCATGGTTGATTAACCCTTTCTGCACAGTTGGTTCGTACCTTTTAATCTCTGGGGACCGCTGCAGCTGTCACAAGTTTGGATAGTGGTTGTGGCTTCTCACAACCCTTGAAGGTGAACCTTATTTCTTTTATGTATTGACGTTACCACAGATAAGACCCTATTTGTGCTTTATTTCCCTCTATCTAGTTTGGTTATGAGCGGTAACAGAGCGGGTATAGCGGTGGCCATATTGCTACTCCCAGTCATTACTTTAGAACTGCCATGGACTTTATTAAAATTGTAGCGGGGGTATGGAAGTAAGAATCAAATGCAGGAAGGGCGGTAGCAAGACCCCTTTGCATAGGCTACACCGCTGCACCCACCAACTAACACGGTCACTCCCACCTCGTAGCACACCATACATTCAGTAAGCATTCAGTAAGTTCTTGGGCTTGGACAGTTTATTGCGATGATGAACTGACAGTCGCTTATTATTCTCAAGGGAATTTCTGATGTTACAGACAAAATATGCAAACGTCTCTTGAGAAATCATGCCTCCAGCTCCATGCTATCAAATCCGTTATGCACATCTTCAATAATCAGATATTTATTTGGCAGCTCTACATCCCAAGAGGTGCCGCAGTAGCTGAAACCGTTCAACTTGATTGTTCCTACCCTGCAGGGATATAAGTGGTATTACAGGAGATAGGGAAATAACAGATACAAGATCAATTCTGTCATAATAATAAAGCAATAAAATAGAACACATTGGTCAGACTGTGTCATACAATCTGTGGTCAGAATCAATATAACAACAAATACCAATAACACACGTAATGTGTCATCAGAGAAGGACCTATTGTCTAAATTAGATTTTTATGTTATAAGAATTATTTGACATACCGTATTTTTCACTTTATAAGATGCACCAAATTATAAGACGCACCACAAATTTGGTGAAGGAAAAGAGGAAAAAAATAATTTTTAATGTTTAATGGCGTCCGTCAAGCATTTATGGGCTGCGGCGCAGACAGTGGGAAGATCTGTGTGCGGCTTACCCCATGCTGCAGCCGGTGGCGCCCATCACTCAGGAAGCCGCTGTGTGATGCAGGTGCCGCCCCCTTCTGCAAAGCCGCTCCCACTGCCTGCTTGCCGCCTGAGAATCAGGGCTCACACTGTCCAATGGACGGTGCGGCCCTGTATAGATCTCTTATTAATCAATAAAATCATACCTGCTCCTTTGATCTCCCTCATGGGACAGAAAATTGAGAGCTTCATGCAGCAGCAGAGAACAGGAGGTGTGTCAGGGGCGTGGACCCTGGTAGCTGCAGGATCATCCTACATTCCATTGAGGAGTGATGATGATGATGATCCATTGAAAGTTGGAAGGCAAGGAAGATACTATGTTCCTGTAAGACCTGTTAACATTTATACATATGGTTAAAGGACTGTTTTGTGGACTCTTCCTTGTGTTATACTGCCACCTGCTGCCAAAAAGAAAGGATAGCAGACATAAAACCCCTGCTGCTGAGAGTGAAATGGAACAGTCTGTGAGATGGAGACACAGACCTAGAGAGACTGGATGTGGAGTGAGGAGCCAGACAGCACGAGCAAGGCACAGATCCAGGACAAAGACTGGGCTCGAGAGGCTCCCACCAACGGCAATGAGGTACCTCGCAGTAAAACTCGCAGTAAAGTGCGTGCACTGTTTTAGTTAGGGACAGATAGGAAAAGACTCTGCATTTCAATATACAATACAAAGAAAACGAAGACTCTGCGCCTGGCTCGATAAAGGCTTTGCATTTCTTATTTAAAGACATTCAGAGATCTTGCATTCTCGGCAAACCAGTCACAGTGGCTATATATATATATTGTATTTACCTTTGCACACCTTCCCGCTCTTTCCCCTTCTTTCCCGCGCTTTTCCCTCAGTTGTATTAATAGTGCATTTGTTTAACACTCTGTGGTTCCATGCAGTCCTTGCGTATCCCGTCACCTGTGGGCGATTACATTCCTATGGGTAAGAGGAGACCATGCAGAGCTGAATTTATCAATGTAATGCTTTGCCTGTGCTCTCAGCCTCACAATAACAGTACACATTATGCATCATCATGAAACAGAGGATCACAGCATGTATTTATATCTGCTTGGTGACATGATTGCTATTTCAAGCCTAAACTTCCCTATCACATAGGATTGCTGTAATGGGACCAAAATGCCGAGTTGCCCGCGCTGCCACCAGGAATCACCAGGAAACAAGGAGTTAACTGGGCAGATGTTTCTTTATTTTATCCTACGCGTTTCAGAGCCTCTATCCGAGCTCCTTCCTCAGGGAAGATGGCCTTGTTCCCTGAGGAAGGAGCTCGGATAGAGGCTCTGAAACGCGTAGGATAAAATAAAGAAACATCTGCCCAGTTAACTCCTTGTTTCCTGGTGATTCCTGGTGGCAGCGCGGGCAACTCGGCATTTTGGTCCCATTACAGCATTCCTGTTTCCACGGTCATCGTGAAGGTGCGGCCCTGCAGCAGCCATTCTCTACAAGCCATCTTACAGGCGATTATACCGGTTGTGGGTGACACAACTGAGCCAGGTGAGCAGCTCCTAATATACACCGCTACAAACCTTTGTTAAAAGGATAAGACCCTATGCGCATTTATCTCACGTTTACAGGTTGCTATCACATAGGATGGTATATCAGGGACAGGATTGTATGTGTGAGCATTGGGCCGGCGGCCATGCCCCCTCCCTATACAGAAATGTGAGGGGGCTGGAATATAGGATGATTCTGCAGCTACCAGCATCTACGCCCCCGACACATCTCCTCTTCTCACCAACAGCATGAGACTGTCAGGCTGAAAATTCTCTTTCCCATGAGGGGGGATCAGAGCTGAGGAGCAGGTATGATCTCATCAATCTAAGAGATCTATAGACTCTAGAACTGCAGTGTACAGCTCTGCTTCATCATGTAGCAGGGCAGGAACTGTACTAAAACTTTTTCTCCCACTGGAGTTCCCCTTTAAGGTCTATGTAGAATTAGCTCCACCTATTATAGTCACATGGTCGAGACATCAAAAAGGTCCTTTCAGCAAAGTCTTGTGGGAATGTGGCCAGATGTTTGTGTGGAGTGCTAAGGGCTGGGATACTCAGACTGCTAAGCATTTAGAACCCTGATAGCTCTGCCATGATGGTGGCCGTTCTCAGGAGCTGTGGCCCTGACTTCAAATGAAAAGGGAGTGCAGAGTTTATAAGCGTAAAAATAAAAAAAATAGAAAGTTTGTGATGCCAGTTGGGATATTCGACTGGGATATGGCCAACACTGCTGAGGGTCCCAGGGAGGTAAATGGTGATGAGTAGTGCAGATTAATAACCCTTCTCAACTAGGGCAGACTCCCATGGAGATTATAGTCAGTGTAGTGCATTAGAGAATAAGGTAGCAGGAGACAGTATAGTCAACTTTACCGTGTACTGCAAACTCCAATCAGATTAATGGACAGAGTACACCTTTCACCAGGCTTCAGTCTGACCTGCACGGGGAGGTTTGACTCTTCAGTTAAATTGTATTGTTGCCTTTGTGGCGGATCCAGTCGCCATAGTGGTACTGCACCGCTGTTGAGGTGTAGTACCCCACTCTCGGGTAAGAGGGCGCACAGATCGGTATCGGGACACCCAGATCACGCACTACACTAGGTCCAGGTCAGGGTTAGCGTGAGATTGCTCCTACGGGAGAGCACAGTCCCTGTTCCTGTCTGGAAGGAAGGAGGAACCAGGGTAGTGGGGATGGGTGGAGAGAAAGTAGTTAGGGGAGCACCTGGGTAGGAGTGGAGTCAAGAAGAACACATGTAGATGACGTGGGACACATGACAGAGGGCATAAATAGAATAAAAAGATCTAGAAGTCAGTTAAGTTGGAGGGAAGCTAGTGGAAGAAAGCCTGTCAGAAGAGGAGTAAGAACTTGAGAGATGTCCAGAGGACTGGAGCCAGTGGGAGCTCATCCTAAGGCCTGACAGAGAAGCAGACGAAGAGAACGAGGGTGCTTCAGGAGGAAGAGGGGGTCCCAAAGGCACGGATAGTGAGCAATCCGCCCGTGGGGTTCGTATCCATTCCCACTTGCAGGCAGTGGATGGACCAGGCTGCAGAACAGGGGCATCGGGTCCCCAAAACTAGTGGAGAAGACCAGGCTCAGCTACCAACCTGGAGGTTGCGGTATTTCCAAGGTGCCGCAGTCTATACCGTGCACATCCGCTGAAAAGGTGGCCATATAGGGTTCGGAGACAGACTTCAAGTAATCCCAGGGGGGACCCGTGGTCACTGGCTCGTGGCTCTGAGTGAGCAAGGCGAAAGGCTAGAGGGCGATGCAAGTGTGAGACAACAGAGAAAGGACAGAGAGAAGGCATACTGGTTGAGTATCATCCCACTACCCGGGGGTAGCTGGATCCCTGCCTCCGAGAACCCAGCACTCAGCGGGCTGTTACACAGTGACTATGAGTAAACATCTAAAGACTGCAACCCGCTGTGTCCATGACCTTTCTTGATGCGTCGTAAGCCTTGTGCTGGAACATAGCTACCAACTCATTCAGTAATATCTGCTGCCCTGGGGCTCAGCCCTACCTGTAGAGGGCTTTACAACACTGCTGCATCATTAGCATCAGCCCTAGAGGAACTGTCGTTCAGCGGCGGCCGTCTATAGCCGCAACCTGCGGGTGGGATCACGTAAAAACAGTTATCCCCAGGTCCGGTCATCCTCTCCCTAACGAAACTCCCTGTCCTCATGACCTTCCCTAAAGAAGAGACCCACCCTCCGCAAACTTTTAATGACACCGCCAGGGTCACAGAGCTGGGTCTCGACCACTGTGACTCCCAGGAAGCCTCAAAGCCCGGTTGCGAGTATTTTAAGGCCCTGGAGGGGCATATCACCTTCATGCTGCTGAAACCCTTCTGGGGACAAAGGGCTTCTTGAAGCTTGAAACTGCCAATGCTTACCACTTGTTTCCATGCATTTCTTCCAGCAACCTGGCAACTAGAATCCTGTGGGCACATGTGCCTAAAAAGGGTCCCTTATCCTATTATCCTGCTGAGCTCCTGGGTTACTTCATGTGCTGCTGGGTGTTAGAGATCCACACAGCAATTCAGATTTACCACTGGACCTTGAAAGTCGTGCTAGCCTAGGGATGGAGACCTTACTGTTTGCAGCTCATCCCTTCAGAGGCCCCACATCCAGGATGTCCTCCTTCTTACACCACTATAACTTGACTGACTCTCTAAGCACCCCCTTCCCCAGTTAGGGACCATGCACAAGCGCTAAGCTCAGGCAAAAGTGCAGAGCTCCAGTAAGGGGTCGGAGTAAATGTGTGAATGTAGTTCTCCCAGCAGAAAAGTCAAACTCCCATCAGAGCTGGCAATACATATTACATCAGCATGGTTTCCAGAACCAGTACTCCAGCTCCCCTTTCCAGACCCTTCCTCTTCAACACTCTCTCCTTTGCTGCAATGAACCCCTCCCCCCAACCAGAGACTAAGCTGGACCAGAAAAAGATAGGTCCTAATGCTCAGCCTCTTAGTTAGGGATCAGGCAGCGTGTGCATGCATTGGACTTCAAGCATAGGGAGCTCCAATGTCCTTTATACAAGGCATTATTAGCAATGTAGGGGAAATACCACTTGTGGCAGCCAAACCACAGGGACGCCACAATTGCATTAACCCTAAATATTCTTCTCATGCCCGGTTTGGAACCACAGGGCCAAGATTCATTTCATTTCCCAGAAATGACAAATCTAATGAATTTTGCTGGGTATTTAATGACACGGTTCTGGCATTTCCAGATCTGTCTGTAAAATTCATTAAGTTATATGAACTTGACATTTTACAGCAGCTTCGTTACAAGGCGAAAAGTGTTCCAAGCTCCTCGCTCACATTCACACGGACGACCTATTCTATCGTATGAGATATTGTTCTATCTGAGATAGTTTAATATGTGAAATATTAATATTGCAATGAGGACATTTCACCTAGTTACAAGAAGACTTTACATTTAACCCTTTAAAGACCCCAAGAGTCTTCATTTTTGCGCTGTCGTCTTTTCCACCCTCCTTCCAAGAATCGCCAGTTGGGTTGTTTTCTCTGCCTGTATGATCGGATGAGGACTTGGTTTATTCTGGGACAAAAAATGAGGAAAAAAATTCAATTTGCTGCTGTTTTGGGATTTTTTTTTACGGCTTTCATTCCATGTCAAACAATGGGCAGGTATAGGACTCTTCAGGTCGGTAGTGTGTTTACTATTGTAGTGACTTAACAATCCTCAACTCTTTTTTAAAACATTTACGGTAGTTTATGTCTCCATTTTGCAAGAATTAAAACTTTTTTTATTTTCTACAAGTGTTTTGTTTTCTGTGTGTTCTTAGTTGACATTTGCTTGACTTTATCGACACGATGATACTGATAATTGCTTTTATTTATTTATGGGAAAAAGAGGGGTGATTCAATGTTTTATATATTTTTTTTCTATTTTTTGTAATACTTCTTAAAGTTTTTTCCTTTTTTTTAGTCTCCTAGGGAACCTGAACCTGCAATAATTTTATTGCTCATGCATTATTCTGCAATGTCTTGGTATGGCAGTATGTTGTAGAAATAGGGATGGGCGAATCTACTCGCTAGGACTCGTTACTCGGCGAATAGTAAGGGACTCGCAGGACTCGGTACTCTGCGAGTTTCCCAGTGATTACTCGCACGAGTCCAATGCAAATCATTGGCAAACGCTGACAAAACTAGGATTGCCATTGTTTGCATTAGACTCGGCTACTGTGCCAGTGATAGCAGGGAAACTCGCAAAGTAACTGCTGTTGCATTGCGAGCCGAGTCCAGCTGTCTTCTCTGTGTGCAGGCTGCCAGCTCCAGGGTCCTAGAGCCCGCCTGCTCACAGACATGATGTAGCAGTGCTGAGATTGTTCTCAGTCTGCTCATTCCCTGTGCATAGACAACTATCTATGCACAGGGGATGTAGCAGAGAGGACATCGCGTTTTGGACTACGTCGGACAGAAGAGGATTTTTTTAATTAAAGATGGAGTCCCTAATGGCTTTTTTTTTTATTTCAAATAAAAAATTTTCTCTGTGTTGTGTTTTTTTAACCCTTTATTGGAGATTCTTAGTGGCTGGGTCAAATGTGGCCTGACATTAAGAATCTCGGGCTTAATACCAGCTTGTATAACAAAGCTGGTATTAACCCCTTTATTACCCAGCGTGCTACCGCCACCAGGGCCGCTGGAAGAGCGGGGTTCAGCGCCAGAGGATGGCGCTTCAATGAACGCGCCATCTTCTGGGGCGGCTGCGGGCTGCAATTTGCAGCGGGGGGTGCCCAGAAAGCTTGGGCATCCCTGCGCTGCGGATTCCAGCCCCAGCTGCTTAGCTGTACCTGGCTAGACATAGAAATTGCGCGGAGCCCCACGCATTTTTTTATTATTATTTCATGAATTTCAGAGTCAGAGTCTCAGAGAGTCTCAGAGTCAGAGTCAGAATCTCAGAATTTCATGAAATAATAAAAAAAAAATGCGTGGGGCTCCGCGCAATTTCTATGTCTAGCCAGGTACAGCTAAGCAGCTGGGGGCTGGAATCCGTAGCGCAGGGATGCCCAAGCTTTCTGGGCACCCCCCGCTGCAAATTGCAGCCCGCAGCCGCCCCAGAAGATGGCGCATTCATTGAAGCGCCATCCTCTGGCGCTGAACCCCGCTCTTCCAGTGGCCCTGGTAGCGGTGGCACGCTGGGTAATAAAGAGGTTAGGGCCAGCTTTGCATTATCAGCTGGCCCTAAGCCCGAAATTTATGGCGGTCACGCCAATATTAGACATGACCGCCATGAATTTCTATTAAATTGTTTTAAAAAAAACACAACACAAAGAAAATTTTTTATTAGAAATAAAAAAAAAAGCCATTAGGGACTCCATCTTTAATTTAAAAAATCCTCTTCCGTCCGACGCAGTCCAAAACGCGATGTCCTCTCTGCTACATCCCCTGTGCATAGATATAGATGTCTATGCACAGGGAATGAGCAGACTGAGAACAATCTCAGCTCTGCTACATCATCTCTGTGCACAGACATTCATGTCTGTACACAGGGAATGAGCAGACTGAGAACAATCTTAGCTCTGCTACATCAGGCAGCAGGCAGGCTCTAGGACCCTGGAGCTGGCAGCCAGCACACTGAGCAGACAGGACTCTTATCTGTGCGAGTTTCCCAGCGATTACTTACAAAGTAAACGAGTCCAATGCAAATAAATGACAAAACTAGGATTGCTTCAGGCTGAAGCTTCCGAGACACATCTGCGATTTGTAAATCTCACACTACTCGCTATTACTCGCTTCCCCATTCATTAACATTGGACTCGCTAGACTCGCAACGAGTAGCGAGTCCTGTGCTCGGACTCGCTAGAGTCAAGCGATTCCGAGTAATTTAGGATTCGCCCATCACTATGTAGAAATCATTGTCTTCTCGAAAGTTTAACTTGTGGTTGAGTGGTATAGGCAGAGTTGGGGGCCTTCCTAGGAAGAGATGTGGGCCTTCACAGGCAGAGATGGGGGCTTTCATAGGCAGAGATGGGGGCCTTCATAGGCAGAGATGGGGGTTTTCATAGGCAGAGATGGGGGCCTTCTTAGGCAGAGATGGGGGCCTTCATAGGCAGAGATGGGGGCCTTCATAGGCAGAGATGGGGGCCTTCATAGACAGAGATGGGGGCCTTCATAAGCAGAGATGGGGGCCTTCATAGACAGAGATGGGGGCCTTCATAGGCAGAGATGGGGGCTTTCATAGGCAGAGATGGGGGCCTTCATAGGCAGAGATGGGGGCCTTCATAGGCAGAGATGGGGGCTTTCATAGGCAGAGATGGGGGCCTTCTTAGGCAGAGATGGGGGCCTTCATAGACAGAGATGGGGGCCTTCATAGGCAGAGATGGGGGCCTTCATAGGCAGAGATGGGGGCTTTCATAGGCAGAGATGGGGGCCTTCTTAGGCAGAGATGGGGGCCTTCATAGACAGAGATGGGGGCCTTCATAGGCAGAGATGGGGGCCTTCATAGGCAGAGATGGGGGCTTTCATAGGCAGAGATGGGGCCTTCATAGGCAGAGATGGGGGCTTTCATAGGCAGAGATGGGGGCCTTCTTAGGCAGAGATGGGGGCTTTCATATGCAGAGATGGGGGCTTTCATATGCAGAGATGGGGGCTTTCATAGGCAGAGATGGGGACCTTCCAAGGAAGAGATGGGGGTCTTCATAGGCAGAGATGGGGGCTTTCATATGCAGAGATGGGGGCTTTCATAAGCAGAGATGGGGAGCTTCCTTGGAAGAGATGGGGGCCTTCATAGGCAGAGATGGGGGCCTTCACCGGCTGTGATGGGGGCCTTCATATGCAGAGATGGGGGTCTTCATTAGGCAGAGATGGGGTCTTAATAGCCTAGGGAGAGATTGGGGCGTTTATAGGCAGAGATGGGGGTCTTCATTAGGCAGAGATGGAGGCCTTCATAGACAGAGATGGGGGTCTTTATAGGCAGAGATTGGGGTCTTTATAGGAAGAAGTGGGGGCCTATATAGGCAGAGATGGGGTCTTAATAGCCTTGGGAGAGATTGGGGCGTTTATAGGCAGAGATGGGTGTCTTCATTATGCAAAGATGGGGGCCCTAACCGGCAGAGATGGGGACCTTTATAGGCAGAGAGGTAGGTAAGCCCCTGGGTGTCATGGAACTTTGTCCCAATACCAATGTCACCGATTAGAGATAGCTCTACCCTTTTGGGTGAATATCTGACACTTTAAAGAAGATGACCAGGGATAAATGCCAAGACAGATATCCATCTACAGACAGCTGTTTCAGGGTGGGTTGCTTACCCCTCATTCGAAAAGCAAAGGCATTGGCTTTCTGAATGAGATACCCATGATGCAGATTTGGGAGATATGCTAACTATGTATGGTGCTTTATTGGAAATGCTCCTATAGAAAAATGACCATAGTTGTATCACAGAAAGTAAGAAAACTCTTTTGGTGGTGCTAACTGTTGGAAGTTGCTACCGAATAGGCTAATATATGTACATTGCAAAATATTTGAGAAATAGCTAAGCCAGGTACCTATCTACAGTTTGGTAGCAAAGTCTGTTCAAGGCTCTGGCTTAGGCGGCCGTCACACGCTGAGATATCGCTAAAGATATCGTAGACGATGTTAAATTTGCATATCGTCCGAACGACGCGCAAAATCGCTCATCACGACGCTACACCCACAGACATCGCTCAGACGATTCCCCGATCCACCCATCCAGCGATCGTCTGAGAGATGCAGTTATCAGCAGTGGACATCGTTCAGCTAAAGTCACACAGAAATCTCCTAAACGATGTGGGAGCAAATGTGGGCGTAATTGGAGCCGATAGGCGTGGTACATGGGCTCCAAGCTGCGCCCCTCACTACACCATTGGTGCTCAGTACTGCGTCCTCATTGGGTCAGATGTCCTTTGAAACATGGCGGCCTCATCCCCACAATGTCCTGTGATATTGATCGTAATGTATATGTGTGCTGTAGCACATAACTAAATTGCAATGGGCAAAACGTACAGCCGCGTTATGTGTGCCGCGCCCGCCAACATTGTGTGGGTATATGACAAGGTGGACACTATATAGCAGGGTCGGGGACCACGCAGAATCGATTATCAAGTTGACGCAATTGGGTGCACAGTTCGGAGATATTGTGCAGCCGACGCCTATGTGTGGTGCTGAAGACAGCGCTTTCAAAATGGCGCCCTGTGAGGGCAGCCAATGGCAACGCATCATCTTCCACCAATGCGAGCTAGTGGTGAAGCAGCCAATCCGAAACCATTTCGTTGCACGAATCACCACTGAGGAGGTCAGGCAATAGGAAACTCCTGACACGCCTACGTGATGGATTTTGCCATCGCTGAAATCACACGTTTCGTCTGATGTCGGGAATTTACACGTGTCGATTGTGCGTAGTTAATTGGGCGATATCGTCAGATCTGAGAACCGAACCTCAGATCACGATTTAGCGATTTGATCAGATATCGCTCGTCGTATCTGGCCGTCACACGCACAGACATCGCTTACGCGATGTTTAATCTGCCGCTTTCAAGCGATATCTTGCACGATATCTCAGCGTGTGACGGCCGCCTTACACTTATAGGATAGCTATTTTTTAAATGCTGGCACTATTAAGAATATAAAACAAAGGAGAGAGCCTTGCCTACCTGAGGATAGGATGCATAGTAAACCGTGTGAATGCACATATTCATTCCAAACTGTTTTTATGTTAAAACATGTTGATATGTTTGGCGATCCAACTCTATGAATTATTATTTCAATTCAGTTTGCCACTGAAAAGAAGAATAGCAAGCTAAACCTTGGTAGCTGTTCACACTCAGCTATCTTTCCCTGTCCACAGGCTTTGTTAATTGTAAGCATGCTTGGGCCTGCCCGCATATATTCATGAGTGCTGGCCTGGCACTGTGAAGGTCATTTCTGAAAAGTCCAGGCATGTGTGTCATCTGCTGCAAATGCTAGGGCCTACTCTGCCTTTATTCACGTGTGCCAGTTTGGCACCATGGGAGTGGTTCTGAAGTGCTCCAGGTAAGTGCTGCTTTTAAGGGTTTTGCTATATTTTCTATGTGGATGCCGTATGGCACAACTTACATGAAATAAAAAATATAGAGTAGGACCGCCCTAATGAGATTACCTTGACGTGGCAGGGGTGGCTTGTTGTGAATTCATTGGAGCTCCCTCCGGTGGTTGTTGCTGGTGATGCAGCTGACTGTGTGGGCTTCACAGGTGAGGGTAATTGGCAATCTGGTTCTTGGAGCATATAATGGTTGGAAGTGGATCAATCCTTGCCAGTTGTCTTTTGTTCCTGGAGGAGTTCACATCTCTCTGGTTTCTTCTGCTCTGTGGAGATCTTTGCAAGATGTGAACGTTTTTTTCATATTTTGTGGCACATTTTTGTATGCTTAAGGATCTGCTTATGTTTTGTTTTATTCTGAGCTGTGGGTTTGCTATCTACTCTGTATATTTGTTTATCTGCTCTCAGATAGGAAGTTTTCTTCCTAGGAATTTTACCATTCACTATTATCTGTTATTTCCAGTTCTGCTGGGATTTGTTTTATAGAAGTCTGCAGATATAGAGGGCGCCGAGTCTTAGTGACTCAGGATAATTTTTGTAATATCTGCTGTTGGTGGTTTTTGATAGAGTTTAATACTGACTGCAATAGTATTCTATCCTGTCTTTCCTATATAGCTAGTTTGGCCTCTTTTTCTAAACCTTATACTCTGCCTGTGTTTGTTTTCCTTCTCTTGTTTCCCAGTTAATATCTGTGGGGGCTTGCTATTCTTTTGGGGTTCTGCTCTGAGGAAAGATAGCTTTTCCTACATCCATCTTTAGGAGCAGTTAGTTCTCCAGCTGTGCAGAAGTGTCTAGGTCTGGTTAGTAACATCCCACGGCTACTTCTAGTTGCGGTGTGTAGTCAGGGATTGCGGTCAGTATAGTCACCAACGACTTCTACGGAATCCGAATGTTACTACTGAGTCATCGGTTCGTAACTGTAGCTCAAAAATTGATCAATATTGTGCCAAAAATCTCAATTTCATAATACAAATACAGCTTGGAATGAATATGTGCATTTGCACTGCATGCTATCCTCAGGTAATACTGGCTCTCTTCATGTTTTTTACTATTAAGAGTGTTTTCTTAATTTATAGGAGAGATTCAATTTGCATACCTTTTTTTGTCCCCACTGGATCATCACTAATAAGACCGTACTGGTCCCTTAATGAAAACATACCTCCCTCCACCAAAGCTGAAATAATCCAATAATATAAGTTGCTTTGTATACTTAGTATCATGCATCAATTTTTTTTTTCTAAAAGAAAGGTTATTTTTATTTTTTCCATTTTTATAAATCCATCTTCCAATGATAAGCAATTGTTATGCACGTACATATTCCAACATGGATAAAGGGATATTAAAAGCTTATCACACTGCAACCCCACCCTCACCCTACTGGTTCCTGTACAGACAAGAATCTCTAGTTGCACAATACACTAATGGTTCCTGCACAGACTAGAATATCCCTAGCCACACTAAACTAAACTAAAATACAAAACAATAACTCAGACCTGTCTGCCTAGAAGGCCATCGAGTTGTTTCTTGTACCTCTTAAAGAAGCAGAGGGGAGGTTACTGCACACTACAAACCAAGATAGGGAGAGGATGCAGCAATAGATGGGGACCCAAGGTGAGGAAACATAAAACACCTCCACAAGTGGAAACAAGAGAAATAATACATGCAACCAAGGAAATCCTACTACTAGCCTAGTGGAAAACAGAGGGAAGTTGTAGCAAAGGCAAATGAGCAAACACAGAATAAAAGCACTGGTCTCTGCCTAACAAGCAAAATCCCTAGCTGCAGAGTTGGAACTCCTTTGTAGAAATCCACACAGAAACGTATCCAGCAGAGAAGACTGGTCTCAGGGGAGTATAAATAGCCCCACCCGGGATATGATAGGACAGAGACAATAAGCAAGTGACTCACCCAGGCAGGGGACTCAGGTCTCAGGCGCGGTCTGTAGGTCACGGTTGGCGGTGCCTGAGGCTGTGGGCCCGGTGGTCAATGTAAAAAGGGGAAAAGAAAAATAATAATAAAATAAAATAGTCTTTTGCTCTTGACGTCACCTGTAGCTTCTGGTGATGGCACCGGAGCTGCTTGATCCTCCGGGGTGATGGGCGGCAGCAAGATGGAGTCGCTCCCTACAGGACGAGCGGGTTCCCCGGAGCTGTGAGCCGCAATGGTGGAATTGGGCAGCTCAGTTGTTTCTGTGAAGCAATGCAAGTGAATGGTAGTTCTGGAATAAAGCTCAGACACGTTGCTCACTCTGAACGGGTATTTACTTGGGTAGTCTGCAGCATACAGAGTAAAGCAGGTCTTAGTTCCAGGTAGTGAACCAGGTGGTTCTTGCAATGAGTAGTGTCCTTCTTTTCTCTATCACTGTCTGTCCCTTCTCTTCGCTGCTCTGTTATACCCAATTAGGAGCACTGAGGGCCTTCGATTGGGTCACTGCTTTGCTCTCACGGTCCCTGGTCTTCAATGGTGGGTGCTCCCGGTATAGCTGCGGTAGGTGGTCTTGGGTGGATCGAGCTCCTTTAAAGCTTACGACCATTCCGGGTTTTTTGGTTCCGGGATGAACCTGCTGGACCACATCGGAGCCGGTACTCCGGGTTTTGGACTGGGCTCGGGTCTTGAATCACCCGCTCTACACTTTGCCTCTTTGTCGCTTCTGGGCCACCAGGTTGAGGTGCCCTCCCTGTTAGCCATCTTTGTTCCTTTCTGTTCTTCTCCCACTCTGCTACATCTGCTGCGCGGCCCCTGTTCTGCAGCTTTTCTCCTGCCACGACTTGACTTCCCACTCTTCTGTTCTAACTCTTTTCACTAACTCCTTGCTGCTTTCCCCACTGCTTTATACCCTAGCCTCTCCTCCCACCAGGACCGGTTACCCTAGGAACGGGTGCCTAATTGGTCCTCTAACACTAGGTGTTGCATGTGGTGGATGGAGCCTCAGAATTATCCTACTCATTACCAGAACAAAGAATACGACACCTTCGATCAGGGGTGTAGTACCCTTTTGTGACGCACTCTTAGTGGGGCGCCACACAAGTGAGAACACATGACAACTGCAAACCAAAGGAAGAGAAACACAATGATAAAACATCCATCAGTATTTGGACAGAGACCGACCTGGCTGTGGCTCAGCATGGAAGGAAACGGAAAACCCATCACAAGGTCACCAGATCGAGTCCCGAACCCTGGGGATGACAGCATTATAGGTATATAACCAGGGGCGGACTGGGCCGGGTTCCTGGGGGGCAATTGCCCTCCAGGCTGCCGGTTTAGTGACAGTTCAGGGCCGCCCGATACTGCCAGCAGCGGCCCTGAACAGTGAAATGATCATCAGCTGTCAGCGCGGTGCGGCCGCAGTGGGACCGCTCCGGGCTTCAAATCGCAGCAAGGGCTGCGTCGTCCTGGCAACCGGCGGGACGCCGGACGCAGGCGGGATTGTGTCACTGACTGAGTCAGTGCACTGCTACAATACTGCTAGCGCCGCGGGCGGCCGTCTGTCGGCTTGGCGCGGCCGCAGCCGCACTCATCTGCTCTGAGCAGAGCTCTCAGCTCTCTCTGCAGTCAGCACCACCGCGGGACCGGCTTCCGGGCAGCAGCGGCCGTTGTCATGGCACCCGGCCGGCCGGGTCGCCATTAGGGCCAGACCGAGGCTGTGTGTGTCCTCGGGTGAGTCCCGCCCCCCCACCTCAGTCATCCGCCCCTCCCCGGCCTGCTGCCTTTGCAAGGTATCTCCCTTCACAGGCCGCGGCGGCAGGCAGCTGAAGGCTCACTCAGAGGAGGGAGGAGGACTGGAGGAGAACATTTGAATTTCCCGCCGCCGGCACATCGCTGCGGCTGGTGCTGGGTGCGGGCAGCTGCCACCGGGTGCTGGCAGCTGCTGCCGGGTGCTGGCGGCTGCCACCTGCTACCAGATGCTGGAGGCTGTCACCTGCTGCCGGGTGCTGGAGGCTGCCACCTGCTGCCGGGTGCTGGCGGCTGCCACCTGCTGCCGGGTGCTGCCGCCTGCTGGCGGCTGCCGGGTGCTGGCGGCTGCTTCCGGGTGCTGGCGGCTGCCGGGTGCTGGCGGCTGCCGCCTGCTGCCGGGTGCTGGCGGCTGCCGCCTGCTGCCGGGTGCTGGCGGCTGCCGCCTGCTGCCGGGTGCTGGCGGCTGCCGCCTGCTGCCGGGTGCTGGCGGCTGCCGCCGGGTGCTGGCGGCTGCCGCCTGCCGCCGGGTGCTGGCGGCTGCCGGGTGCTGGTGGCTGCGTACTGGCAGCTGCCACCTGGTGCTGGCGGCTGCCACCTGGAGCCGGGTGTTGGCGGCTGCCACAGGGTGCCGGGTCCTGGCGGCTGGTGCCGGATACCTGGTACTGGTGGCTGCCTGCTGGGTGTTGGTGGCTGCCGGGTGATGCCTAATGCCGGCTGTCGGATGCTGGCGGCTAGTGCCAGGTGCTGGCGGCTGCCGCCTGATGCCGGGTGCTGGTGGCTACCGCCTGGTGCCGGGTGCTGGCGGCTGCCGCCTGGTGCTGGCTGTTAAATGCTGACGGCTGGTGTCGGCTACCGGGTGCTGGCTGCTGGTGTCGGATGCTGGCGGCTGCTACTGGCTGCCTGGTGCTGGCGGCTGCCTGCTGGGTGTTGGTGGCTGCCGGGTGCTGACTGATGTGGGGTGCTGGTGATTCCGGATGCCACCGGATGCTGGCTGGTGCAGGGTGTCGGCTGGTGACGGCAAGCGGGAGACCAGGAGCGGCAGAGGAAGAAGCTGTCGTGATGCGGGATCAGGAGTGTGGAGTCAGGTAAGGCCCTATTACTGCCAAAGATAGCAACCTGGGGGGGACAATGGGATGGATGGAGAGTAGCAGCAGTCTCTATTGTGTGTATAGCCTACAGCCATCTCCATTGTCTATACGGCCAGCAGCCATCTCCATTGTCTATACGGCCAGCAGCCATCTCCATTGTCTATACGGCCAGCAGCCATCTCCATTGTCTATACGGCCAGCAGCCATCTCCATTGTCTATACGGCCAGCAGCCATCTCCATTGTGTATTCTCTATTATGTATATAGCTATTGTGTATTCAGCCCACAGCAGTCTCAAGTGTGTATGTGTGTAATCCTACTATAAAATTGCCTTATCGCGTCTTTCTTTCTGTAACGGAAAGCATGCATTGCTGATTGGCTGCTCCGCGACCAATCAGCGACGTGGGATTTCCGTTTCAGAGAGACAGCGCTTCACTTCACATAGCGGCCAGGAAAGTGGGCGGTGAAGTCGACTTTCCCACCGGCTATTTGAAGTGTCCATCCTTTCAGCCCCACTTTGTCAACCCTCGCCGCACTGTGAATTCTCAGCCCCCGTCCCCCTCGTTGTTACCCTCTCCCCGTACTGCGGTGTCATATCTTCCATGATATCCTGCATCTCTCCCTCTGTGTGATTGAGCATGTCAGGCCATCACTGCATAACACTCCTCCCACAGTGGAAGCGTCCGCTATCATGGAAGATTACACATTATAATGCTGCACTCAGTCCTGTCTATGAAGGTGCTAACTAAACACAATTCTATTTCAAATATAAAATAGTTGCACTCGACATAGACTTATTTCACAATAGAGAAAACTGAAAAATGAAAAAGTAGAGATACTTGGTATTATGGAAATGGCCAAATCGATAATTCACCCAGTTGCCACGTTGCGGCGATCTCTGTTAACTGGGTCCTAACACTGATCGATTTGGCCATTTCCATAATACCAAGTATCTCTACTCTCTTTGTGTTTAGTTAGCACCTTCATAGACAGGACTGAGTGCAGCATTATAATGTGTATGTGTATGACATGGGTTCAACACCCGTTTGCTAGCACCTTCCTCACTCTAGTTGTGAGAGATGAGCTATTGCCCTCTGGTATCAGTCTCTAGCACGCCTAAGGGGTTAACCTCTTTTCCCAAGGCACCAATTACATATTCAAAGCACCTGTCTTTAGTTATAAGACTGCAAATCCCTTGCTCTCTGGTATCAGCCGATGAGGAAAAGCCCAGACAGACATCAGGCAGTTTCATCAGTGTTAGGACCCAGTTAACAGAGATCGCCGCAACGTGGCAACTGGGTGAATTATCGATTTGGCCATTTCCATAATACCAAGTATCTCTACTTTTTCATTTTTCAGTTTTCTCTATTGTGAAATAAGTCTATGTCGAGTGCAACTATTTTATATTTGAAATAGAATTGTGTTTAGTTAGCACCTTCATAGACAGGACTGAGTGCAGCATTATAATGTGTATGTGTATGACATGGGTTCAACACCCGTTTGCTAGCACCTTCCTCACTCTAGTTGTGAGAGATGAGCTATTGCCCTCTGGTATCAGTCTCTAGCACGCCTAAGGGGTTAACCTCTTTTCCCAAGGCACCAATTACATATTCAAAGCACCTGTCTTTAGTTATAAGACTGCAAATCCCTTGCTCTCTGGTATCAGCCGATGAGGAAAAGCCCAGACAGACATCAGGCAGTTTCATCAGTGTTAGGACCCAGTTAACAGAGATCGCCGCAACGTGGCAACTGGGTGAATTATCGATTTGGCCATTTCCATAATACCAAGTATCTCTACTTTTTCATTTTTCAGTTTTCTCTATTGTGAAATAAGTCTATGTCGAGTGCAACTATTTTATATTTGAAATATCATGGAAGATGTGACACCGCCACAGCTGAGGTGGTCAGGTGGCATTCTAGTGTTTGTTATAGGAGTGCAGCTCAATCTACAGCAGCACAGATATCACAATGCACAAACAACACAGCATGAGCTCCGCTACATCTAAATATATACATGGCAACTGTTGGAAGGCTGGGAGCAGTATATAAGTGTAGATGTAGCACAGTTGAGTTTGACATAGCAGAGCTGAAATGGTTTGTGTATCGTTCATAGTTTGTTATTGGAGTGCAGGTCAATCTATTGCAGGACATACAGACATCACAATGCACAAAAAATACAGCACCAGCTCTGCTACAGCCTACTATATAATTGTCTAATCCCGTCTTTCTGTCTGTAATGGAAATCCGCCATGACAGGAGGAGAGACGGAGGAGCGGTGATACGAGGAGCGATGGACGAGCGGTGACAGGAGAGACGAAGGAGCGGTTACAGGATTACAGGAGAGACGGAGGAGCGGTGACAGGAGGAGCGATGGATGAGCGGTGACAGGAGGAGAGACGAAGGAGCGGGGACAGGAGGAGCAGTGACAGGAGGAGCGATAGACGAGCAGTGACAGGAGGAGAGACGAAGGAGCGGGGACAGGAGGAGCGGTGACAGGAGGAGAGATGGAGGAGCCGGGACAGGAGCAGCGGTGACAGGAGGAGTGATGGACGAGCGGTGACAGGAGGAGCAGTGACAGGAGGAGCAATGGACGAGTGGTGACAGGAGGAGAGACGGAGGATGCGGGATAGGAGGAGTGGTGACAGGAGGAGCGATGGACAAACAGTGACAGGAGAGACAAAGGAGCGGTGACAGGAGGAGTGGCGACAGGAGGAGCGATCAACGAGCGGTGACAGGAGGAGAGACGAAGGAGCGGTGACAGGAGGAGCGGTTACAGGAAGAGAGACAGAGGAGAGGTGACAGGAGGGAGACGGAGGAGCGGGGACAGGAAGAGCAGTGACAGGAGGAGCGGTGACAGGAGGAGAGACGGAGGAGAGGTGACAGGAGGAGCGGTGTAGTTCACTCACGTTGACTGAACAAGTTCTGTTAGTCACAGTATGTAAACTACATATATATTCTAGAATACCCGATGCATTACAATCGGGCCACCATCTACTATATAATAGTTATGAGTGTAAATGTAAAAAAAAGGAAAAACAGCACAAAAATACAGAAAAAAGTGGACTTTTTTGCCTAATGGCATTAACCACGCATTGGTTCTTGGTTCTGCTCTCTTATCCCTGTAGTAAGCTCGGTTCTGCTCTCTTATCCCTGTAGTAAGCTCGGTTCTGCTCTCTTATCTCTGTAGTAAGCTCGGTTCTGCTCTTTTTTCCCTGTAGTAAGCTCGGTTCTGCTCTCTTATCCCTGTAGTAAGCTCGGTTCTGCTCTCTTATCTCTGTAGTAAGCTCGGTTCTGCTCTTTTTTTCCCTGTAGTAAGCTCGGTTCTGCTCTCTTATCTCTGTAGGAAGCTCGGTTCTGCTCTTTTTTTCCCTGTAGTAAGCTCAGTTCTGCTCTCTTATCTCTGTAGTAAGCTCGGTTCTGCTCTCTTATCTCTGTAGTAAGCTTGGTTCTGCTCTTTTTTTCCCTGTAGTAAGCTCGGTTCTGCTCTCTTATCTCTGTAGTAAGCTCGGTTCTGCTCTTTTTTTCCCTGTAGTAAGCTCGGTTCTGTTCTCTTATCTCTGTAGTAAGCTCGGTTCTGCTCCATTATCTCTGTAGTAAGCTCGGTTCTGTTCTCTTATCTCTGTAGGAAGCTCGGTTCTGCTCCATTATCTCTGTAGTAAGCTCGGTTCTGTTCTCTTATCTCTGTAGGAAGCTCGGTTCTGTTCTCTTATCTCTGTAGGAAGCTCGGTTCTGTTCTCTTATCTCTGTAGGAAGCTCGGTTCTGTTCTCTTATCTCTGTAGGAAGCTCGGTTCTGCTCTTCTTTTTTTCCCTGTAGTAAGCTCAGTTCTGCTCTCTTATCTCTGTAGTAAGCTCGGTTCTGCTCTCTTATCTCTGTAGTAAGCTTGGTTCTGCTCTTTTTTTCCCTGTAGTAAGCTCAGTTCTGCTCCCTTATCTCTGTAGTAAGCTCAGTTCTGTTCTCTTATCTCTGTAGTAAGCTCGGTTCTGCTCTCTTATCTCTGTAGTAAGCTCGGTTCTGCTCTCTTATCTCTGTAGTTAGCTCAGTTCTGCTCACTTATCTCTGTAGTAAGCTCGGTTCTGTTCCCTTATCTCTGTAGTAAGCTCAGTTCTGCTCTCTTATCTCTGTAGTAAGCTCAGTTCTGCTCCCTTATCTCTGTAGTAAGCTTGGTTCTGCTCCCTTATCTCTGCAGTAAGCTCGGTTCTGTTCCCTTATCTCTGTAGTAAGCTCAGTTCTGCTCCCTTATCTCTGTAGTAAGCTCAGTTCTGCTCCCTTATCTCTGTAGTAAGCTCAGTTCTGCTCCCTTATCTCTGTAGTAAGCTCGGTTCTGCTCTCTTATCTACTATATGTATCAGCCTGTTTTTAAATCCATTTACCTCTGCTGCTTTAATGTAGCGGCCAGTGATAAACTGGCCAAAGTTGGGCTGCCGCTGCAGCTCGCGGGCCTCTACATTGTGATTGCCCCCCAGGCTGAAAAGTGCCAGCCAGCCCCTGTATATAACGAAGCAGAGGAGTGGCTCCCCAATTACCTGTCTCAAGTAGAAACATCTATTATCTATGGTTGATAACAGGTGACTTCTCTCTGTGTTCTTGCAGGGAAATAGCAAAATTCTTGAAATATATTGTATTCACCAAATGAAAATGGGACTCTGTGAAGAGACCATGTATTTTGCTTTCATAAGGCAATACACAAAGCAAAGAAATCGAAGATGCACCTGGTGAAAGGTCCCTTTAAGAAATCACAGGAAAACACAAAAAATGATCATTACCAATGTAGTTTAGATGCGGCATATTACAAGGCCTAAAGAAAGTGTGTAGGGAACGATTTCCATATGTGCCATGCGTTACTGGTGCCTGGCTGACTCCATGTGGTCTGGCACCAGCAGCTGTGTGCAGGTAATTATCAGTGCCCTCATTTCTGCCTAATAGCTTGGAGTCTCTTTTTGACCTCTTTTCCCACATCAGTGGTGCCACGAGCGTGAGCTGAGACGAGTCAAAGAAAAAAGGTGGAAATCAAGGAATGCATTCATGACGGCCTGCTCATCTTTGCTTTGTTTCTTCCAATTCTCATCTTATGTTACATTTGTGTGCTTTTGTGGTCATTTTTATCAGGATTCAGCATAAAACATATTATCTGGAAAAATAATAAAAGTGCAGTGGTTTGATCTGGCTTCATCACTGTCATTTGAGTGATTATTCAACTATAAACCTCAATCGTGGTATGTGAGTGATATATCTGGACTGATAACAGGTGATTCTTGTTTCCGACACTCTTGCTTTCACCCTCCTTTTCCAGAATTTAGGTTTTCAACCTCTTGTTCATCTGTGTTTACCACCCTACCCGTCCTCTCCACAGTTCTGCACTACCCTACATCTCATCCCTCATCTATGTCTATCATTTACCCGTCCTCTCCACAGTTCTGCACTACCCTACATCTCCTCCCTCATCTATGTCTATCATTTACCTGTCCTCTCCACAGTTCTGCACTACCCTACATCTCCTCCCTCATCTATGTCTATCATTTACCCGTCCTCTCCACAGTTCTGCACTACCCTACATCTCCTCCCTCATCTCTGTCTATCATTTACCCGTCCTCTCCAGTTCTGCACTACCCTACATCTCTTCCCTGATCTCTGTCGATCACACTACCCTTCCTCTCCACAGTTCAGCACTACCCTACATCTCCTCCCTCATCTCTGTCTATCATTTACCCGTCCTCTCCACAGTTCTGCATTACCCTACATCTCCTCCCTCATCTCTGTCTATCATTTACCCGTCCTCTCCACAGTTCTGCATTACCCTACATCTCCTCCATCATCTCTGTCTATCATTTACCCGTCCTCTCCACAGTTCTGCACTACCCTACATCTCTTCCTTCATCTCTGTCAATCACCCTACCCTTCCTCTCCACAGTTCTACACTGCCCTACATCTCCTCTTCATCTGTCTATAACCTACCTGTCCTCTTCACAGTTCAGCACCACCCTACATCTTCTCCTCATCATTTATCTGTCACCTTACCTCTACACAGTGCTGCACCGCCCCACACCCTTCTCCCTCAACTCTATCGCCCTCCGTTCTGCTAATGACCTAATAATAATCTTTATTTATATAGGGCCAACATATTTCGCAGCACTTCTTTCCTTATGGTATCTGGTGAATTTTTTTGTTATTATTGTTATTACGTTATTGTCTCAATGTCTGGACACGTCACCTCTGAATTGTAAAGTGCTACAGAATGTGCTTAGCGCTATATAAATGAAAATGATTTTTAGCACTCATTTGCTTTATAACTTGAGTTAAGATCTGAAACCCTACAATGTATCTGTACCTCTCCTCTTCTGGTCCAGCATCACTGCTATACGAATTATATTTGAAGAGATTGGATACTTAGCTTATGTATTGACCAAATCCATGTGAGCCCGAGCATGTAACTGGATCCCATCTGCCCAGACCTTTTAGATTTGTTAATCCATATGGAGGCATTTCAAGTTAGCATCCCGATAAAGAGATACGCCTTGTCGTGGCCATCGGGCTCACATGGACTGGCCAATACATAAGCTAAGTATCTCATTTTCTATTCTGATGTTCCTATAGCAGTAATTAATATCAGTATTCCCTCATTTAATGTTTGCATATTTTAGCTTTTTAGAGTGCTGCTGTATATATTTTTGTAATTATATTGCAGTAATTATTAGTTTGACGAGTATGTCAAATTCATATAGAATCGTGTCATACATTTACATTAATTATTTATCATAAATTCATATTTACATATATTCAGATATATTAATGTGTTTTAATTCACACGTCGTACAACACGATTTTTTGCATACATGTATATTCAGTTTAATTAGGTGGACAAAATATCATTATATCCAGGAACCCTGGTGATTATAATCAGCATGTAAATCAATGCAGGAATATGTACAAGAATATTTTACAATTAATATATAGAATAAAAATACAGAAAAAGTTCAATCACTGTGTACATACATTACATTACTGACCCTGTACTGATCCTGAGTTACATCCTGTATTATACTCCAGAGCTGCACTCACTATTCTGCTGGTGGAGTCACTGTGTACATACATTACTGATCCTGTATTATACTCCAGAGCTGCACTCACTATTCTGCTGGTGCAGTCACTGTGTACATACATTACATTACTGATCCTGAGTTACCTCCTGTATTATACTCCAGAGCTGCACTCACTATTCTGCTGGTGCAGTCACTGTGTACATACATTACATTACTGATCCTGAGTTACCTCCTGTATTATACTCCAGAGCTGCACTCACTATTCTGCTGCTGCAGTCACTGTGTACATACATTACATTACTGATCCTGAGTTACCTCCTGTATTATACTCCAGAGCTGCACTCACTATTCTGCTGGTGCAGTCACTGTGTACATACATTACATTACTGATCCTGAGTTACCTCCTGTATTATACTCCAGAGCTGCACTCACTATTCTGCTGGAGCAGTCACTGTGTACATACATTACATTACTGATCCTGAGTTACCTCCTGTATTATACTCCAGAGCTGCACTCACTATTCTGCTGGTGCAGTCACTGTGTACATACAGTTAGGGCCAGAAATATTTGGACAGTGACACAATTTTCGCAAGTTGGGCTCTGCATGCCACCACATTGGATTTTAAATGAAACCTCTACAACAGAATTCAAGTGCAGATTGTAACGTTTAATTTGAAGGGTTGAACAAAAATATCTGATAGAAAATGTAGGAATTGTACACATTTCTTTACAAACACTCCACATTTTAGGAGGTCAAAAGTAATTGGACAAATAAACATAATCCAAACAAAATATTTTTATTTTCAATATTTTGTTGCGAATCCTTTGGAGGCAAGCACTGCCTTAAGTCTGGAACCCATGGACATCACCAAACGCTGGGTTTCCTCCTTAATGCTTTGCTAGGCCTTTACAGCCGCAGCCTTCAGGTCTTGCTTGTTTGTGGGTCTTTCCGTCTTAAGTCTGGATTTCAGCAAGTGAAATGCATGCTCAATTGGGTTAAGATCTGGTGATTGACTTGGCCATTGCAGAATGTTCCACTTTTTTGCACTCATGAACTCCTGGGTAGCTTTGGCTGTATGCTTGGGGTCATTTTCCATCTGTACTATGAAGCGCCGTCCAATCAACTTTGCAGCATTTGGCTGAATATGGGCTGAAAGTATATCCCGGTACACTTCAGAATTCATCCGGCTACTCTTGTCTGCTGTTATGTCATCAATAAATACAAGTGACCCAGTGCCATTGAAAGCCATGCATGCCCATGCCATCACGTTGCCTCCACCATGTTTTACAGAGGATGTGGTGTGCCTTGGATCATGTGCTGTTCCCTTTCTTCTCCAAACTTTTTTCTTCCCATCATTCTGGTACAGGTTGATCTTTGTCTCATCTGTCCATAGAATACTTTTCCAGAACTGAGCTGGCTTCTTGAGGTGTTTTTCAGCAAATTTAACTCTGGCCTGTCTATTTTTGGAATTGATGAATGGTTTGCATCTAGATGTGAACCCTTTGTATTTACTGTCATGGAGTCTTCTCTTTACTGTTGACTTAGAGACAGATACACCTACTTCACTGAGAGTGTTCTGGACTTCAGTTGATGTTGTGAACGGGTTCTTCTTCACCAAATAAAGTATGCGGCGATCATCCACCACTGTTGTCATCCGTGGACGCCCAGGCCTTTTAGAGTTCCCAAGCTCACCAGTCAATTCCTTTTTTCTCAGAATGTACCCAACTGTTGATTTTGCTACTCCAAGCATGTCTGCTATCTCTCTGATGGATTTTTTCTTTTTTTTCAGCCTCAGGATGTTGTGCTTCACCTCAATTGAGAGTTCCTTTGACCGCATGTTGTCTGGTCACAGCAACAGCTTCCAAATGCAAAACCACACACCTGGAATCCACCCCTGACCTTTTAACTACTTCATTGATTACAGGTTAATGAGGGAGACGCCTTCAGAGTTAATTGCAGCCCTTAGAGTCCATTGTCCAATTACTTTTGGTCCCTTGAAAAAGAGGAGGCTATGCATTACAGAGCTATGATTCCTAAACCCTTTCTCCGATTTGGATGTGGAAACTCTCATATTGCAGCTGGGAGTGTGCACTTTCAGCCCATATTATATATATAATTGTATTTCTGAACATGTTTTTGTAAACAGCTAAAATAACAAAACTTGTGTCACTGTCCAAATATTTCTGGCCCTAACTGTACATTACATTACTGATCCTGAGTTACCTCCTGTATTATACTCCAGAGCTGCACTCACTATTCTGCTGGTACAGTCACTGTGTACATACATTACATTACTGATCCTGAGTTACCTCCTGTATTATACACCAGAGCTGCACTCACTATTCTGCTGGTGCAGTCACTGTGTACATACATTACATTACTGATCCTGAGTTACCTCCTGTATTATACTCCAGAGCTGCACTCACTATTCTGGTGCAGTCACTGTGTACATACATTACATTACTGATCCCGAGTTATATCCTGTATTATACTTCAGAGCTGCACTCACTATTCTGAACTTTCCCAGCATTCTGGCAGAGCCCAGCACATCCATCGACTACACTGTAGATTTTAATCAGAACAACCCAATCCTTCAGTCTGCCATTGCTACCTGGTAGCTGGAAGAGAGGGGTAACCGCCAGTTTTGGCGTCTCTCATTTGCTTCCCCTGCACATTGTTTGTCCCCAGTGGGATAAGACCATGGCGCTTTCTCTCCTCTCTTATGGCCAAAGTAAAAGTGTATTTTATATTATATCTCTCTGACTTATTTTTGTCTCTTCTAGGACACAGCGGCCAGTAACACTGAACCTTCTCTGGCAATCACAAGACCCAGCACCATTTATATCCGTAAGCTGAATAATAATCAGGCGACCGGACAAAAATAAGATATCATTAGTCTTCCATCTCTTCTTCTTCAATGTACATTAATTCCCAGTAGTGAATAGCTCGGGCCGTTATTAGCCTGATTTCTTCAGCATTTGTCAGCAAGTATCCAATTGTTCCCCGTGAATTGCGCAATACAATCTATTTATAGTTATAAGGAAACTGAAACAGCGATTACTCTGAAAACAGTACATGTAAAATCAGGAAAATCAATGTCTGCCTCCAAGAATGAGCATTAAAAGGGTCTACGACTACTCCAATATTAATGCCCAATATCAGAACAGAGCAGTCCAATATCCGGGACTTCCATGATTCGCTGAATGTTCACAGTGTAAGGACAGCGCTGCTCGATACACCACATAGTGGCCGTTCACGGTACTGCAGCTCAGCTCTAATTACAGTAAATGCAATCTCAGCTGCAGTATCAAGAACGGCCACTACACCAAGTATCAAGCTGTAATATTCCCATGGGTAGACCCTGAATTGGGATTGTGCCACAAAGAATTGTACATTTTAATTATTAGAGCTTAGAATAAAAATAAGTTCCACAATTGGTTGTGTTAAAAAAATAATGTTCCTGTCTCAATTTATTCTTATAAATATGTCCCTGTGTAATGGATGTGTCCAACCATTCAGAAACAGGTGGGATATACCACAGCTCCTGGGCAGGAAGAGAGTAAGAGAGTATACAGACATTACAGCCGGGGATCACAGCATATAAGATTATACAGACATTACAACTGGGGATCACAGAATATAAGAGTATACAGACATTACAGCCGGGGATCACAGAATATAAGAGTATACAGACATTACAGCCAGGGATCACAGAATATAAGAGTATACAGACATTACAGTCGGGGATCAAATAATATAATAGTATACAGACGTTACAGCCAGGGATCACAGAATATAAGAGTATGCAGGCATTACAGCTGGGGATTACAGAATATAAGAGTATACAGACATTACAGCTGGGGATCACAGTATGCAGACATTACAGCTGGGGATCACAGAATATAAGAGTATACAGACATTACAGCTGGGGATCACAGAATATAAGAGTATACAGACATTACAGCCGGGGATCACAGAATATAAGAGTATACAGACATTACAGCCAGGGATCACAGAATATAAGAGTATACAGACATTACAGTCGGGGATCAAAGAATATAATAGTATACAGACGTTACAGCCAGGGATCACAGAATATAAGAGTATGCAGGCATTACAGCTGGGGATTACAGAATATAAGAGTATACAGACATTACAGCTGGGGATCACAGAATATAAGAGTATACAGACATTACAGCTGGGGATCACAGAATATAAGAGTATACAGACATTACAGTCGGGGATCACAGAATATAATAGTATACAGACGTTACAGCCAGGGATCACAGAATATAAGAGTATGCAGGCATTACAGCCGGGGATCACAGAATATAAGAGTATACAGACATTACAGCCGGGCATCACAGAATATAAGAGTATACAGACATTACAGATGGGGATCACAGAATATAAGAGTATACAGACATTACAGCCGGGCATCACAGAATATAAGAGTATACAGACATTACAGCCGGGCATCACAGAATATAAGAGTATACAGACATTATGCAGACATTGAACTTATCATTATTCTAAGATCTATTAATTAAAATGCACAGTTGTTTGTGGCACAACCCCTTTAAGTAATGTACAACCCCCTTTAGTTTATTTATTAGTTTTTAAAAAGTTCTTTTTTTAATATAGTAAGTCAACATAGATCTACAGAGTTAAGGGGTTTCACTAATGAGACAACCCCTTTTATAATGCAGTTTGAGGAGTGATCACCTGATTTTTCTGGTCCCATTCCTGGCTAATTTCGCTGGGGGCATCCATGGCACATCCCCAGCGCCGTAACTACAACCGGGGCAGCCGGGGCACTGCTCCGGGGCCCCAACCACCCAAGGGGCCCCAAATTGATGGTAAAAAATTGTATTTTAATACTTTAATTTCTCATAAAATACCCAGTTCCTATATTATTTGAGTTTAAAGTTAATAAAAATAACAAAAAGATCCATGAAAGTGCAAGCGTAAATGTTTTTTGTTTATACTTTAAACGGGGAAACGCTATTTCGCTTAGTAACAGGAGCTCTATGGCAGACAGTAGACTGTTAGGCCCCTTTCACATCAGCTTTTTACGCTGATCGCGGGAGATGCAGTGGATTTACCGCATCTGCCGCAAGTGTGATGGTTAGACGGCAGATGCGGTACATCCACTCAGCAGCTTAACTTTACTTTCAATGGAGAATGATTGAGCTCAACAGATCAACTTTGACAAAGTAATTGATGAATTCGCTTCTCTGAAAGTTAGGAAACAAATGTTTAAGTAGCTGTTTAAAACTGAACTAATTGGTAATGTTTAAGTAATGTTATGTTTAAGTGAACCAAATTTAAATATCTACTGTTTAAAACTACTTAATATTTAATAAACATCTAGTTATTTGAAAATTGTGCAATATTTGGAATTATTCAAGTTATTAATTTTCCAAACATATTCACTGAACTTCTAAAACTTGCTTCATAAACAAAATCTATTAAAGGTGTTGCGGAACGTGGTGAAGCCTGTGTGTTGTATACAACAATGCGTAGCAGGCTTCACCATGCTCCGCACAACCTCTAGTAATTGAAATGTTGAGGGGCCCCACAATGTAGTTTTGCCCCGGGGCCCCGAAGTTTATAGTTACGGCACTGGCTTCAGCTCTAAGCGTCCTTCTGTTTTTGCTCATGGAATGTTGAGAACCAAAAAGAGATCGGGGTCCGCGCCACTAGATGAAAATATTAGTTGAATTTGTTTTTATTAAAATGCAAGGTAAAATATACATACAACCAGGGCTGTATTATCCATTAGGCACTTGTGGGCGGGTGCCTGGGGAGCCAGATTGAAGGGGGCGGCACCAGCATTAAGACTTTTTTTCTTTAAAAAAAAAAAAAAAAAAAATGTCACCCCCTTCGCTGAACTAAGTAACAAAACTGGCGTATTTTTATGGGGGAGGGGGAATGCGAGGTGTCAGCACACTGCAGGGGCAGAGGAAGAGCAGTATACACCCCGGTGCATACACAGTGACGGAGAATGTACCTGATGCTGGAGCACAACAGGACCTGCGGTGATGTCATCCACATGTGACCCGTGGGCAGAGCCGAGTTTTGCCTGCAGGAAGAAATACTGTAAAATCAGAATGTCAACAAATGTGGAGCTGGGACAGAATACTCAAGGTACATGGAACGTGGGGGAAGATGCAGAGGACATGAGGGTGAGCAAAGGACCTGGGGGGTGCAGAGAATATGAGGGGGTGCAGAGGACCTGGGGGGTGCAGAAGACATGAGGGGGTGCAGAGGATATGGGAAGGTGCAGAGGACCTGGGGGGTGAAGAGGATATGAGGGGTGCAGAGGATATGAGGGGGGTGGAGAGGAAATAGGGGGTGCAGAGGATATAGGAATGTGCAGAGGATATGAGGGTGTGCAGAGGATATGGGGAGGGTGCAAAGGATCTGAGGGGGTGCAGCGGACATGAGGGGGTGCAGTGGACATGTGGGGGTGCAGCAGACATGAGGGCATGCAGCGGACATGAGGGCGTGCAGAGGACATGAGGGCGTGTAAAGGACATGAGGGCGTGCAGAGGACATGGGTGCAGGCTGTGCAGGGGGCATGCAGAATGCAGGCTGTGCAGGGGTCATGGAGGGTGCATTCTGTGCAGGGGGGATGAAGGGTGCAACCTGTGCAGAGGGCATGAAGGGTGCAGGCTGAGCAGAGGGCATGGGGGGTTGTGCAGGCTGTGCAGAGGGCATGGGGGGTTGTGCAGGCTGTGCAGAGGGCATGGGGGGTTGTGGAGGCTGTGCAGAGGGCATGGGAGGGTTGTGTAGGATGTGCAGAGTGCATGGGAGGTTATGCAGGCTGTGCAGGGGACATGGGGGGTGCAGGCTGTGCAGGGAGATTGAAGGTGCAGGGTGTTTAAGATAGAGCACCATAATGTAGGTGAAGATGAGGGAGAAATGAAGTGCTCCACAGTGGAGCTGAAGATGTGATTATTTTTTACCTCTAGATTGTGGAGGGTATAGGGGAATTCACTCAGTATACAGTGAGGTCACAGTATGGGAGGCAGCATACGAGGGACACAGTATGGAGGAAGCAGCATACGAGGGACAATGTGAGGGATGGAGAGGGGCACGGAGGATGTGGACAGGGTGGAGGCCATAGTTCCTATCACAGCTACATTGTGTAGTTTGGATAGTGTATAAGCCATGGTCCTTAAGGGGGAATTATTTGACAAATATTGTTCCTAAAGAAAGACAGTACGGCAGCTATACTTTATGGGGAATAGATAGTGTTAGGGTACCTTCACACATGGCAACCTTTCTAGGAATTTTATTGGCAATTTGCTGGTTGCAGTGAAATCATGGACACATTCTTACATTTTGTTGCTGTGTACAAATGTAACAATGTGTCCATGATTTCACTGCAACCAGGAAATTGCCAATGAAATTCCTAGAAAGGTTGCCGCGTGTGAAGGTACCCTTAAATTATTTAAAGGGGAAAGTATGAAAGCAATATTTTATAGGAAGGGACAGTGTGGGGGTCACTTTTAGGGGAGGGAGCACAGCGGGGCAAGTGTTTATTTAAGTGCACAGTATGTGTGGATATTTTTTATTTAGGTACAATAGTAATGACAGTGTTATTTTTAATGGAATCGTGTTGGCATGTGCCACAGAAGACCAGAGACGGGGGACGTCTGCAGAGACGAGCTGTGGATGTCCTAAGTCTTCATGGTGTCTGGTCAAGAGAGAGATGAAAATAAAGATGATTCTTATCAGAGAAGATGTCACCCAATAAGGTACCCGGAACTAATTGTGGACAATTGCTGCCTCCCGGTTGTATGAAGCCGATCGGCAGTTATTGTGTTATTGTGACTTCAGACTTGTTAATCCATGTAGCGTGTGCATCGTGTGATGTTCGTATACTCCTATACTATGTAATATGAAATACAGAAAGCACACGGATGGCACACATGGATGCCAACCGTGTGCTACATATGTTTTTTCCAGACCTATAGCCTTGTCTTGGCCCTTTTCTGTGATAAAGTGAAAAAAGAAGTAAAAACTGGCAGATCTCTGAGTTTTAGATGGAGAAATAAACCTGCTGTATCCTTGAAGAACATGGACATCTGAATGGGGCCTTAGTCTAACTTGGCTAGGGGGCGTGACCACTTATAGTGAAGGCCAAATACGGCCCTGCATACAACGCGTTTCGGCCTTCACAAATGGCCTTCTTCAGGTATAAAAGTATAAAAATATATATAGAACTGCTCATAAACTGTTGGAAGGTTGATTCTGAGCAAGGGACCTCAATCATTGATGTCCATAGACTTTGACAAAGATTGTCTCCATGAGAAAACCCCCTATTAATGGTAAAATTGTGGCTTCCTCCAGCTATTACAAAGGAAGCCCATGGCCTAATGATTGAGGAGTTATATCCCGATGTATGCAGTAAGCGCCCACTAGTGGTGGTAGCTAGAATTTTAATATGGAAATATTTTGGAGGCCATATTAAGAGTATCACCAACTCCAATAAAGATATTCCGAAATGGATTAATACAGAATTTTCCACCTACATCCATTACAGTAATTGGAATTTTGTCCATATTGTTGTTTGTATATAACCTCACGATAAAAATTCCTTGTATAGTTTTGTATTTTTCTTTAGCAACAACAAGGCCAAACTAAGTGTATTTGTATTGATTTTTGCACCATTTCGAGAGGTGTAAGATATTTTTGATAATTCTTATTTGTTGCAGATTATTGATTTCTTTTCTTTTTATCCCATTTCTCTCGGCATTGACGTGGCCAAGCGTCTTTGTATTGACTCCAGATGGTTTTCCTTTATCTTCCGTACCATATTGTGTATTATATACCTTATTTTTTCTAAGAGAATAAAGTGATCAATATGCTGAGAGATGATCAATACATTACTTCTCCTTGCAAGAGTTTTATATTGTTGTTCAGTCTTATCACAGATTCCTTGCTTCTTAAAGCTAGAAGCACTTCTGGACAATGAGGTGATTACCATATTCCCCCATGTTGGGACCACAAACAATTACTCCCTCCCTGGTTACAGCTATCATGAGGTGTTCAATTTACCTGCAGCTCCCCCACAGGCAAAATTAAGCATTACACACTGTACATTCAAATCAATGGCCTGTCTGTGTAATGCAGCGCAAGACAGGTCCTCCATAGGGTGAGCTTTTTTGAATCCTCTTTGGCCAAGGGGTGGGGATACTAAATACGGAAGCCCCTCGTATTAAATTAGAATTACCTCATAAGGTGTATGGCAAACAACCTCCCCCCCCCTCCCCAGGGCCATGGGTTACTTGGAACCGGGCTACAGTACCTGCTGGGGAGTTGCAAGGGTCGAGACTCGGCTCTGTGACCCTGGCGGCGTCAATGAAAAGTTGAGCGGGGTTTAAGGTTTTTAGGATAAAGGTTGTGACGCCACCTACGGTGATCAGTCTGGTATGGCCGACGCTGCAGTTAAGACCTCCGAGGCAGATGACAATGCAGCCAGATGTTGTCGCTCCCCGTAGGTGGAGTGGTACCCCGGAGCAGGTGTAAAAGTCAATGGTGTAGATGGTGGTGAAGCTGCAGTGCAGGGCAGGGGACGCTGGAATAATTTGAGGACACAGCTGATGCAGTTCCACACTTTTACTCATGGGTTTCAGGTGGTAAAGTCCATCCGGGTGCTGTGTTCTACACAGTCCAGCCACTCCCAGGTAGATTGGAAAACACTTAGCCGGCACACCATTCGGTGTACCTTTTCCGGGTCTTCTCGCTTGTGCTGGCTTTCTCCCACCTGCCCTGCACCTCATGCTCAGTGTCCTGCACTGGTGGCCTTGGACCCTACAGGACGACGTTCTCTCTGTCCCCTTAGGCCCTATCCAGACACCTTTGCAGCCGAATGACGTTGAATTGGCTGCTGCTCCAGGAGATGTAGCAGCCTCCAGTTAGCTAGCTGAGGCCTCAAGTCCCCTCTAATAGTATGGGCCCAGTGACCCTCTGCAGCACTGGTCCCTCCGCTTGCCTGCGACCGGCAATGGATGCGAGCCCCACCGGGTCAATTTCTCACCTCTTTCTTCTCTGGAGCTCCTGCCTGGCTCCCTCCATCTCTCTCAGAGAAGAGCTCCTCCGGCTCCAGTCCCCTGTCACTCATCATTCTCAGCTTCCTCACTGGAGCTCAACTCTCCTCCTCCTTCCTCTTTCACTGCTCTCTTGCTTGTCTCCCACTCTACTGAACTGAACTCCCACTTTCTAGTGTTCCCTTCTCTAACTCTTCCTACTGTCACTCTCCCTCTCTGTGGCTCCCCTTTCTACAGTTCCACCCACCACCCTATCTAAAGCTCCCATCACACTAAGCGAGATCACTTCTGAGTCGATAGGTTTGTGATGCAACAGCAACCTCAACAGCGATCTCACTTTGTGTGACACGTAGCTGCGATCAGGCCCCCGGTGTGAGATCGCTGATCGTTATAAACCATTCTGGACCATTTTCTGGTCGTCGCACTCCCACTGGGCAGCATGCATCGCTGTGTTTGACAAGGACAACGACCTCAATACTACACCCAAGAGTGACAGGGTCCCAATGACCGCTGTATCGTTGCTGCGTCACTGGTGAGATCTGACTGTTTGACATCTCACCAGCGATCATGCAGCGACGCACCAGCGATCCCTACCAGGTCGGATCGTTATCGGGATCGCTGGTGCGTCGCCAAGTGTGATGGTATCCTTAGTCCCATCTCCAGCCAGGGAAGGGGATTTGATCAGTTCCCCCACCATTTTGGTCTGGAGTGACTAGTGGTGCATGTGGTGTGAGTGGGTACTAGGAAGTGTTCCCTCTTACTTGTGGTTGGGGGTACCACACCTCTGGCTGAGGTGTAGTACCTCTGTGGCGACTGAACCCTCAGGGGCGCTACTTATAGGGTTAAACAACCCTGTCATTTTGAATGGCTGTTTAGAATAACCTATTGTGTGTGTATATGGGAAAAACACTATTTCTTGCACTATTCACCAGTTTTCCCCTCTGCATGTGGTATCTTTAGTTTCCAGTTGTCTCTGAGCTAGTAGGTGGAGATTAGATCATATGATGTCTCCCATACAGAGCGCACACCGACATGAGGGATTCCTGCTCTCCTGTCTCTATGTAGGACATGTGTAGAGGCAGCAGCATAGAGGGCATTGTATATCAGTACTGAGCAATATAGATGTGAATCCAGATACTGATAGAGACAAAGTACTAAGTAGAAAGCAGCAGAACCTTTTTTGTCTGTTTTTACCTATTTTACTATACAAAGTGACTCACAATACATAGCAAAGGGGATTACAAAATAAAGATACTCCTAAACTCAAAACATCCTGCAAAATACTGGAGTGAGTGCCACCACGCAATAAAGTATCAAGAAGATAAATAAAGTTTATTTATACAAAAAGTCATTTAAAGCATATAAATGGACACCAAAACATGGATGACTGTCCAAAATATCTATGACCCTATTTTTGAGGAAGCTAATGTGTTCTGTCCCCATCTGATGGCTGTAAATCTAAGCGCTCTAATTACCAGTCCCTTAGATAAAATTGTATGCTTGGTACTTACCCCATCAGGGGCAACAGACAGTTTCAACTCGATCACCAGGCAGCTGTAGTAAGACAGGAGAACGCTGTAGTTTTCTTCCAGATCTTGTATTAGTCACAATAAACGATAGGTAAAAAGGATTAATCTGTACAGGGGTATACACATGTGTCTTGAGCAATGGCTTCTGCAGACTAACTGGGGAAGAAAGGGGGACATCCTGTACAGACACAACTAAGGCAGCAACTTAGGGTCAAACTTAGTACACAGTCTAATCTACCTGGTAACAACAAGGAATTACTGATAGGGGGAAATATATACAATGCAGAGAGTAGACATTAAAGGTTGTTCCCATTCGTGGTACACAACATAATGTGAAACGCGCATCGGGGTGGTCCTCTGGCTGCATGTGGGTCCTGTTCTCCATGATACTGCAGTACCTTGCCACTTTGGGGTAATTCTACTCATATATGTTGGTATCTTTTTGATCTATCTTTTGTGCATTATGCCTTCCTTGTTATTTACCATGTCCATTTGCTATGGGACATGAGCATCTATATGTCCGAGCTTTGTATATATACGGTATATATATATATATATACCGTATATATACATTGCTTACAGCATTTTTATGGGATTTATATCTTCATGATGCTGGATCCATCCAGACTCTCTATCACTTGATAGACTTTTTTTAACCTTTACCTGATCCTCATATTTATCACTGAGCTTTTTCTATGCACTGGCGTATTTATCTAATTTTTTAATACTTTTTTGAGAACTCTTTCTTCTTTCAGGCATTGAGTTGTATTTTGTTGCACACTTCTGATTTTTTTTTCTTGATATCTGTTTAATCTCATATGATGCTCTGAGCAGTTTGAATGTACCTGCTAATGTGCCATGCTGGACTAAGGGGGTGTTCGGCTACTGTGTGTGATAGCTGATGCACGGACCAACGATGTCTGGCGTACTACACAAAACAGATGGGGGCAGACAAATACAGCGGAGGGCCCTGCTCATAGGCAACGGGGGAGAGGTGACCTGCACTCACCTGCGGCTGTGCCCTGATCTCTCTACCGTTCTTTCAACCCATGGCTGAGCAGGATACCTAGTGCCTCGCTGACCTTGATGCTAGCCCTCAATAAGGAAATGGCTGGTGGGAGCACTAGTCCCAACCACTGCAATAATAACAACAAGAGTGAAGGGGAGACACACACGATGATGACAAAAACAACTTGATGCCTGCTGGCACTCTCTTAGGCAATGGTCAGCTTCTCCAGAGAACCTCCTTCACGTCAGATAGCTAGACCAGGAATGCGGTTATTATTATTATTATTTATTTATATAGCGCCATTAGGTTCCATGGCGCTTTACATGAGAATGAGGGAGACAAGAAAAAGTACACTAAATCTAGGCGATTAGGACGTACAGGAGGGGCAGGGACCCTGTCCACGAGGGCTCGCAGTCTAAGAGGGGCGGGCTAGGATACAGTAGGATGGGGAATCAGTCACCAGCAAGGAATGCTGCACCATTTGACCATATAAAGGGGATAGGAGTGATCACAAAGTAGTCACACCTGGACAAAGAACTAGCTAGCTTCGTAGCAACAGAAACTGAGATCAACTCCCAAAGTGCCAAAGGAAACAAACACATTTAATATGAAGTCTCAATATAGGAATGAGACGCAGGTCCCAAAACTGTCACAAGTCTCCAAAGTAAGAGAGCCCAAGATGTTTTTGACGCAAGGTGGGTAAAAACTTGTTGCAAATATAAGACGTCATTATATTTCTGGCACAGGCTATGGTTATTTTCCGTGATTTGAATGTGTTGTATGGAGCTTCAGAGTAAATGAGTTTTCCTACTCATTTTTACAGGGTATCACAGAAAACTCAGGAAATACCCACCATACACACTTCCTGATGAAGAAGCGAGGAAACACTTTGAAACGTGTAGAATAAACCACCATATGCTGTGAGGATTCTCGTGGATTGGATTATTTGGCGGCAGCGCGGTCCTGATACCACGTTTTCCCTGATACCTGCATAATCTATTTGCCTTGGTGCATGTGGTTTCTGCGGCAGCTGCCTCTAATGCTTTCATTTGGTTGTGGGTCACAACCATACAAGGTGAGCCCTCTAGGGATCTCATCTTAAATGCTCTAACAAGGGTGTATTAAATTGGGGGGAACTCAAAGTTTATGGGCTAAAAACAAAATCTGTAGCAGGTTCCCACCTATAATATGCTTATATGATAAAGAGTGTTAGTCCCTTCTGTAGCCTGAAGAAACCAGGGCAGCAGTCATATTACACCGGCCAGTAGGTGGCCACATTACACCATCAAATAAGAAATTTTACACTACTAATATACATTTTCAATATGCATATTAAATTCACAGCAACAGAGTCCTCCAGGGCGGGGATGGGAGCACCTAACCCGTCTACAACATGTCCCCCCTTCCCCATAGCTATAAACCCTACTTGTCAATGTAAATGTTTCTTCAAGTGTTCAGAACTGATGCGATGTATGTAGAGCAATGATCATAGCTGCAGGGGTTTCTTTCGGAACCTTTTGTCAGTCATTCAGCTGAGAACCTCCCCATTCTCCTCATTATGAAAAGGCCGATAACAGTGGAAAAAAAAGGCAAAACAATTGAAAACATAAGTAATAGTTATTCCGCATGGAGACATTGAGCTTCAGATTTTTGACAGTTTTGAAGCTTCCAAGGATGTCTAAAAATATAGCACAACCCAGAAGACACCTCAAAGCGTCGCCTACCCCAAGTGTGTCATGGTCTCATTTATACCTCTTTGGGTAGTGGATGCTGGGGTTGCCTTCATTTCTCAGATAGATATAAGAATTGTTCAGAAACATGATAAAATATGCAATAACAAGCAGTAACTGGGGCGATTCATTATCATTCTATCATGGGGAGAAGGAAAACTTCATACAAGCTGTTGTTATGGCTTACATGCAAATGGCGCACTTTAAAGGATACGCTGAAGCTTGCTGTCACTGAGCCTCGACGTACAGAAGTCTGCAGGAAGCGCCCAGACAGTGAGGCGAGGAAGAAAGACTGCAAAGATGCTGGATTATTAAGGCACACAGCGCTCCCACAACTGGCAGAACTACAACTCACAATATGACCTGACAGGTGAAGACTATAAAGACACAATGGGAGTTGTGCTTTACTATAAGTTAAGGTTGCTGTCCACAGTACAGTAATTATCCTCTGACATACACCATGTTCCAAATTATTATGCAAATGTTCTTTTTCTCTGATTTTCCTAAATGGTCGGTGCAAATGACAGTCAGTGTAATAAGTCATCACCCGTTAGAGAATTTTATTGAAGAAACCTCCCAATGATAACAGTATAATCTTCAAAATTAAAACAAACTCTAAATGCACTGTTACAAATTATTAGGCACAGTAGAGTTTCTAAACATTTGATATGTTTGAAAGAACTGAAAATGCTCATTTGTTGAATTTGCAGCATTAGGAGGTCACATTCACTGACATAAAAAGCTATTTAACTCCAAAACATCCTAACAGGCCAAGTTACACATTAACATAGGAACCCTTCTTTGATTTCACCTTCACAATTTTTGCATCCATTGAACTTGTGAGTTTCTGGAGGGTTTCTGCTTGTATTTCTTTGCATGATGTCAGAATAGCCTCCCAGAGCTGCTGTTTTGATGTGAACTGTCTCCCACCCACATAGATCTTTTGCTTTATTATACTCCAAAGGTTCTCTATAGGGTTGAGGTCAGGGGAAGATGGTGGCGACACCATGAGTTTATCTCTTTTTATGCCCATAGCAGCCAATGGCACAGAGGTATTTATTCTTTGAAGCATGAGATGGTGCATTGTCATGCATGAAGATGATTTTGCTCCTGAAGACACGTTTTTGCTTTTTGTACAATGGAAGAAAGTTCTCAGTCAGAAACTCTATATACTTTGCAGAGGTCATTTTCACCTTCAGGAAGCTTTAAAGGGGCCTACCAGCTGTTTCCAAATGATTCCAGGCCAAAACATTACTCCTCCACCTCCTTGCTGACGTCGCAGCCTTGTTGGGACATGGTGGCCATCCACCAACCATCCACTATTCCATCATCTGGACCATCCAGGGTTGCTCGGCACTCATCAGTAAACAAGACTGTTTGAAAATTAGTGTTCATGTATGTCTGAGCCCACTGCAACTGTTTCTGCTTGTGAGCACTGTTTAGGGGTGGCCGAATAGTAGGTGTATGCACCACAGCAAGCCTTTGAAGGATCCTACACCTTGAGGTTTGAGGGACTCCAGAGGCACCAGCAGCTTCAGATATCTGTTTGCTGGTTTGTGAGGCCTTTTTAGCAGCTGCTCTCTTAATCCGATGAATTTGCCTGGCAGAAATCTTCCTCATTCTGCCTTTATCTGCACGAACACATCTGTGCTCAGAATCAGCCACAAATCTCTTCACAATACGATGATCACGCTTACGTTTTCGTACAATATCTAATGTTTTCATCCCTTGTCCAAGGCATTGCACTATTTGTTGCTTTTCGGCAGCAGAGAGTTCGTTTTTCTTTCCCATGGTACTGTGGCCTGCGTAATATTGTAGAACACCCAGTTTTCCTTTTATTGGGTTCACCTGCCAAACTAATTATCACAGGTATCTGAGATTGATTTCAGTGATCCAAAGAATCCTGAGACACAATACCATCAACGGGTTTTATTGAAAAGAAAAAAAATCCTATGACACTTAAAATGAATTTGCATAATAATTTAGAACATGGTTTATTGACAACCTCCACCACGTGCTCTTCTCCGCACCAATTTCATCAATTTAAGGTCAGAATAAAGTGTGAACGAGCTGCAATAGACAAGTAAATGAGCAGAGATTAAGGATTTCAGTCACAATGGGGTGTACCGACTCCCAGCATGCGTCACAACACGATGGTAACAACGTTGATGGTATGGAATGAAGGCCCTGGTGGTGGGGGTAGGCAAGAGAGTACCTCCTGGCACTCATACGAGTCTGTACCCTGCACTCCCTAACATCCCTAAATAGGTCCTTCCCCCCACCCCCCGTCACTATTACGTGCTTAGGACTTGGCTTGCCCTCTCAGTAAGTAGTGACACAATCAAAAACATTTTTTTCTTTAAATTTCTGAAATTATATTCATCTCTTAAATAAAACAAAAACTTTACATGATTAATATATATGTAATCGGACTGACCTGGAGACTCACACAGCTAGCTCAGCTTTACGGTAAAATGAAAACTATAAATAAGAAATAAAAAAAATTGCTACTTTACCACATTTGGAATTTTTTTCCTCGCTTTCAATTACATCATGAAATAAAATGAATAATGCTATTCAAAAGTACAACTCATCTCACAAAAAACAAGACCTCACATGGCTATATATCAACAAAATATAAAAACGTTATGGCTCTTGGAATAAGTGGAGGAAAAAACAAAAGCACAAAAATAAAAATCACCCTGTCCTTAAGGTGTTAATGAAAATAAACTTAGGAATTTTTTTTTATCTGTAATTGTTTTATATTTATATTTAAACTGATTTTGTTTACTAATATCTATTAATCTCAACATGTAAATTCACTTCTTGCTTATGTATCTAAGAGTTTTATTTCTCCTGAGGTTCATGGATATAATACTATTAATACTGAATTTCTATAACTTCTGCCACTTTCACAGGCAATGTAGTCGATTATTATCAGAAAGTTGCAGCTCTGCCTTATTCACTTAACTGAGCTGAGCTGTAATACCAGACACAACCTGTAGACAGGTGCTGATAGGACCTGCCAGGTTTATCTAATTCTGTTATTTTACTTTACCGGCCAACAGCTCGATATCGAGCCATGGTGACTTGATGAATGAACGCTCCGTAGGAAGATCAATCTTGTACAGCTTAGATATGTCCACCAGGGTCTTCTCCAAGCTTAGATAGGTCCACCAAGGTTTTCTCCAAGCCTAGATAGGTCCTCCAGAGTCTTCTCCAAGCCTAGATATGTCCACCAGGGTCTTCTCCAAGCCTAGATATGTCCACTATGGGCCTTCGCCAAGCCTAGATAGATCCAACAGGCAGGGCCGTATTTGGAGTTCCTGCTGCCCTAGGCACTCTCAGCGGCCGCCGCCCCCCCCCGTCGTGGCCCCTCCCCCATCACGGCCCCTCCCCTGTTGCAGCCCCTCCCCCATCATGGCTCCTCCCCCCCGTTACGGACAATCTTCCCCCCAGTCGCAGCCTTCCCCCCCCCCAAGCTTCATGTAGCTTCTCCCCCCACATTTCATCATGTAGTACATATAAAAGGTTTGTCCAACCACACTACAGAGACATACTGATAGGAGGTTTACATTGTGAGCCCCAATGGGGACAGTGTTGATGATGTATGTAAAGTGCTGTGGAGTTCATAGTGTAATATAAGTGCAAAAAATATTATTCTTAATATGATGTCACAATACCGGGATCAGAGGATCTTGTATTTCAAGGTCAGGGGCTCTCCGACGCCGTGTTGCTGCCTGTCTCGTTGTCTTCCTCTTTTGACACTGTAGTGCGGTGGACAAGAGAGCATTAACTGGTTAATAACAAGAAGTATGGAGTGTGTACTAACTGAGCCATAAACCCTCCCCATACCATGTCCCGCAGACATTGTAGGATTACTATATGGATTTTATTATTAGGGTACGGACACACTGGCGTGAAACTCGGATAAGTGCAATGTGTGATTTCATCACATTGCACTCGGACCAATGTTAATCGATGTCTGAGAGCACTGGCGAGTGTCGGACGCTTTGTTCTCAGCCAGATTCAGGATGAGAAAAAAGTCGCAACATTCTGCGACAGTCTGCAATTCACACCGAGACTCACCAATGCAAGTCTATGGGTCTGACAAAATTACATACCGCACACTGACAGCACACGGACCATCCGAGAGGTATCAGTTTTTTTCACTGATACATTCTCATTCTGTAACCGAGAACAATGTAACATGTTCCTGTAAATGATTCTACACTAATAGCTGCTGAGGAAAGAACAGATTGCACACGGATGTGTACCACCATGTCCTCAGCTCTGTGCATAGACAGTGTACCACCATGTCCTCAGCTCTGTGCTGTGTACCACCATCTCCCCAGCTCTGTGCTTTGCACAGACAGTGTACGGTACACTGTCTGTGCACAGCACGAAGCTGAGGACATGGTGTTACACTGTGCACAGCAAGGAGCTGGGGAGATGGTGGTACACTGTCTGTGCACAGCACAGAGCTGAGGACATCCCAGAAGAGACAGACAGGCCACAGACGGACGGCAGGACAACACTGAGCCCACCTGGAAGAACAACAACACCCAACACACTGACCAGAAATCATATAGGACAGGCAGGTAGGAGAACTACACACCCTGCCAACTCAGGAAGGTAGCAGCAGCTGCATGGAGGCAGACACACGGCACAGCCGCCATTATCACCACACACAGTGCCAGCCACAGCCTCAGTCCTCATGCACCCCCGTCCTTCTCTCCTCTGTCCCTTCTGCTGCTCCTGTCCTCCTGCACCCCCGTTCTCCTCTCCTCTGTCCTCCTGCACCCCCGTCCTCCTCTTCTCTGTCCCTCCTGCATCCCCGCCCTGCTCTCCTGCACCCCTGTCCTGCTCTCCTCTGTCCCTCCTGCTGCTCCTCTTGCACCCCCGTCCTTCTCTCCCCTGTCCCTCCTGCTGCTTGGCTGTCCTCCTGCACCCCCGTCCTCTTCTCCTCTGTCCCTCCTGCACCCCTGTCCTCCTCTCCTCTGTCCCTCCTGCACCCCCATCCTGCTCTCCTCTGCCCTCCTGCACCCCCTCCCTGCTCTCCTCTGCCCTCCTGCACCCCCAGTCCTGCTCTCCTCTGTCCCTCCTGCTGCTCCTCTTGTACCCCCGTCCTCCTCTCTTCTGTCCCTCCTGCACCCCCATCCTCCTCCACTCTGTCCCTCCTGCACCCCCGTTCTCCTCTCCCTCCTGCACCCCTGTCCTGCTCTCCTCTGTCCCTTCTGCACCCCTGTTCTGCTCTCCTCTGCCCTCCTGCACCCCCGTCCTGCTCTCCTCTGTCCCTCCTGCTGCTCCTCTTGCACCCCCGTCCTCCTCTCCCCTGTCCCTCCTGCTGCTCGGCTGTCCTCCTGCACTCCCGTCCTCCTCTCCTCTGTCCCTCCTGCACCCCCGTCCTGCTCTCCTCTGTCCCTCCTGCTGCTCCTCTTGCACCCCCGTCCTCCTCTCCCCTGTCCCTCCTCCTGCACCCCCGTCCTCCTCTCCTCTGCCCCTCCTGCACCTCCGTCCTGCTCTCCTCTGTCCTCCTGCACCCCCGTCCTGCTCTCCTCCTGCACCCCCATCCTCCTCTCTTCTGTCCCTCCTGCACCCCCATCCTCCTCTACTCTGTCCCTCCTGCACCCCCGTTCTCCTCTCCCTCCTGCACCCCCGTCCTGCTCTCCTCTGCCCCTCTGTCCTGCTCTCCTCTGCCCCTCCTGCACCCCCGTCCTCCTGCACCCCGGTTCTCCTCTCCTCTGTCCCTCCTGCACCCCCGTCGTCCTCTCCTCTGCCCTCCTGCACCCCTGTCCTGCTCTCCTCTGCCCCTCCGTCCTGCTCTCCTCTGCCCCTCCTGCACCCCCGTCCTCCTGCACCCCTGTTCTCCTCTCCTCTGTCCCTCCTTCACCCCCGTCGTCCTCTCCTCTGCCCTCCTGCACCCCCGTCGTCCTCTCCTCTGCCCTCCTGCACCCCCGTCGTCCTCTCCCCTGTCCCTCCTGCTGCTCGGCTGTCCTCCTGCACCCCCGTCCTGCTGTCCTCTGTCCTCCTGCACCCCCGTCCTCCTCTCCTGTCCCTCCTGCTGCTCCTCTTGCACCCCCGTCCTCCTCTCCTCTGTTCCTCCTGCTGCTCGGCTGTCCTCCTGCACCCCATCCTCCTCTGTCCCTCCTGCTGCTCCTCTTGCACCCCGTCCTCCTCTCCTTTGTCCCTCCTGCTGCTCCTCTGTCCTCCTACACCCCTGTCCTCTCTGCTGTCCCTCTGTCCTTCTGCACCACAGTCCTCCTCTCTTCTGTCCCTCCTGCTCCTTTCCTCTCCTCCTGTCCCCTTGTTTCTGTCCCCGTGCCCCTCTGTCCTCTTCTTCTCTGTCCCCCTGTTTCTGTCCTTCTGCCCCTCTGTTTCTGTCCTCTTCTCCTCGGACCTCTGCTCCTTTGTCCTCTTCTCCTCTGTCCCCTGCACAGTTAGTTCCCCCACACTTCCCTCACCTGGTGCTGGCTGCTCAAATTGGCCGGGCCGGGCTCCCTCTGAGCACATTGATGCACCAGCCGCACCATCCTCCAGTGCCTCCAGCCGGCTGCTTCCTCGTTTCCCTGGGCCTGGAGGGGGCGGCTGGGTGCAGGAGCCGCCGGTGCAGGAGCCGCCGGTGCAGGAGCCGCCGATGCAGGAGCCGCCAATGCAGGAGCTGCCGGTGCAGGAGCCGCCGGTGCAGGAGCCGCCAGCACCGCAGCACTTGGGCGCACGGGAGAGGAGAAAATAGAGCGAGCGGGAACTTCAAGTTTCCCCTCATTTGCGGGCCCCTCCTTCTCTCGTCGTCTCTTCCGGGTGTCTAACAGAGGTGGGTGGGCGGGAAGGCAGGCTGGGGGGCCGTAATGATGAAGGGAAGGGGGGGGGGTTATGGGGGCGGGGCTTGCGACCCGGCCGGCCCAGAGCCGGAAAAAAAAAAGAAAAAAAAAAAACACGCTGAGACACCGCCCCCTATGAGAATGGCGCCGCCCTAGGCACGTGCCTACGAGTGCCTAATGGCAAATACGGCCCTGCCAACAGGGTCTTCTCCAAGCAGGGTCTTCTCCATGCCTAGATTGGTCCACCAGGGTCTTCTCGAAGCCTAGATAGGTCTATCAGGGTCTTCTCCAAGCTTAGATAGGTCCAACAGGGTATCTTCCAAAGCCAGATAGGTCCACCAGGGTCTTCTCCACCATTATCTTATTTGTATCAAGCCATCAGGTTGCTGGTCTCCTTCTTCGCTTTGCTTCTTCTCTTCTTCTGACTATAATGTCCTTCTTCAGTGATTGCTCTTCGTACGATGTGTAGACAAGTCGTATCTTGGTGATCTTTGCTTCTAGTGACATGTCTGGCTTGATTTGTCCAAGAATTGATGTGTTTGCTTTTCTTGCCATCCATGGTATTAATAATGTCCTTCTCCAGCTCCGCATTATGAAGGCGCTGATTCTTCTGTCTTGTTCGTCTATCGTCCAGGTTTTTCATCCATATGTTACTACAGAATAGACCAGACTATGTACGAGCCGTGTCTTCATCACCAGTGAAATGTTCCTTGATGTGAAGACCTCGTCCAGTGACTTCATTGTGGATTTGCCCATAGCTTTTCTTTTATTGACATCCGGTGTCATTGCTGCATCTTGAGTGATCATTGATCCGAGTAGGTTGAACCTTTACCACTTCTAGGTCATCTCTGTCCATGTCACATGTGTCCCGGTCGGACCTGACAGTAGTCAGTATCTTCGTCTTTTTGTATAATAGGAGTACCGTGTTCGAGTTTTCCATCTAATCCTGTACAACCTCATTAGTTCTGGTTAACCAAGATGTTGAATGAAACGCTAGAAGACTTTATGTTTTTATGTTTCCAGGATTAGTATTCATTTCCAGGAAATTGCTCTTTCTTTGCATCTTTTGATCTATTGTTTCTTTTTTTTACTTTAGAATTCACAAACTCTTTGCCATATGGATAATGTGTGTTAGTTCCCGAGTGCAATGTTAGCTCTGTGCATGGTAACGATTCTCATTCACTATGGTGCTACATATCAAAAGGTCTTAAGTGGAACTTGCAGAGTTCAATACGTCTTACAATAAACCGAGCTATATAGTTATAGATTTTGCCTGGAGCTCAGGAAGGGTATATGTATATATAAATCCAGTTGTAATGTTCCTCTCCTGCTGGGATATAGAGCTGCAGAATTCATTGCCGTTCATCAGGATTGCTCCCAAGGCTTTTCATCAGGTTGTCAAGCTGACCACATACGGTTCTCAGGCGGAGATATAACCTTCACTACCTATAAATAAATATTTTGTATGGCTGTCACGAAATGAAGATGAGTCCCGTTCATATTTCTAGGTCACTGGTGTTCAATAGTGTTGTACATTTCACAGCATAGGGATCCAATTCCCAAATATAATTTATGGCATATATGATCATTTGAGCACACTAAAACCTAATTGTAGGGTTACGTAGCTTCAAAGCAAGGAAAGAGGAAGATTCATAGTAATATTGACACACAACACCATTGTAAGTTGTATAGCAACAGGTGTATGCAGCTTTGTAGGAATACTGGCACACGAGAATAAAGTTAAGTGGTGCAAAGTCATAGTAACAGAGGTGGAAAGCTTCATAGCAAAGGAATTAAAGTGGCACATATCATTTATAGCATTCAGTTGTCATGCACGGACTAGGGGATGTCAGGAGTACGGCGCAACTCAAGGCTACAATGGAATAGAAAGGGAGAAGAAGATCCTGACGATAGTGACACCTCATGACGCTAACCTGTGTCTGGCTTCTTAGCTCCCCTAACATGCCAAAGTGGGTCCTTCCCCCCACTGTCATCATATGCCTAGTCCCTAGCAGTCTATGATGAGCATAGAATTATAGAAGCATAGAATGGTAGAGTGTGAAGTGACTTCCTGGGTCATCGTGTGAAGGGGCCTAATGGGCCATCCTGTGAAGGGGCATCATGGGTCATCGTGTAAAGGAGTTTCATGGGTCAACGTTTGAAGGGACCTCCTGAGTCGTCGTGTGAAGGGACCTCCTGGGTCATCTGGTCCAACCCCCTGCTCAAAGCAGGATTCTCTAAATCCTCCCAGACAGATGTCTGTCCAGCCTTTGTGTGAAGACTTCCATTGAAGGAACCTCTTGGCTGCCTGTTCCAATTGTTCATCACCCTCACTGTCAAAAAGTTTTTCCTAATATCTAATCTGTCTCTTCCCATTCAGTTTCATCACATTGCTTCTAGTGTTTTCTTGTATAAATGTGAATAAAGTTGATCCCTCTATAGTGTGACAGCCCTTGATATATTTGAAGACCGCTATTAAGTCTGCTCTCTGTCTTCTTTTTAACAAGCTAAACATTCCCAAATCCTGTAAGCGTTCCTCATAGGTTCCTCATGGGGTGCAGGCTGGTCACCATTCTTGTCGTTCTTTTCTGAACATGCTCCAGTTTATTGATGTCTTTTATATAATGTGGAGCCCAGAACTGGACACAGTATCCAGATGAGGTCTGACCAAAGAGGAGTAGAGGGAATAATGACTTCACGTGATCTAGACTGTATGCTTCTGTTAATACATCCCAGAATTGTGTTTGCTTTTTTTACTGCTGCATCACACTGTTGACTCATGTTCAGCCTGTGATCTATTAGTATACACAATCAGCACTCGAGCCGCTGAGCCAATCAGCGCTCGAGATGCTGGGGAGCCGCTGGCCAATCAGAAGCTCCTGCCGGCAGCGGTGACGTCAGGCCGGGGCGACAGGCGCACAAGATTAACCCTATGCCCTCGGGGTTACCTGCGGCACCTGAGGGCAGAGGGGAGCCCATGGGGGACAGCGGACCTGCGGCTGCACCTGAGGGCAGAGGGGAGCCCACGGAGGACAGCAGGGCCAGTGGGACAGCGGGGACACAGGTAAAACATGCAATGGACAAAAATGGCACTTTAGCGGTACCCTGTCTTATATTCCCCGAAAATAAGTCACCCTGTCTTATAATCGGGGTATGACTTATATTGGAAAATTCTGCGCCAGCCCTGCCCTGACTTATATTCGGGGGTGACTTATTTTAGGGGAAACAGGGTATTTAAGGGTAATGGGTGTGGTCACAAATCGGCAGCACCTAAGATACAGTCATTAACCCTAGCTGTGCCAACAGATATCAAACACAATTAAAATCCTGAGTTTCACAGAACTTTGTGGAGCTCAGATCTCAGAGCTGTCACCTTTTTCCCAAGTACAGGTAACACTCATTAAATACGAGCACCCTAGTAATGAGATGTCAGCTCGGGAAACAGAAACTTAGCGCTATCTCTTTAAATATGTTTGTATGGTCGACTGAACGCTGTATCTAACTTCATAGGTGCCAAGGTTTGATGTGCGCTTCCCTGTAGTGCATTGGTGAGGAAATGGCATCTGTGACAAGGCACAGACTTTCACTGTGTACCAGGGGACCAATGTAATGAATGAGCTTTAGACAGAAGCATATACAGTATATGTGTATAAGTGTTATGTGAGGCACAAGGACAGCCTCCGAGCATGTCGGTACAGGGGTGTAACTTGAAGCTCATGGGCCCCAATGTGAAGGCTCCAACAGGGCCCCCAATTATTGCATATCTTTAAAAGCATTAGTTGTTTTCTATAGTCCAATGGGACTTTTGGGACCCCTCTAGGCTCCAGGGTCCAGGAGTGATTGCAACCCCTACACCTGTTGTAGTTATAACTCTGAGAACAAACAATAAAGAGCAATGGTATCAGCAGAGTTCATTCCATTAGTGGAGCCGCAGAGGAGCCCGGAGTGCAAGGAGGCCAACCTACACCTCCAAAAGCAAATAGAAATGGGCATTATGATGAGCTATTGAACTGCAAATGGGCCTTGTGTCTGCTCCTGAATGTCACATTAGGTTCAGCTCAAAGACAGACGGCCACAAAAGAAAATAACCAACAGAGCAATAGTAGTGTACCTCGTTACTGAACAGAGGTGCAGGCTTCACGGCAATGGCAACCTTTCAGCTCCCTACTTAAATCCGACTTTCCAGATGTGAAACCTGTAACATCAGTTTTGGCTTCTTAAGTCTATTTCTGCTGTGATTGCTACTTTGTACCATCCAGCTAACTTAGTGGTCACATCTCCACCAGGGCCTGCTCCTGCGACGTCTGATTCTGTCTCCTGGCGCTGCCTTATTCACTCTGCGGGCAGCGCTGGTGATAGAAGAGATGTCAGAACCGGAAGCTCTACTGTACACCTGAGGAAGGTAGCAGGCTGCTAACGAAACACATCATAGTGAATAAAGGTTTGTCCCTATGCATTTATTAATATTGTCCTGATTCTTTCCTGAGCCCCAGTGCTCCAACAGACTGATTTGTTCTTTTTACAGAACCAGAAACTCTGGAAGACACAGGCTTTGTCTGTATACTAAGTTTACAGGGGCTAGGACCTGCATTGTCCAGTCTGGTCTAGAAGGTGTGTGTGCTGTTCTGCTGAAGTTATCAACACCTTGCTTCAACCAAATAGAAAGCACTACACCCTACTAAAGCTGCCAGCTTACCGCTGGAAGCTGCCAGATATAGCTTGTGCTTCCTTGGTTATCTCTGTGATTCCTGCTCCTGGTTAGTATTGGTGTTTTCCTGTTTTGACCTTGGTTTGTTTATTGACAGTTCTCCGTTGTGATTATTTTGTACCTTGGTGCACGTTGATCTTGACCCGGCTACCTGACTATCTTTTTGGCCATCCTGCAGCACCCAGCAGCACCGACTCTGCTGCCCTTGCCCAGGGATCCTGTGTAAATCAAGATCCCTGTATAGGGGTTAAAGAGTGAAGACCAAGGCAGTCCCAGGGTTCTGGGAAATGCAGTAGCTTGCACCAAGCCTGTTTATTGTAGCCATTTTAGAGCTGCCTGGTCAACACTGACAGAGCCCCATTACACATACAAGAGAGGTAGAGATGGTGCTGGTTACTAGTATTTTTTTGTTATTCACACCAAAATGCTGTATTGCTGTATTTAGGCTCCTTTCAAATCAGCGGTTAACGCTGATGTGCGGCAGATCCGGCAGGTGGCGGATTTTGGCAAGCGGCGTTTTCCTTTCGCGGCTGCAAGTGCCGGATCTACCACATCTGGTAGAACCGCAATTGCCGTACCGGACCACAAGCCCCATAGACAATGCATGGGGCTTGCCAGATCCAGACCGCAAGTCAGCCATTAGGCGGCAGATGCGGCGCCCCCTACCGGAACTGCCACACAACAGCGTAAACCGCTGATGTGAAAGGGCCCTCATAGATCTGTTGCTGTCCTCCTTGGGGTTACTTTCTATTAATTGTCTATCTCAAGAGCTGGATTCACAGCTACACTACTTAGTACTGCTTTATAACATCCTTAATTCTTTTGCTGCTTCTGAACATGTTCAGGATGGAGACAGAAGAGCAGGAATCGCCCTTGTCTGTGTGTGCTGTGTACGAGAGACATTATAGCAGTTAGTCTTCACCCACCAGCTCAGAGACAACTGAAAATTAGAGCCTGCAGAGGGGAAAACTATTGAAAAATGCAGCTTGCATGTCATTTAACAACCAGAAATGGTTCAATTCCTCATGTATATACACAGCAGCTTATTCTGAAATGACAGATACACTTTAAATAATATAACCCACCATAAGCCAGGCTTGTACACAACGTGTAGTTAGGGCAGCCTCATGAAATTTGGATTAGCTCCTGCCTTTATCTTGCACCAGAATCTCATCTTGTCTCTTTACTTGTTTCCTTTCTTTCAGATGATTTCATGCTGATCAGAACGGTAAATATCTGACCTTATCTAATCTCGCCATATTGCATCTGGTCGCTGTGCAACATTTACCGGGTTCTCGTAAAATATCAGAGAGATTGAAAGGATTGAGGGACCCAGGAGGCCGAACTACAGTGACATTCATATTACCAGCGTTGAGTCTTTGCTGGGGACGTCTGTTATCATAGATGTCATCTGCTCCCGTGTGACTGTGTTCTATAAGGTTCACATCATGTCCCCCAAATCCTATATATATGGTTGCCAGAAAACCACAAAGCCACAAGGGATAATGTAAAGAACACAATAAAAAACATACCGTAAACCTATCTATGTAATCATATGATCAAACTGGCAAAGAATAAACAATTCAGAGGCTCATATACAAACAGTCATAAGTAACAGTTATCAAAAATACAATAATTAATGCAAAACATAATGCCGACCCTGCTCGTAAGAGCTTACAATCTACAATGAGGTGGGGGGTGACAAAAAGTACAGGGTCTTATATAATATGATTGTCCAGCCATCTTATGGAAATGTGGATAGATAAAAGCTGCGTGAGTCATCACCAGCCCATCCTTGTAATGCTTTTGGGTCTGGTGGAGTTTGACTGAGAATTATGTTCAGAGAAATAGTAAATAGGCTATGTAGATTAGGGAGCATGATAGGCTGCTCTAAAAAGATGTGTTTTAAGGGAGCGCCTGAAACTATGTAAATTGTGGATAGTCCTAATTTCTTGTGGTAGAGCATTCCAGAGAATTGGTGCAGCTCGGGAGGAGTCTTGGAGATGGGAGAGGGAGGTTCTGATTAATGCAGATGTTAGTCTAAAGTCGCTTCCAGAGCGAATGGAATGGGTGGGGTGATAGACAGAGATGAGGGTAGAGAGGTAGGGTGGTGCTGCACTGTGAAAAGCTTTGTGGGTGAAAACAAGCAATTTAAATTGAATCCTATAGTGTATAGACAGCCAGTGCAATGACTGGCACAGAGCGGAAGTGTCTGAGTGACGGTTAGCTAGAAAAGTGATCCTGGCTACTGCATTAAGAATGGACTGAAGAAGGGAAAGTCTAGTGAGGAGGAGGCCAATTAATAAAGAATTACAAGAATTTCAAGGGGGGAGTAGATTAAGGCCACTGTGATGGTTTTAGTTGTTTTTATGGTGAGGAAGGGGGCGAATTCTAGAGATGTTCTTCAGGTGCAAGCGGTAAGAGCGAGAGATTGCATATATGGGGTGAAGAAAAGATCAGAGTCAAACATAACACCCAGACAGTGAGCCTGCTGCCTAGGCATTATCGTGGTGCCGGACACTGAGAGAGATGTCATATTTAGGAAGGTTATTGGAGGGCGGAAGCAGAAGAAGTTCAGTTTTGGAAAGGTTGAGTTTCAGATAGAGAGTGGATTTGATGTTGGAAACTGCGGTTAGACAGTCATTGGTGTTCTATAATACAGCATGGGTAAGGTCGGGTGCTGAAGTGTATAATTGTGTCATCAGCATAGAGATGGTACTGGAAGCCAAATCTGCTGATGGTGCGTCCAATCGGGGCTGTGTAGAGTGAGAAGAGAAGAGGTCCAAGGACTGAACCCTGAGGGACCCCAATAGTGAGAGGAAGAGGGGAGGAAGTGGAGCCAGCAAATGATACACTGAAAGAGCGGTCAGAAACATAGGAAGAGAACCAGGACAGAGCCGTGTCCTTGATGCCAATGGAGTGCAGCATGGAGAGTAGGAGATGGTGGTCAACAGTGTCAAAGGCTGCAGAGAGATAAAGAAGAATAAGCAGAGAGTGGTTACCATTAAGTTTTGCTGTCAGAAGGTCTTTGGTCACTTTGGTGAGAGCAGTTTCTGTAGAATGTAAGGGGCAAAAACCAGACTGTAATGGGTCTAGAAGAGAGTTAGTGAAGAGGTAACGGGTGAGGCAGGAATAGACCAGGTGCTCCAGGAGTTTAGAGATGAATTGGAGATTGGAGACTGGTCTGTAGTTGTTTGTGCAGGATGGGTCAAGAGAAGATTTCCATAAGTTAAACTGGAATGTGAAGAAGCCCACAAGTTTGGTGGATCAGTCAAACAATACAGCACCGCCTATAGGACATCTGTGACGTCGGACCCACACGCCATCTGGGACACTGGCTGCAGTGCAGGCATTCATTATCGCTTGCACCTGGGTCCACTCCGTCATACCCTTGGGGCTTACCCATCGTGCTGCTGCAGCGGCTCATCAGTGTACAAGGGGAGAGAGAAGTCGCACAGGGGTGAGTGAGACAGCGCACAATGTGGGGACAGAGAGCACACAGGGAAAGACAGCACAAGGAGAGAGAGAAAGAACACAGGGGGAAGAGAAAGCACACAGGAGTAAGAGAGAGCACATGAGGGAGAGACAGCACAAGGGGAGAGAGAGCAACAGGAGGAGAGAGTGCACAAGGGTAGAGGGCGCAAAGGGGAAGAGAGAGTGCACAGCGGTGAGAGAGCACAACGGGGGAGAGACAACACAAGAAGAGAGAGTACACTGGGAGAAGAGACAGCACACATGGGTGAGAGATAGCACAAGGTTAGAGAGCGCACCCAGAGGTGAGAGACAGCACAAGGGGAAAGAGAACTCACAAGTGGAGAGAGACCACAAGAGGAGAGAGAGAGCATAGGTGGAATAGAGAGTGCACAGGGGTGAGAGAGCACAATGAGGGAGAGTTAGCACAAGGGGAGAGAACGTGCACAGGGGAAAGAGAGCCCACAGGTGGGAGAGGCAGCACAAGAGGAGGGAGAGAGCTTAGGGGAGAGAGACAGCAGAGGGGGAGAAAGACAGCACAAGGAGAGGGAAAATGTACAGGGGGAGAGACAGCACAAGGAGGGAGAGACAGCCAAGGAAAGAGAGAGCACACAGGGGGAGAGACAGCACAAGGTGAGAGACTGCCCAGGGGGAGAGAGACAGCCAAGGGAAGAGGTAGCACACAGGGGGAAGAGAGCGTGCACATTGGGGAGAGACAGCACAAGTGTTCACATTTGTAGCTTTGCTACTAGCATACTTTGTACTTTATTCTTCACATATCATATAATAATTTTGTACATATATACTTTTTCACATATACTTTTATTCACCAAATTAACATATGTTATATATATATATATACACCCTGTGGTAATTCACTATTTCTTAATCATGTTATTTATTTATTTACTAATTCCATAATGATTTTGTACAAACATTATTCCTATATTTTTCTGTTGTTCAAATTGTTGTACATTTTTGATGTATTCCTTTAATGTGCATAATGATTTTGTTTTTCTGTCTGTTATATAAATTGTTTTTACTGATCTTTATTATTTAATAAAATTCATATTTTATATTTATCAATAGCTGTAGCCCATTTTTACATCATGTAGCCCATAAAAGAAATCTGTTTAATGTCCTGTGTTTTTGGTTGGGTGGGGGGAGTATGGAAAGGAGGGGTGCTGCCATGGGTGTAACTACAACAGGTGCAGGGGTTACAATTGCACCTGGGCCCTGGAGCCTAGGGGGCCCCAACAGTCCCTTTGGCCTATAAAAAAAAGACTATTGCTATTAAAGATTTGCAATGATAGGGGGCCCTGTCGGAGGTTTCACATCTGGGCCCGTGAGCTTCAAGTTACGCCGCCGGGCTGTGGCCAAAGGGACTTTTGGGGCCCCCTAGGCTCCAGGGCCCGGGTGTGATTGCAACCCCTGCACCTATTGTAGTTACACCCCTGCGCTGGGTGCTGCTTGTGTTCCCCTCGACATTCCAGAACCATTCACCATTGATTATGCAGGAATCGACCGGAATGACAAGGAGAATGGAAGTCATTTTATTTTTATTCATTTCCATTAGGAATAACAGAGGAACACTTCGTTCATGTTTGTAAAGCCTCCAGATCCACTTTACTGTGCGATTTCCTTTTACTAGCGAAAAAAATGATTGAATATAAATGTACATAAAGTGAGAGCAGCTTCAATAAATGAGTCCAAGGCTCCGGTGCGTCCGCGGGGATTTCCTTCTGCAGGAATGCCGCCAGCTCTGCGGGGTGTACTATGTTAATACCATTCACTTCATCCATAGGGCTGTGCAGAATGAAGGATTGTCATTGGTTCCTCTCATCTTAACCCTTTCATGTCATGCACAGTTGTCTCCAGAGATTCTAAAACTTTTTTTTTTTTTTTTTACCAACCTTCTCATCTACAGTCACCTCACTCATTATACATCCATTCACAAGGTAACCATGGCAACTGAAACTACGGTAACCAAGATGAAGAATGGGATGGGTGGAGGGAGGGAGAAGCGGTGCCTATGGTCTGCTGTTCTGTATGGTTTGTTTTTGGGGTCAGCGTCATGGAGGTGTGACAGTCCGCTCCCCCCTCCGCCCTGCTCAGAGCTCACGCAGGGGACACTTCTCTGATCAGAAGAGTATATATATATATGTATAAGCAAAAAGTTAATTTATCTCAGTAATTCAATATATAAAGTGAATCACACATATATTCTATAGAGTCATTACACACAGAGTGATCTATTTCAAGTGTTTATTTTTGTTAATGTTGATGATTTTGGCTTACAGCCAATAAAAGCCCGAAGGTCATTTTTTTCTGAACATTAAAGGAGGATGAAGGGTTAAAAATCGCGCTGCCATATTCCATGAGACATCAAAGGGTGAATATAATATTGATTTATTAGTCAACTTTTTTTAGGACTCCCAGAAACGTCCTAAAACATGGCATTATGACATTGATTTTTTACTGATATTCTAATTCATTGAGATGCACTAATATATGTGTATATACTGTACATAAACCAGGATATATGACAGGACCACACACAGAGACTTGTCATCCTGACCCCCCTGGAGTACATAGAATCCACTGTGAGCAGGTTACAAGCTGTGGATGGAGACTGTGGATACATTTACTCTACATTGACAATTTGTAACAAAAGGAGCAACAGTTACAAAATGATCAATGAATGTGGAGGAAAATCAGAGAGTACAGAAAGGTAAACGAGTGCAGGGAAAACTAGGAGTAAAGGAAATCCAAAGAGAGCAGGGAGAGTAAAGCTAGGAGTGCAGGAAATCCAGAGAGAGCAAAGAGTGTAAAGCTAGGAGTGCAGGAAATCCAGAGAGAGCAGAGAGTGTAAAGCTAGGAGTGCAGGAAATCCAGAGAGAGCAAAGAGTGTAAAGCTAGGAGTGCAGGAAATCCAGAGAGAGCAGGGAGTGTAAAGCTAGGAGTGCAGGAAATCCAGAGAGAGCAAAGAGTGTAAAGCTAGGAGTGCAGGAAATCCAAAGAGAGCAGAGAGTGTAAAGCTAGGAGTGCAGGAAATCCAGAGAGAGCACAGAGTGTAAAGCTAGGAGTGCAGGAAATCCAGAGAGAGCAAAGAGTGTAAAGCTAGGAGTGCAGGAAATCCAGAGAGAGCAGAGAGTGTAAAGCTAGGAGTGCAGGAAATCCAGAGAGAGCAGGGAGTGTAAAGCTGGGAGTGCAGGAAATCCAGAGAGAGCAAAGAGTGTAAAGCTAGGAGTGCAGGAAATCCAGAGAGAGCAGAGAGTGTAAAGCTAGGAGTGCAGGAAATCCAGACAGAGCAGGGAGTGTAAAGCTAGGAGTGCAGGAAATCCAGAGAGAGCAGAGAGTGTAAAGCTAGGAGTGCAGGAAATCCAGAGAGAGCAGAGAGTGTAAAGCTAGGAGTGCAGGAAATCCAGACAGAGCAGGGAGTGTAAAGCTAGGAGTGCAGGAAATCCAGAGAGAGCAGAGAGTGTAAAGCTAGGAGTGCAGGAAATCCAGAGAGAGCAGAGAGTGTAAAGCTAGGAGTGCAGGAAATCCAGAGAGAGCAAAGAGTGTAAAGCTAGGAGTGCAGGAAATCCAGAGAGAGCAGAGAGTGTAAAGCTAGGAGTGCAGGAAATCCAGAGAGAGCAGAGAGTGTAAAGCTAGGAGTGCAGGAAATCCAGAGAGAGCAAAGAGTGTAAAGCTAGGAGTGCAGGAAATCCAGAGAGAGCAAAGAGTGTAAAGCTAGGAGTGCAAGAAATCCAGAAAGCAGGGAGTGTAAAGCTGGGAGTGCAGGAAATCCAGGGAGAGCAAAGAGTGTAAAGCTAGGAGTGCAGGAAATCCAGAGAGAGCAAAGAGTGTAAAGCTAGGGGTGCAGGAAATCCAGAGGGAGCAGGGAGTGTAAATCTAGGAGTGCAGGAAATCCAGAGAGAGCAAAGAGTGTAAAGCTAGGAGTGCAGGAAATCCAGAGAGAGCAAAGAGTGTAAAGCTAGGAGTGCAGGAAATCCAGAGAGAGCAGAGAGTGTAAAGCTAGGAGTGCAAGAAATCCAGAAAGCAGGGAGTGTAAAGCTGGGAGTGCAGGAAATCCAGAGAGAGCAGAGAGTGTAAAGCTAGGAGTGCAGGAAATCCAGAGAGAGCAGGGAGTGTTAAGCTAGGAGTGCAGGAAATCCAGAGAGAGCAAAGAGTGTAAAGCTAGGAGTGCAAGAAATCCAGAAAGCAGGGAGTGTACAGCTGGGAGTGCAGGAAATCCAGAGAGAGCAGAGAGTGTAAAGCTAGGAGTGCAGGAAATCCAGAGAGAGCAGGGAGTGTTAAGCTAGGAGTGCAGGAAATCCAGAGAGAGCAGAGAGTGTAAAGCTAGGAGTGGAGGAAATCCAGAGAGAGCAGAGAGTGTAAAGCTAGGAGTGCAGGAAATCCAGAGAGAGCAAAGAGTGTAAAGCTAGGAGTGCAGGAAATCCAGAGAGAGCAGAGAGTGTAAAGCTAGGAGTGCAGGAAATCCAGAGAGAGCAGGGAGTGTAAAGCTAGGAGTGCAGGAAATCCAGAGAGAGCAGGGAGTGTAAAGCTAGGAGTGCAGGAAATCCAGAGAGAGCAGAGAGTGTTAAGCTAGGAGTGCAGGAAATCCAGAGAGAGCAGGGAGTGTAAAGCTAGGAGTGCAGGAAATCCAGAGAGAGCAGAGAGTGTAAAGCTAGGAGTGCAGGAAATCCAGAGAGAGCAGGGAGTGTAAAGCTAGGAGTGCAGGATATCCAGAGAGAGCAAAGAGTGTAAAGCTAGGAGTGCAGGAAATCCAGAGAGAGCAGGGAGTGTAAAGCTAGGAGTACAGGAAATCCAGAGGGAGCAAAGAGTGTAGAGCTAGGAGTGCAGGAAATCCAGAGAGAGCAGGGAGTGTAAAGCTAGAGTGCAGGAAATCCAGAGAGAACAGGGAGTGTAAATCTAGTAGTGCAGGATATCCAGAGAGAGCAAAGAGTGTAGAGCTAGGAGTGCAGGAAATCCAGAGAGAGCAGGGAGTGTAAAGCTAGGAGTACAGGAAATCCAGAGGGAGCAGAGAGTGTTAAGCTAGGAGTGCAGGAAATCCATAGGGAGCAAAGAGTGTAAAGCTAGGAGTGCAGGAAATCCAGAGAGAGCAGAGAGTGTAAAGCTAGGAGTGCAGGAAATCCAGAGGGAGCAAAGAGTGTAAAGCTAAAGTGCAGGATATCCAGAGAGAGCAAAGAGTGTAAAGCTAGGAGTGCAGGAAATCCAGAGAGAGCAGAGAGTGTAAAGCTAGAGTGCAGGAAATCCAGAGAGAGCAGGGAGTGTAAAGCTAGGAGTGCAGGAAATCCAGAGACAGCAGAGAGTGTATAGCTAGGAGTGCAGGAAATCCAGAGAGAGCAGGGAGTGTAAAGCTAGGAGTGCAGGATATCCAGACAGAGCGGGAGATTAAAGATAGATAGATAGATAGATAGATAGATAGATAGATAGATAGATAGATAGATAGATAGATAGATAGATAGATGGATAGAATGTCCTTCATGACCCGGCCTATTTTGACCTTACTGTCCTTTATAAGGTGATAACTCTGGAACACTTCAACGAATCCTAGCGATTTTGGAATAGTTTTTTTTTACATATTGGGCTTCATGTTAGTAGTAAATTTAGGTGGATAATTTTTGCGTTTATTTGTGAAAAAAAATCGAAAGTTTGGCAAAAAGTTTGAAAATGTTGCAATTTGCAAATTTTGAATTTTTATTCTGTTAAACCAGACATTTATGTGACACAAAATAGTTAATAAATAACATTTCCCACATATCTATTTCACATCAGCACAATTTTGGAAAAAAAAAAATTTTGGGGGGTAGGAAGTTATAAGGGTTCAAAGTTCATCAGCAATTTCTCATTTTTTCAGCAAAATTTACGAAACCATTTTTTTTAGTGACCGCATCACATTTGAAGTCCCTTTGAGGGGTGTACATGACAGAAAACACCCAAAAGTGACACCATTCCAAAAACTGCACCCCTCAAGCTACTCAAAACTGCATTCAAGAAGATTATTAACCCTTCAGGTGCTTCACAGGAACTAAAGCAGAGTGTAAGGAAAAAATGGGCATTTTAATTTTTCCATTTTTCCAACAAAAACACTCTTTTAGCCTCAATTTTTTGATTTTCACATGGGCAACAGAATAAAATGGATCCTAAAATTTGTTGGACATTTTTTCCTGAATACACTGATACCTCATATGTGGTTATAAACCACTGTTTTGGCGCACGGCAGGACTCGGAAGGGAAGGAGTGCAATTTGACTGGAAAATTAGCTCCAATTGTTAGCGGACACCATGTCGCGTATGGAGAGCCCCTCTGTGTGCCTAAACATTGTAGCTCCCCCACAAGTGACCCCATTTTGGAAACTAAACCCCACAAGGAACGTATTTAGATGCATAGTGAGTACTTTGAACACCCAGCTGCTTCACAAATTAATCCGTAAAATTGAAAAAAGAAACTTTTTGTGAAAAAAAACTACTTTTTCATTTTTACAGATCAACTTGTGAAGCACCTCGGGGTTCAAAGTGCTCACTATGCATCTAGATAAGTTCCTTGTGGGGTCTAGTTTCTAAAATGGGGTCATTTGTGGGGGAGCTCCAATGTTTAGGCATACAGGCACTCTCCATATGTAATGTCAGCTAACAATTATAGCTAATTTTCTATTCAAATTGTTAGCGGACACCATGTCACGTACGGAGAGCCCCTGTGTGCCACCAGCATTGTCACCAGCACAAGGGCAACTGGAAGAGTTGGGGTACAGCACCAGAAAATGGCATCTCTAATGAATGCGCTATTTTCTGAAGTGGCTGTGGGTTGCAATTCGCAGCGTGGGGGGCCCACATTGTTTGGGTCTCTCCACACTGAGGATTCCAGCCCCCCAGCTGCCATGCCCAGCTGGAAACCAAAAATACAGTGAAGCCCATTTTTTTTTATTTATAGAACTAATTTTAGAAAAAAAAAATGATGTGGGGCTCCGCCATATTTATGGTCCAGCCAGGTACAACTTGGCAGCTTCGGACTGCCACACCCCCCCAGCTGCCTCTTTGTACCTGGCTTGCAACCAAAAATACAGTGAAGCCCATTTTTTTTTTATTTATAGAACTAATTTTAGAAAAAAAAAATGACGTGGGGCTCCGCCATATTTATGGTCCAGCGAGGTACAACTTGGCAGCTTCGGACTGCCACACACCCCCAGCTGCCTCTTTGTACCTGGCTGGCAATCAAAAATACAGTGAAGCCCTTTTTTTTAATTAGTTATAGAACTAATTTTAGACAAAAAATATAACGTGGGGCTCTGCCATATTTTTGGTCCAGCCAGGTACAACTAGGCAGCTGGGGGCTGGAATCCTTAGCATGAAGAGGCCTAAGCGTTCTGGGCCACCCATGCTGTGAATTGCAGCCCGCAGTCGCCCCAGAAAATGGCGCATTCATTGAAGCACCATTTTCTGGCGCTGTACCTAGACTCTTTCAGTTGCCCTGGTGCTGGTGGCAAACTGGGTAATAAAGGGTTTAATGCCAGCTTTTTTATTGGCAGCTGACACTAAGCCCGAGATTCATAATGTCGGGCCAATGTTAGACCCAGCCATTAGGAATCTTTAGTAAATAGTAAAAAAATACACCACACAGAATAAAATCTTTTTATTTGAAAGAAAAACCACAAACAAAATTGAGACACCATCTTTATTATAAAGATCCAACGTAGTCCACAACGAAGGTCCCACGATGCTCGATCACCTCCGACGTAGTCCACAACGAAGGTCCCACGACGCTCGATCACCTCTGCTACATCCAGAGACTTCAGCAAGGCATCAAGTTTTGTCTTGTTGCAGTTTCTGGTGTCATAGTGATGATGCATTGTATGGCAGATCATTGCCATACAGTGCAGCATCATTGTGCAAACCCAAGTCTCAGAGATCACGTGATCTCTGAGGCTTGGGTCAAGTGACCTGACATTGCAGTGAAGTGATCTGACAGCCCTGGCACAGTGATCACATAATGGATCACTGCGCCAGGGCTGTCAGATCACTTCACTGCAGCTTGATCTCCCTGCATGGAGATTGGGGCTGCAGTGAAGTGATCTGACAGCCCTGGCACAGTAATCACATAATGGATCATTGAACCAGGGCTGTCAGATCCCTTCACTGCAGCCTGATCCCCCTGCATGGATATTGGGGCTGCAGAGAAGTGATCTGACAGCCCTGGCACTGTGATCACATAATGGATCACTGTGCCAGGGCTGTCAGATCCCTTCACTGCAGCCTGATCTGCCTACAGGTGGATCAGGCTGCAGAGAGGGAATCTGACAGGAGCTGGAACCAGGAAGAAGGTAGCGGTGGCAGGGACAGGAGCACAGGAGGACTGACCGGAAGCAAAAGGAGGAAGACTGGAAGAGGAGGATCAGAGGAGCCAACACACAGGACGGTGGCGGAGAGGTGAGTGGGAGGAGGTGATCACCAGAGATCAGCGGTGATCACCAGAGGGCAGGGGTGAGACAGCGGAGGGCAGGAGGGAGAAGCAGAGGGCAGGGAGCAAAAGCTGGGTTCAGGGAGGAGACATTGGAGGACAGGGTGAAGACAGTAGAGGACAGGGGGGAGAAGTGGGGGCACAGGGGGAGACAGCAGAATATTACAGTGGCGGTGATTGACGGTTTCACTTTTAACCGCCAATCACTGCGACTGTAGCCACAGGGGGGGCAAAGCCACGTCCCTGGGGTCAACTACAGGTTGTCACATAGCTGCAGCTCAGGTGGCATTTCAGTGACCCCGCTCACCCAAGCTGCAGGAACGAGATCCCGCCATGACACAAACGGTGTGTCATGGGTCGGGAAGGCACCAGTTTTCATGATACAAACGGTGTGTCAAGGGTCGGGAAGGGGTTAAAGACATGTAAATCCCATTCACCCATCTACATCTTGACCCTATCATCTCCTGTCAGTGACTGATGGTCTCATGACTCATACGAATATTATGCATGTGGCTTGAAATCTAGCCAAAGAGACTTCCATTTTCTGGGTATACTGGCTCTAACTGCTGTAAGACAATGCCTGAGCAAATCAGTTTTAAGTGTCTTAAATGTGCCCGGGATCATAGATAGAAGGTCAATTTGAGTGACACACGGCCATTCCTGAGACATAATTGTAAATGTCAAATACCCCCTGCCATAACTGGAAGATCGAAGCACAATACCACCAGATATGCAGGAAGGAGCCCACATCAGACTCACATCTCCAACATTGATCGGAAACAGTAGAGAAAATCTTGTGCTGGGGACATCGGTACCATCGACAGACAATTTTAAGATTAGTTTCCTGAATCTTACAAGCTAACGACAGCTTGTGTGTACACTGAAATGTCTTGCTGCAATCCCGAGGGGAGAAGCCAGAGCCCGGGTCCCTCTCCCACTCTCTCACATACCACAGAGAATGTACATTCCCCTGAGACACTAGAATGGTATAGTTTGGGGATATTACATGCTCCGGTGTCGAGTCCTGAAGAAGGATCGACTCGAAGTCAGTTACCTTCCTGGTAAGGGCAGAGGGGGACTAGGCGGACGCGATGAAGGACCTGAGCTGCAAGTATTGAAACCAAGGAGTTGCAGTGGGTGAAGACATCGCATGAAATTCCATCAATGTCAGAAGGGTGGGATTGCCCATCAGAGTCTGAACATATCTCCTCCCAAGGGTCATAGGTCCAAACTAGAAATCGGGAAGTGTTCACCGCCGGCGGAAAGTCGGGATTGTCAAACAACGGAGTCAGGGGTCCCCACCAATCAGACAGTGTGAACTATAGCTTACATTATCCCACAGCCGCAAGACATCCCTCATTAACACAGAGGCGGCAACCCTATCGGCTGTTTGCTCCTCTCAATCCATGGCAGAGAGGTCAAGGACCACCCTACCAGGCGTTTTTCTAAGGCAACCCACTGTCGAGACATCGCACCATGAAACCAGTCCACCATTCTCACCAGGATGGAGACAACATGGTACAGATGGAAATTAGGCAGGCCCACGCCCCCATGGTTCTTCGGCCTGGTCAGAACTTCATACAGTAGGCAGGGTCGAGAAGAACCCCAGACAAACCTCTGCAAACTCTTTTCAGTCTCACAAAAAAGGACCTGGGGAGAGAGAAAGGTATAACAGTTTCAGGAGTATATCCATCTTCAAGACATTTATCCTCCCGAACCACGACAGGCTGCGGGTCCTGTAGCCGCTCAAATCCTCACTAAGATGCTACATCATCGGTATGTAGTTCAGGGCATATAAAAGGGAGAGATCTGCCGATATCTTTATCCTAGGTAGGTCAAGGACGAAGCACACCATTTAAATGGGAGACACTCCTGCAACCTCAACTCCCTCTCCTGTGGGACACTGACATTGAGGATCTCTGATTTTGATAAACTCAATTTAAAATTACTGAATCTGCCGTAGATCTCAAATTCCTTGAGGACTGAGGGAACGGAGGCCTGTGGATTTGAAACAAACAATAATGGTACCTTTACACGCCGCTACTGGATGGTGGCAACAACCGGGTACATGAGAGAAATGTATCTTGCACCGCCAATTCAACCCGAGGTAGCGGCGTGTGAAGACGGTTGTAGCCACCCGCCAGTGGCGGCACCTGTTTCAGAGCACTGCCCTAAAACAGGTGGTTACCCAGCCGATGGTAGCGACATGTATCGGCGTGTAAAGAAGGAACCGAAGGGTTGTTTCTCCACCAGGCTATGTACTTGGTATGTACCTGGGGCGTGACACAGCCTCCGGGAAACCACCCCCCTTCAGCGATCATTGGAGGAAGCTCCTGCGTTACGATTGGTTGTTGCTGCATAGGGAGGCATATTTAAGGAGCTGACCAGTCACACTACACAATTGCTCGAGCGTCATGTATTAATCAGCCTCCTGCGCCTCCTGCGCTGGCTGGCCAATCATGATGTTATTGCATTGTCCTATCAGCGTACGAGTGTCTCGTAATCCACAATTGTTGCACGCCTATGTGTTGTCCCTGCTGCACCAGGTCCGCCCATATTAGCTTGTTGTAGCGGTGTGTAAATGAGGTAAGGTGCTCTGCAGAAGGTAACTTGAGACACCCGGTGGTGTATCCAGAGATAGATGTAACCTACTGTAGCCCACATTGTTGCGGCGTGTAAAGGTGGTGCGATTACCGTTTGCAACCGTTTGTGCGTGCTCGTGCACATGAAGTATCCGGTTGTTGCCACCATCCAGTAGCGGCGTGTAAAGGTACCATAAGAGATCGTCAGCGTATGACACCAATTTATATTGACTCTCCCGATCCCCAATTCCCTCTACATCCGGGTTACTCCTCAAAGCTACTGCCAAGTGCTTCATGACCAGGGCGTACAACAGCGGAGAGAGGGGGCACCCCTGTCTAGTGCCATTCTTGATGACAAGGGGGTCAGACAGCAGGCCATTACATCGCACTCTGGCCGAAGAGTCGGAATACAGTGCCATTATTTTGTCAACGAATAAGGGCCCCAGACAGATCTGCCCGAGCGTCTGTCGAAGAAAAGGCCAACTGACTCGGTCAAATGCCTTTTCTGCATCGACCAAAAGGATGCAGGCTGGTACCTTCTGTTTAAAAATTAGGGAAATCACCAAGATCCTTTAAGGAGTGTTATCACGGTCTTCTGTCCGAGGAATAAGACCAACCTGATCGTAAACTATCAGTCAAAGCAGAAAAGGAGAGAGTCTAGTTGCTAAAAGCTTAAAAAACTATTTATAATATCAATATTTATCAAAGAGATCGGATGATAGCTCGAACAGACCTAGAGATTTTTCCCAGCCATAGGAAGCACTGTCACTCATACATTCTTTTTGCTACGGAAGAGCTATGCATCAGGAGTAGTCTCGAATTTATGACATTTTCATAGGCCGCTATGCACCCATCATATGTTGAAAAGGTCTCCTTATGGCATAAAGTCAACTGGCATGCATGATCATACTGTATATTACATGGTATAGTAGAATGTATTCTTAAACAAACCACATCACTATTATATTATGAATTACGACCCTATAACATCAAACTAACATATACTAGTGCATCTCAATGAATAAGAATATCATCAGAAAGTTAATTTATTTCAGTAATTCAATACATAAAGTGAAACACATACAGTATATTAAAACTGTATACAGTTTAGAGATAACGAGTCTGGAGGGATTTACAGATTATGAAGTCCTCGCTGTTCCCTGGGGTCCTTCCCAGTCCCTGCCTCTCTATGCCGCCCCCTGCTTGTGATGTCAGCGCCGGAGCCCGCCCTGCTCCAGATTATGTTGTGTGCATACAGCAGGACCGGCTCAGGCGCTGATGTCACAGGCAGGAGGCAGCACAGAGAGGAAGGAGGCGGGGGAAGACAGCAGGGAACAGCGATGACTCCATACTCAGTAAGTCCCCCCGGACTCGTTATCTCTACATTTTATAAAGTGGTTTTTACAGGTTACAGTGTGGGTAGAAACATGGGAGACCCCTTCCCTGAATGGAGCAGACATGCTGCGTTCAATGGTGCTTTCAGTTTGGAAAGCACCGGGGAAGTGACAGGTCCTCTTTAAGACTAAGAATGAGAGATCTTTCCCCAAACATGTTCACCAATTTCAAATTCGGCACAAATATAGTAGATTCAGTTTGTGATCAGAAACACAAGCAATTTACAAAAAAAAACAGCGAACGCAACTTTGTTCGGTAACTGATCGTATAAAAAAAGCAATACTGTTTTTAAATGATGCTTTTCTTCTACCTTCTGACTGTGTAGCATAGCGGGTGGGACATCTTTGATAAGGAGAAATCAGTGGAGCGTTGGACTCCATTTTTTTTTCTGGCACTTTGTGTGGATGTTCCAGGCTGGCAGCCAATCAGAGTGCATAAAACATCCACAAGTTGTAGAACACAAGGGCTTGTGTCATTGGCTGCTTAAGTCACATGTTCCTAGGGATATAAGAAGCCACCATTTACAACTAGGGACAGTGCTGCTGCTGCGCCATTCTGCTCTGTCCTTCTCCATTCGTGCTACACAAAAAGCTAGCTACTCCCATCACTTTTTAGATAGAATGAGAGTGCGAGAGGGTCCATCCAGACATAGGTATTTTTTGCTGAGAACAACTGTGATTACCAAATCTATGTGCCTTACTAAAGCCAGGTTTTTTGCATAAAACAAGTGCCAATCTTTGTGCTTCCCCTAATAAATCTGTGCTGGCCTGAAACAAGTGATTGCGAAATCCTTCATTTTCCCTTTAAAAGGCTTTTATTTGCCTCAAAGCAGTCATTGACAAATCCTTCATTTTCTCCTAAAAAGGCCATATTTCAAGATAGGGTACATATACCAGGATGGGGGCTATATATTAGAATGGGGGCCATATACCAGAATGCTGGACTTATACCTGGTAACTTAACGTAATGTAACGTAACGTAACGTTTGTGCTGGTGTCTGCACCAAAATGCACAATTGTAATCTGCTTCGAGTAGAGAAGGAGGTTTTGAAAGATTTACTGTGAAGTTTACATTTGGCGCCAAAATAAACACACATTGAGCACATGGCAGGTCACTTCTGATCACTGGTTCTGTGACGGGCAGGAGTATTGAAGCACAAACCTGTTCTGGGAGCCCAGATGTTTCCCTGCACGTAGCTCTGGGAAGAAAACTGTCCCAATTTCAGCCTGCAGTTCTGGGGCAGACAGAGCGCAGCAATTAATCAACACCTCTGATGGGGCGACCTTCATTTGTCTTTCTGCTTAGGTTTCTACGGTCTGAACAAAGCAGAAAAAAGTAATTCATGTATTTGGCCAGAATAACTTTCAAGAACATTCACTGCCATTGATAGAAAGTGATTGATTGCAGTTATGTATTCCAAAGGGCATGCACTCAAATATTAAAATGACGGGGCCAAAAATATTTCCTGGCCATTTTGACGTTTTGTGTACACTTATGTCCAATATGCTTTTTCTTCATGTGTTTTTTTGTGTTGCTCCATTACACACAGGAAATAAATGTGTGTATGACAAAACATGTGATTGCAGTAATTTTCTGGAAAAATTTCAAGGGTACCAACACTTTTGTCCATGACTCTATATGATCTCAGCACAGAAACATTTTGTTTAGACCCTGGTGGACCTATCTAGGCTCATAGAAGACCCTGATGGACCTAACTAGGTTTGGAGAAGTCCCTGGTGGACCTATCTAGGTTTGGAGAAGACTGGTAGACCTATCTAAGCTTGGAGAAGAACCTGGTAGACCTATCTAAGCTTGGAGAAGAACCTGGTAGACCTATCTAGGTTTGGAGAAGACTCTGGTAGACCTATCTAAGCTTGGAGAAGAACCTGGTGGACCTATCTAGGCTTGGATAAGACCCCAGTTTTGTTTAAAGCACATCCAATTTTGAAAATAATTATTATTCCAAGATCTATTGATTTAAAATCAATATTGGTTCTAGGAAAAACCCTTTTAATAGATTCGACATACTGTATTAAGAAGGTGTACCTTCCAATGCCCATTATCTCCCCGCAACCTGATTGTGGGGTGCCAATGCCATTGTCATGGCAGCCAGGGAGACTATTGAAGGCCACTGTATCTGCCACGTTTGTGCACCTATGGCTGGGCTTTATAGGAGATGGGTGACTTTACAATGTCATGGTTGGTATATGTGCACATATTGGCCAATTTGTGCGCCAAGTACCTTACTATTAGTATAGTCTATATTAAAGTAATGAATTCACGTATTCAATGGTTTGATGTCTCTCCCTTGCCACAGACAGTGGCTCCTGTACTTTCTGGTACCTATTAGTGCAATCACAGCAGCTTGGACCTGTTCACATTTGCACCATTTTGTTAGGAGGTGCTGGTCTGACTTGTTTTATTTTTATATATGCATATATATGTGTGTTTTTTTAGTTATTATTTAATTTAATATACTAACAATATGGGCGCACACCTCTATGGTGGGTGCTAGCATGAAAATATATAATACTTACTATACGGAGATCTGCTGCACACCAGCACTTCATGTCTTTAAAGGAAAAACCAAAATGGCTAACGTATTATTGTATTATGTGAACAGGAACTAAGATCATATTGGAAAGCTACTGAAAGCTATCTAGGATTAAATGTGAAAAATTGGTTAATGTGATGGCCATGACATTGTAAGCCCAGTAACCGCTATCAAGGTTTTTTCACTCTACTGGGTCCGATTTAAAACCTCATGTCTGCAGTCTGGATATGTGTATGGGATAATGCCCTGTGTGCAATTAAAATCCTGCTTATAAAGGAAGTGTTCAGGACTATGTGTAGATTCTCCCAGCAGCTACTGGGTGGGGGAGGGTGCTGCATCCAAAAAAGACTATATATACTAACAATCTTAGATAGCTTTCAGTAGCTTTCCAATATGATCTTGGTTCCTGTTCACATAATACAATAATACGTTAGCCATTTTGGTTTTTCCTTTAAAGACATGAAGTGCTGGTGTGCAGCAGATCTCCGTTTAGTAAGTATTATATATTTTCATGCTAGCACCCACTACTAGAGGTGTGCGCCCATATTGTTAGTATATATAGTCTTTTTTGGATGCAGCACCCTCCCCCACCCAGTAGCTGCTGCGAGAATCTACACATAGTCCTGAACACTTTCTTTATAAGCTGGATTTTAATTGCACATAGGGCATTATCCCATACACATATCCAGACTGCAGACATGAGGTTTTAGATAGGACCCAGTAGAGTGAAAAAATCTTGATAGCGGTTACTGGGCTTACAATGCCATAGCCATCACATTAACCAATTTTTCACTGGCGCACTTCCAGTGGCGGGTTGCAGGGTGAGTGGGCTGTGGGGAGAGTGAGGTGAGTTGGGTGAGCGGGTTGTGGGGTGAGAGCAGGTTGAGTGGGGTGAAAGCAGGTCCTGTAGGTGACTTTGGGCTTATCGGCAGTGGGTGAGGGGATACCTGGCATCAGGCTGCAGCGATCGGTATGTGGGTGGATGTTTTTGGGTGGTGTCGGTGTGGACTATCGTCAGTACCGCTGGTGGTCCCATACTGCTAGCGGATGCCATATTTGAACACCCATCACTTGGGTGTTCAAATATGGTGCCGCAACTACCCTGTTTCCCCGAAAATAAGAAACCCTCTTATATTACTTTTTGCTCCAATAAATGCACTACGTCTTATTTTCAGGATATGTCTTATTTTTCCATCATCCCCTTGCAATCCCCAATACTGTCATGCTGCCCCCAATATCCCCATCTTCCCTTTGCAGCCCCCAATAGTCCCATGCAATATTCCCCCCATCCTATTTTAGGGGGAACAGGGTAGTGCTGGCCAATCGCGTGATAGGAGGACATGTTTACACAGGAAGTGGATGACAGATGCCACAAGGTGAGTATATTATAGATAATGAATGTGCATATATATATATATATATATATATATATATATATATTCAATCTCAAAAGTAATATAACAAATGGCTTTCAGAATTACAATAAAAATCCCCAGTCAAAGAATTATTCTCCATGCTATAAGTTCCTTTAGCACATGTCAAATCACATTTACAAACAATGGAGAGCACTGAATAATTCAGTCCCCATTGTGTAATGTATTTTCATTTATTTAATCTTCCTATGCACTTAGAATAAAAGCGAAGCAAAATATTCCCATCGGAGTATCCCAGCGACTCTGGCAAACACTCGCATGCATGGTCGGCTCCATGCTGTAATGTCATCGCCAATCCTTACATGCAATGCTGCAATAGTACTTGACTTTCTGGGGTTATTTGTGTTATGTCTTTGTGGCATTATTTCACACTTTGACGTGTTTTGGGGGGTCCCTGGTGTTTTCAAATGCAGCATCCTGTGGGTGTAGTTTTTTTTTTTATATACTTTCCAAATGAATACACTGTGGGACAACACCGAAAACAAAGGCACAAAAATAAAAATGCTTGTAAAGCAAGGTGAATGTCATGGCGTGTAAAGACAGTAGAAGTGTGTAGACCGTGTCTGGTATTGCGGCATTCATTCAAGTTGTTCGAGCCGAGGTTTCTCAGATTCAGGGAGACCTTAACCACATAGCCTGCACCCCCCTACACGGGGAACTTCTGTGTTGCCTTTATTCTTTATACTAGTGGATAAACCTGAGCGGCACATGTATGGAGTGCTGGAGGAGCCTGGAGAAAACATAATGCTAAGAACCGCTAGGGAAAAATTAAGCTGTTGAGTGGAGAACTAAGCTGTATGTATCCTTTAAAGTGTGTGAACTTGACACGGGGTGGTACAGCGGTAAGGGAATCAGGAGGCAAGGTGGTAAGGTGGGCAAGCATGTTCAGGGGAGCTAGTCTGGCCCTAGACTTGGGGTACCTGATTAGCCCTGTTCCCGAAGGTACCTCTGAAGTTGAGGAGTTTCAAGCCTGCAACTCCGCTCCTGATGAGCCCTATGTTAAGAGCCCCTACCTCCACCCACGGACCAGGAAAATCCAGCAGCTTCAAATGAAAGTCAACAGCAGCAACAGCACATCTCAGCAGAGCACGGCTTCACAGCACAGGTCCTAGAATTGAATGAACTAATTCTGTGACATCTGGTGGAGGGAAGCAGAACTACTTAAGGCTGAGGAGGTGGAGAGCAATAAGCTCAAACACATCCCTCACCACCGCCTGAGCTATGACTCACTCCTCATCTGCAGAGCTGCCCACCGCACATTCAACAGCAGACTAAGGCTACACTCATGCGTTTTTGGTCTGTTTTTGCTTATCAATTTTTGTAGCCAAGACCAGGAGTGGAACAATAAGAGGAAAAGTATAATGGAAACACATCACCACTTCTGTATTTATCACTCATTCCTGGTTTTGGCTACTGTCACGAGGTCCTTCTCCGGTATCTCACAATCAATAGAGTGAGAGATGCATGAATAGCCGAAGAACCTTTATTGCTTGAAAAACATAAAAATCCATTAAACAATCCATCAGAATACTGTATAGCCAGGTAATCCAGGTGACTCTCCCATGCCTCTGGAGAGCTCACCTCGGCTTCAGCGTCCCACGCAAAAAGCTGAATCGCACTGTCCACAGAAAGACTCAAATCTTACTCCCTCTCCTTTCCCAACCACCTCCCAATATCCAAAACCAGGTCTACTGACACACTCCAGGGGGGCAAGTACACACATTGGCAGGCAGAGGACTAGAATGACCAAGTAAGGACATGTCCACAGTAATTCAATTATCAGACTCTCTGGAGTGTAATGAGTACACAGTAAGTGGTGAAGGGCTGAATATACATTATAGCAACAACAAAGCACTTGTAAAATCCAGTAAAATATAACTCACCATATCCACTATCATAGCTACAAAAACTGATGAGCAAAAACAGACCAACAAAGCACAGTGTGAATGTAGCCTAAGGAAAAGAAAAAAAAAATAGCACAGCAGCAACACTCCTGAACTGTAAAGGCGGTATATATGTGACACTTGTGCCTCCACTAAGCCAAAAATTAAACCATCAATCTTTATTACATTGCAAAGTAAAAGTGATTCTTACTTTCATAAGGGGTGCAAACATACCATCCGCCGGGAAACAGTACAGTTGAAATCTCACTGTCAAGTTGTGAGGGGCGGTAGTTGTTGGTGAGGGTTTGATTCAGGAGGACGCCCCGACAAACTACTTGTAAATCATGGTCTTGGCTGGGTGTGTGGACTTGTGTCCTGTAGGCCGTACACCTGCACAGGCAGAATGTTGCTTTTAGCTAACCAGGACATAAAAAAAGACAGTTCAGCCTCTCACATAAACCACCAGTCCATTTTAACCATAATAGTTTACTTAGCAGTCCTTCAATAACAACTTCACACTTGAGACAGCAGACAGGTAACTGTAAGACAGTTCTAGTTCTACAGCACGTCTTCAGGCACAGTTCTACGTTCCACTGGGTTGTTCCAGTTGTGCTTGGTCCTGCAAGTCCCAGGACAACCCAGCTCAATCTGGGACAGTCACTATCCCATTTCCGTGGCTCCATATCTCTTCTCCTCGTAGAGGTTGGGGTACAGGGGGTCTGACCACTTAGGCGAGAGTAGAGCATCATGTTCCCAGACATTTCCATTTCTACATCTCTTCTCCTCATAGAGGAGTGGTGTAAGGGATTTGCCATAGTGTCAGTGAAGAACCTAGTGCTCGCACATGCTTGAGGAGAATCCACCTAGGAAAGATGACTCTGTTCACATACTAGTCCTGACCCTTTAACGCTTAGGCTTCAGGCCATATTGCAAAAGTCCCAACCTCTGGACCCTCTCTGCTTGGGGCCACCTTGTTGGAGATATTTGGTCTTCAGCTTCGATTGTGTCTCTCAGTGTCATTCTCGGTTAGCACCTTAAGATCACATTATCTCTATCCAGTGTCCATTCTCCTTTCTCCTTTTTCTTAGTTGCCACGAGTCACCCACTGCATACGGTCTTGACAACCTCTCAAACCATAGATGTGCTCTAGTCACAAGCGGGGCTATGTGAAGTCCTGCAGGAAACCGTCACTTTCCCTACAGACTAACCCCTCCCACTGTGGGCTAGTCCCAACTCCTAACTATTACTTGCAACTTCAAATAACATTACTGTACATTACACATATAAAAGTGCTACAGATTACACATGAAAACATCATAATACATTAGTGACAAAGATGCAGGACACAATTCACATGACAATACAAAAGTGCGATTGGTGCCTTCAGGGAGGAATGCAACTGGAAGTCCACCTCCTTATATCACCCTCAATTATTTCACTGTTGGAAGCATGGCACTCCACCAGCACCATGATGTAAGACAGATTTTACATAGCATCACACCAATACCACCAGCCCTTACCCATACCATCCAATCATTACAGCAGACATGGGCGGCAAACCAACCAAAAACACTGTTGTCTAAATCTGCCCTATTTCTATACTATTTCCGGAATAAAGGTATATCTCGTGTTCTACAGTAATACAACCACTGTCCTAGCTCATGAAGACTTGAGTGATGCCCAAAGTGATCTCTCTGGTGAATAATGGTCATTTCTTTTATTTGTTAGCAAAGAGTCATTATTTTTTCCAGTAAATGTTGTATTGACCTGATGAATGATGTGACTGGTACCCACTGTGCCATCTAAAAAAGTCTCTAGACCATTGACTCATATTGCCACACAGTCATAGGACTGAAATATGTAAAACATTTGTACTTCAGACCTAAGATGAATATCTATCCCATTTTAATCTAAATGAGTGAAAAATGATTTCCTACTTAATTTGTCAGACATGTGAATGACCACACTGCTGACACTTATGGCAGGGCGATGGCACAAGGGCCACAATGTTCCATTGCGGTGGCCAGAGGTTTGGCCTCTGCATTTGGTTTCAGCCTTTCCAAAAGGTTGGGACATGTTTGACGTTTTCACTGTTGTCCATGTGGGCGTTGAGTTAACTTATCAATAAACTTATTTAACTTATCAATAATATTTACCAATACTTATCAATAAAAATTATCAAAATAATTGAACTTATCAATAAAACGAATTGGAAGAAGCGCTTAGTTGAACAATTCTTTCCTCGTAGACCAAAAATGAGCTCAACAGAAGGTCTGCTGAATCGGCCTCAGGCTGGAGGGGGAGCAGGATTTCGTAAAGGCTTTCTGACCCTTTGTTTCAGCCATCAGCGGGAATTTCGGCCTCCAGACCTCGTCCCCCAACAATCAAAGCTTCTGACCTGTGAACAGTTTTGTAAAGGTTTACTTACTCTTAAGGTGCCGTCACACCTGGCGACGTCGCTAGCGACATCGCCGAAAAAGTGACGTATCAGCGATGTCGCTAGCGACGTTGCGCTGTGTAAACGAGCGGCGCGACCGCGTTTTATCGCCGGTCGCAGGTTGACAAGTTTACGGGAAGAACCGTAAACCTGTCAACCGGCGACCTGCGATAAGGCTGGATCGCGCCGTGTGACATCGCCAGAGCGATGTCGGTGGCGATCCAGCCTATACCGCAGCGTTGCTGCGGATCGCTCGCTGGGCTGAGCCCAGCCCAGTGAGCGATGTCACCGCCCGCATCGCTGCGGTGTCGCCGGCCGCAGCGATGCTGTGTGACAGCTGGCCAGCGATGTCGGAAGCGAGCAGGCACCCGCGCATCGCTTCCGACATCGCTGGCCAGATCGTGCTGTGTGACGGCACCATTATGAAGCTCTGTTTTTCTGATAGAGTTTCAAATTCTCCACGCTGACATTTTGATATATTTGCCGATTTGTACCTTGAGGTCACGGAGACTTTATTTTAGTATTTCCCTCCCCCCCTCCCCGCCCTAGGAGAGCCATGACTTGTTAATTTTCCCATCAACATAACAGTATGAGAGCTTGTATTTTTGGTGGAATGAGGTGAATTCTTTATACTCCAATATGGTGCCATTAACTGGTATGCTAGAATAAAAACCTTTTCTTTTTTTTTTTGGGAGGGAGGGGTGGGGGGGTGGAGGCCAGTTGAAAATAAATTCCCACTTTTTTATTATTGTGCCATTTAATCCATTGCACTTTACATGTGAAAATAGGTTTACATATAAAACAAGAAGTGCAGTATTCATAAATAATGCAAGGCACACACAGATACAGGAGGGGAGAGGACCCTGCCCACAAGGGCTCACAGTCTACAAGGGATGGGTGAGGATACAGTAGGTGAGGACAGAGGACCCTGCCTATAAGGGCTCATAGTTTACAAGGGATGAGAGCTAACATAGTAGGAGAGGAGAGAGACCCTACCCGTGAGGGCTTACAGTCTACAAGGGATGGGTGAGGATTCAGTAGAAGAGGAGAGAGGACCCTGCTTACGAGGGCTCACAGTCTACAAGGGATGAGAGAGGATATAGTAGGAGAGGAGAGAGAACCCTCCCCACAAGGGCTCACAGTCTACAAAGGATGAGAGAGGATATAGTAGGAGAGGAGAGAGGACCCTGCCTATGAGGGCTCACAGTCTACAAGGGATGGGTGAGGATACAGTAGGAGAAGAGAGAGGACCATGCCCATGAGGGCTCACAGTCTAGAAGGGATGGGTGAGGATACAGTAGATGAGGACAGAGGACCCTGACCGTGAAGGCTCACAGTTTACAATGGGGGAGAGACAATATAGTAAGAGAGGATAGAGACCTTACCCATGAGGGCTCACAGTCTACAAGGGATGGATGGGGATTCAGTAGGGGAAGGGAGAGGACCCTGCCCACGAGGACTCACAGTCTACAAGTGATGGCTGAGAATAAAGCAGAGAGCACCCTCAGTTTTACAGTACTGATTAATATGATTATGACAATACAAATTATGTTTTGGAGATGGCACATCTCGGGGCCTTCATTAGGCTCTATACAAGGCCTCTGACCCCATTGTAAGAGGTCCCAATTGGGTGATACAGAAACACAACAAGATTATACTTCCAGGATCAGAGTTATAATTCTGGCCATTGAGGCTAAGTGTTAAATGTCATAAATATTATTATTATTATTATTAATATTTATTCACTTATTTATCCCTGTACTCTACATTTCCTCTGGTTTGTATACTGACAGTGTGTATTGACCATCTGCAGTCACCACTAGGGGGAGCTGGATAACACAGTATGCAGTAGGTAGGTTCCTAACTCCCCCTAGTGGTCACCCTTGGTAGCCAGAATTTTATTATGTATCTGTTTACACGAGGGTTTAAAGCTCTGTATCTGAAATGAAGCTCTGATTGCTATAAACATATATTAAATAGAATTTTTTTTAATGATGTGATGATATAAAAATTGAGTTTTGCAATAATATTTCTATTCCTAACGTAAAACAAGACAGTGTGCACCAAGTATCTTTTCAGTGAACAGCAACCCTGCTATTTATATCTCCATTATAATGAACCCAGCATGCAGAGCGCAATCCTCCTTTCCTAATGTTACTTTCACATATTCCTTCCTGACCGACTTGCCCTCTTTTGTTTAAATATAGCACAACACCTGTAGTCATTAACGTGATACCTAATTATGCTTCAATGGAACTGAAAAATCCAGCAATTTGATCTTCACTTGGGTAAATATGTTTATCATGATCTGAAGCTTACACTTTCTGGCAATGCAATGCTAATGATAGGAGGGTGGGGGATGTCCTTGTACATTGCTGTGGTTGGGTCAGTTGCTCATTTTGCGCTGGTTAGCACAGATTGTCAGTCCATAAGGGTTCTAAAAGTCATTATGTGAGTCTATTCATTTCAATGAGAGTTAGAGTATTAATAATGATGAGCAAGCACTACCAGGCTCGGGTACTCGAGTCGTGCCCGTCCAAGCCTGCTTGTTTCGAGTACTGAGCACTTGAGGATGGTAATGCTCGCTCATCACTAAGGATGACAAATAGACTGAATTTACAAGATTGGATGAAGAGCTTGGAACATGAAATTTATGGATCATAACTTTGGGCAGGGCCGGCGTCAGCACCTGGCGCACCCGGGGAAGTGCCGGGGCCCGGACTGCTGGGAGAGGGCCCACTGGACCCCTGAGTGCTAAGGCTAGGGTCACACTTGCGTTGTGATCCTAGCCTGACGCAAGCGCTAAATACTTAGAAATTTCCGCTGCAGCGCAAAGCATTTAATGTGGTTGGCAAGGTAAACAGTGGGTTTCTATGGGCTTCGTTGTCTGGCAGCGCATAGCATTAAACGCTATGCGCTGCAGTGGAAATTTCTAAGTATTTAGCACTTGTGTCAGGCTATGGTCACAACACAAGTGTGACCCTAGCCTAACAGGGGCCCCTGAACGCTACCCCCACACCTCATCTTCAGGGGCCCCTGAGCACTGCCCCCACAGCAGCATCCGCTGATCTCAGACTCAGCCTGTAATGTAGTGAGATCTGCAGCCACTCTATTTCATGTATCGCCACACACACAGGAAATAGAGCAGCTGCAGCTCTCACTACATTACAGGCTGAGTCTGAGATCAGCGGCTGCTGATGTGGGGGCAGTGCTTAGGAGCCCCCTGGTGTGGGGGCAGCACTGAGGCCCCCCCCAGTGTGGCAGCACTCAGGGGCCCCCAAGGGTGAAGTGTGGGGGCAGCGCTCAGGGGCCCCCAAGGGTGAAGTGTGGGGGCAGCGATCAGGGGCCCCCAAAGGTGAGGTGTGGGGCAGCACTCAGGGGCCCTGTCAGGGAAAAATTACACAGGGGGATGATACAGCGTGCAGGAAGGGGGAGACAGCATGCAGTGGGGAGACAGCGTGCAGGGGAGAGACAGCGTGCAGGGGGAAGACAGCGTGCAGGAGGGAAGACAGCGTGCTGGGGGAGACACATCATACAGGGGAAGGAACAGGCACAGGGGAAGATAGCATACAGGTGGAGACAGGTGCAGTGGAGAGACACAGTGTGCAGGGGGGAGACAAGCACGCAGGGGGAGATAGGTGTGCAGGGGGATATAGGTGCGCAGAGGGGACACAGCACACAAGAAGGAGACAGGCACCGGGGGAGACAGGTGTAGGGGAGAGACACAGCGCACAGGGAAGGGAACAAGCACAGGTAAGAGACAGGCTCAAGGGGGAGACAGAGACAGCGCATAATGGGAACAGACTGTATTCCGGATCCAATTTAGCACGAATCTGAACTGAGCACTAGGTTTACCATTGTAACAAAATCCTATTTAAAAAACTGAAAGGGGCCACTGCATTGCTCCTAGACATGGAGACCCATCTTTCTGGGGCCAATCAGATATTGATGTCTTATCCTAACGATTGATCATGGTTTATCAAATGTAAAACCTCCTCCAAACATTGGACAAATGCCCCCTTGTTGTACTTGAAGGAAGACTCTGTGGACCGAGTATTATGGAACCAGCTCTTCTGTTATTTTTTCCTATAATTGCAGTGAAAGTTGATGAAGGATATTTCCATTAATTATAGTTTTCTCATTTTTCTTACATAAGAGATGGTTGAGTGAGCATTATGGTATCTAATTAATTCAATCAGCTATGGGGCATTGAGAAATCCTCCAACACAAAACAGTTTATTTGATTTGATTATGATCATGGAATTGCATATTTTTGTGTTCCTAGAAGACGTCTTGTTGAAACTAAGGGCCAAGTCTCGCTCTCGGGCATCTCCTTAGAAGTGTAAATGAGGGCGGACTGGGTTGTAAAAGAGGAATTCTCCTCGCTCGGTATCTACATGAATTATATCAGGATCATTTGTCGAAATGGATTGAATTAAATGCACAATTCTAGAAAAGAAAGATGAGATTCCTCTAGAAACAGCACCACATGTTGGCCGAGACCGAGATCACAGTGATGTAGAGGATCCGATGGTGGGTCTCATAATAATTGCTAATCAGAAGCTCCAACTATTGCAAATCTTTAATAACAGTCTTTATTTATAGACCAAATGGGCTTTTGGGGCCCCCTAGGCTCCAGGGCCCGGGTGCAATTGCAACCCCTGCACCTTTTGACGTTACGCCCCTGTTGGTAGCAGATCCTTATGGCCAACTTTACTTCTTGAAGTTGGATAGAGCCTTAAACTTTCCAGGGTCAGCTATGCCCAGGTTTCAGCTGGCTGTTGACCATGGGTTTTGTACGGTGAAGACATGTTCCCTTTTTCCTCCTCTTCTCCCAGTGGCATCACTAGTAATGTTAGAGTGATATATCGGGCTACTAATTGGCTTTATACTGCATGAATCCTTGCAAAATAATAAACAGTGCTAATTGATATATACTCAACATATGGAAGCCAATAATGACCATGGGAAATTATCAGCATAGACGTTAATGATAGCGAAAATCGTTTGCATATCGGAGTTTATCAATAGCATCTTCTCGTTCTTAGTTAATTAGTTGCAGTATCTGCTGATCCTTAGTGACCCTGCACACAGAGAATCATGTGCAAAACTTGCAAAAGCAGCAATGAAAGATGGAACACCTGAATAAAGCTTATCGGACACTTGGGGCTGTCTATTATTACTTAAAGGGGTCAACAAGGTTTTGAAAAATCTAATAGAAATTAGTTTATTTCATGCTAACACACTTCCTTAACCTAGCCCAGGCTTTTTATACAAATATAATGCCCCTAGAGAAGCCCATCAGTTTTTCCATGCAGTAAGGGACCACTTTCATGGCTCCAAACAATATGATGTCACCACAGTACATTCCCCCCACACATAGTATGATGTCTTCACAGTACATTCCCCCACACACAGTATGATGTCCTCACAGTACATTCCCCCCACACACAGTATGATGTCCTCACAGTACATTCCTCCACACACACAGTATGATGTCCTCACAGTACATTCCCCCACACACAGTATCATGTCCTCACAGTACATTCCCCCCACACACAGTATGATGTCCTCACAGTACATTCCCCCCACACACAGTATGATGTCCTCACAGTACATTCCCCCACACACAGTATGATGTCCTCACAGTACATTCCCCCACACACAGTATTATGTCCTCACAGTACATTCCCCCACACACAGTATGATGTCCTCACAGTACATTCCTCCACACACACAGTATGATGTCCTCACAGTACATTCCCCCACACACAGTATCATGTCCTCACAGTACATTCCCCCCACACACAGTATGATGTCCTCACAGTACATTCCCCCCACACACAGTATGATGTCCTCACAGTACATTCCCCCACACACAGTATGTCCTCACAGTACATTCTCCCACACACAGTATGATGTCTTCACAGTACATTCCCCCACACACAGTATCATGTCCTCACAGTACATTCCCCCACACACAGTATCATGTCCTCACAGTACATTCCCCCACACAGTATGATGTCCTCACAGTACATTCCCCCACACACAGTATCATGTCCTCACAGTACATTCCCCACACACAGTATAATGTCCTCACAGTACATTCCCCCACACACAGTATGACGTCCTCACAGTACATTCCCCCCCACACACAGTATGATGTCCTCACAGTACATTCCCCCACACACAGTATGATGTCCTCACAGTACATTCCCCCACACACAGTATGATGTCCTCACAGTACATTCCCCCCCACACAGTATGATGTCCTCACAGTACATTCCCCCAATACAGTATGATGTCCTCACAGTACATTCCCCCACACACAGTATGTCCTCACAGTATATTCCCCCACACACAGTATGATGTCACCACTGTACATTCCCCCAATACAGTATGATGTCCTCACAGTACATTCCCCCACACACAGTATCATGTCCTCACAGTACATTCCCCCACACACAGTATAATGTCCTCACAGTACGTTCCCCCCCACACACAGTATGATGTCCTCACAGTACATCCCCCCACACACAGTATGATGTCCTCACAGTACATTCCCCCCACACACAGTATGATGTCCCCACAGTACATTCCCCCACACACAGTATGATATCCTCACAGTACATTCCCCCCACACACAGTATAATGTCCTCACAGTACATCCCCCCACACACACAGTATGATGTCCTCACAGTACATCCACCCACACACAGTATGATGTCCTCACAGTACATTCCCCCCACACACAGTATGATGTCCTCACAGTACATTCCCCCACACACAGTATGATATCCTCACAGTACATTCTCCCCAATACAGTATGATGTCCTCACAGTACATTCCCCCCACACACAGTATGATGTCCTCACAGGACATTCCCCACACACACAGTATGATGTCCTCACAGTACATTCCCCCACACACAGTATGATGTCCCCACAGTACATTCCCCCACACACAGTATGTCCTCACAGTACATTCCCCCACACACAGTATAATGTTCTCACAGTACATTCCCCCACACACAGTATGATGTCTTCACAGTACATTTCCCCACACATGCAGTATGATGTCCTCACAGTACATTCCTCCACACACAGTATGATGTCCTCACAGTACATTCCCCCACACACAGTATGATGTCCTCATAGTACATTCCCCACACACAGTATGATGTCCTCACAGTACATTCCCCCACACATAGTATGATGTCCTCACAGTACATTCCCCCACACACAGTATAATGTCCTCACAGTACATTCCCCCACACACAGTATGATGTCCTCACAGTACATTCCCCCCACACACAGTATAATGTCCTCACAGTACATTCCCCCATACACAGTATCATGTCCTCACAGTACATTCCCCCCACTCACAGTATGATGTCCCCACAGTACATTCCCCCACACACAGTATGATGTCCTCACAGTACATTCCCCCACACACAGTATGATGTCCTCACAGTACATTCCCCCACAAACAGTATGATGTCCTCACTGTACATTTCCCCACACACAGTATCATGTCCTCACAGTACATTTCCCCCACACACAGTATAATCTCCTCACAGTACATTCCCCCACACATAGTATGATGTCCCCACAATACATTTCCCACACACAGTATGATGTCCTCACAGTACATTCCCCCACACACAGTATGTCCTCACAGTACATTCCCCCACACACAGTATGATGTCCTCACAGTACATTCCCCCACACACAGTATGATGTCCTCACAGTACATTCCCCCCACACACAGTATGATGTCCTCACAGTACATTCCCCCACACACAGTATGATGTCCTCACAGTACATTCCCCCCACACACAGTATGATGTCCTCACAGTACATTCCCCCCACACAGTATGATGTTCTCACAGTACATTCCCCCCCCCACACAGTATGATGATCTCACAGTACATTCCCCGACACACAGTATGATGTCCTCATAGTACATTCCCCCACACACAGTATGATGTCCTCACAGTACATTTCCCCACACACAGTATGATGTCCTCACAGTACATTCCCCCACACACAGTATGATGTCCTCACAGTACATTTCCCCACACACAATATGATGTCCTCACAGTACATTCCCCCCACACACAGTATGATGTCCTCACAGTACATTCCCCCCCACACAGTATAATGTCCTCACAGTACATTCCTCCACACACAGTATGATGTCCTCACAGTACATTCCCCCACACTCAGTATGATGTCCTCACAGTACATTCCCCCCCACACAGTATAATGTCCTCACAGTACATTCCCCCACACACAGTATGATGTCCTCACAGTACATTCCCACACACACACAGTATGATGTCCTCACAGTACATTCCCCCCACACACAGTATGATGTCCTCACAGTACATTCCTCCGCACACAGTATGATGTCCTCACAGTACATTCCCCCCACACACAGTATGATGTCCTCACAGTACATTCCCCCCACACACAGTATGATGTCCTCACAGTACATTTCCACACACACACAGTATGATGTCCTCACAGTACATTCCCCCCACACACAGTATGATGTCCTCACAGTACATTCCCCCCCACACACAGTATAATGTCCTCACAGTACATTCCCCCACACACAGTATGATGTTTCCACCTTTAGGAACATTTTTTCTTCTCAAATGCATGTTAACTAAGCCTCTGTCAGTGTATCCACTATGATGATCTGTCAGGAAGTTTGTAACTTCTTTATTTTTATTTCTCTGAGTTCCTTTCAGCTGGCCACGAGCAAAATTACAGTTGAATGTGCAGAGAAATAAAGAGTCAAGTGGTACGAAATTAATTGAATCCCATTAGCGAAGATCGTTTGTGTCTGGAGCCAAGGGTCGGGGTACTCGGAGCTAGGGCGTACTGGTACGGGGATGTCACGGGTGGTCGGTGCCCGAGTCCGTGTCCTTGAGCAAACAATGAAAAGGGGAAAAATAATAAAATAAAGTTGTTTGTGACGCCACCTGTAGGTCTGGTGATGGCACCGGCGCTGCTGGAACCTCCAGGGTGATGTGCGGCAGCAAAATGTCGTAGCCATCTACAGGTAGGGCTGAGTCCCCGGAATGGTGGAAAAGGACAGCATACGCACTGTGGAGCAAAGCAAGTAAATCACAGTTCTCTGAGAAGAAGCACAGACACGTTTCTCACTCTGAACGGACACTTTACTATAGTAATCTGCAGGTTTACAGGGTAATGCAGATCTTTCAGCTAAGGTAGTGGACCAGGTGGTTTTGGTAGTGAGCAGTGTCCCTCCGAAGCTCCACTAGTGTTCCTTCTCTATCTCTTTCTCTGTGTCCTATGTTGGTGCTGCCCTACACAGATCCCGCTTACTACCAGCCTGTAGGGGGATGATGAGTCATCCCCACTGTGCCCTGAAGGGCGCTCAACACTACTTGGTACTTCTGGTGGAGACCCTGCTTGATTTGGGCGGTTGGATCGTACCCCTAGAAAGCTATCAACCACGCCGGTAATTTGCTGTTCAGGGATGGACCTCTGATCCATTTCGGAGCCGGTACCCCGCTTCGGACTGGGCCATGGTATTTGGTTACCCTCTATCTCTGCCCCTTTCTCTTCTGGGTCACTAGGTTGAGATGCCCTCCCCGTTACTTCTCCTCTGCTGTTCTGTTCTCTTCACTCTCTGTTCTACTTCTGACCACTGTTCTTCTGCTGCTCTTCACTGGCTGTTCCTACTTTCTCTACTCACTATATAACTTAGGTCTCCTCCCACCAGGATCGGTTACCCTAGTAACGGGCGTCTGATTGGTCCCCTATCACTAGGTGTGTGTGTGTGTGGTGCTGGAGCTCCAGGCTTCTACTTCTCCTTACCATAACAAAGCATAGTGCACCTTCTGTTAGGGGTTCAGTACCCTTTTGTAGCGCGCTGATTAGCGGGGTGCCACATTTGTAGCTCCAAATACTTGCATTCAAGAGGAAAAAATAATTGTCCCTAAAAGTGGATAACCCCCTTAAGAAACATAAGGCGCGCCTGTGATCGGCAAATTGTGGGACTTTTCCAATAATCCAAGAACTAGTTTTTAACCTGTGCCGACCCTGTTGATTAATAATATGTCATACTGCAGTGGCGCACACGTGGCTTTATCCTTATGGTATTTTACATTTTTTTTATTTTTATTTTCTTCATATCATCAGTAACAAGCTTCTCTTTAGCGCCGGGATCGATCACCTTAATTTCAAGCTTCATTAAATCTCCAATTTTGCCGAGTGAAAGAAAACGGGTTTGTACGTGGCGAGAATCTCCAGTGTATATACCTGATACAGATCAAACCAATATCTGAATTACATAATTATAGCGGCAACAGAGTCCTTTGTCTCTGACAAGTGAAAATCTAGGGTATGGATTAAAAAAGTGGTTTATAAAAAAAAAATCAACAATTAACGCACTGTCTGTGTCTCCAGTCTATGTCTGATATAGGGATTGAACGTCTTTAAAATTAAAGAATAAACATTGATTTAATTTTCATGTCATAAATCAATAGAACACGTGAAGAGAAGCAACTTTGTAATATATCTTATTGGAGAAATCTGCTTCTTTCTCCTCCTAGATTGATCTATCCAGGGTTTCCATCAGGATTGACTCAGTTGAGAAGGGACCCAGTGACTGGCGGCAAATGGGGGGGGCCCACGTATGTTGACAGGGCCACAGTCAGCACCCTGCACACCTGGGAAAGTGCTGGTGCCCTGGACAGCGGGAAGGGGGGGCCCGCTCACCCTCAAGAACAGCCAGCCCAGCAGCAGCTGAGTGGGCGCGCCAAGTCCACATGGCTAATTTCCATGCAATGTGCTTCAGGTGCATCTCATGCAAATTAGCCATGTGGTGGCGCCAGGGGAAGTGGTGTCTCATCCTTGGTCGACTACAGCAGCATGATGATGTCATCACGCCGAGCCAGCATCTGTCCCCACACATGATGGCTGATTTATTCAGCCATTATGTGCCTCTAACAGCCGCGGGTGGATCGGGGGTGGACCTGTTAAATTCTACTATCAACCTCTGACAGCAGGATTTAACACGCGCCAGCAGGGGGAATCTCATTCCCATCTCACATCGGCGCACCCATGACATGTTCGCGGGGCACAGATGGGTTGTCACGACAGCTGCCCGTGGGTCAGCTGATGACACCAGTGTCTGTCATCACAATCCTCCTGTGAACTCTGAGAGACGCCATTCATAGGAGATTGTGATTTCTGCAATACATAACAGTGCTCATGCACTTATCTAAACATTAGCGCATTGTCACATCTTCTTAACACGCTTTACGTAGGGGTTTCCTCTAAGACGCTCACTTGCTATGATAATCATGGAAGTCACATAAATCCCAGTGTCAGGGGCCACTCAGTGTCTCCCCTCCATTAGAGAGGAAGAAGACAGGAATATGTTGTTATATCACAGATCATTTTGTGCATATAGATGGTAGATGCTGTGTGCAATGGATCATCCACAATTTGTGACCCAATAAAACTGTATACACATGATAATGCCAGATGCAGCAATTATTATCACTAGAGTAGTTTGGCTTTTAACGCTTGGTGTAATTTCCAATGATGTTATTAATATACAGTATATATATGTTAGTGTCAGGTCTGGTGGTTCTACACCTGAGAGAGTCTGTTGTGCTCCTGGGCGTGCTCTGGCTCCCCGTCAGGTCGCTCTCTGCCCCTTGCTGGCCACAGGGTGGGTAGTCGCCTTTGGGGTGTGGAACTTGCACGGGTGCCCACTCTTCCTGGGAGCTTTGTTCTGTTAGATGTACTCCTGGTGTCGTCGGGAGGTGGGACGTCACTGCTCCCGGTGATGGTGCCTCTCAGGGGTCCTGGGATGCCGGGTTCCCTGGTATTAGCTGTTGCCAGTGGACACAAGATGTTGTATCTGCTGGGACACTTCAGTCTCTCCTCCTGTGGTTCTGTGGGCTGAGGCTGGATAGTGTACGTTGCCTCAGCGGGTCACGTGGCTGCTGGCAGTATTTAACCTGCCATATGCTGTCTTTAGTTGCTGATTATTTTAGTTGTGTTGGGTGTTTACGCCAGTGCTAGTGGTCTGAGGTTTGCTTCTGGTGTGCAGCTTTATCTTTAGTTTATTGCTGTGGGTCAGCTTTCTCTTTAGTGTTTACTTGCTTGCTTTAGTGTGGTTGACCTACCTGCTGTCGAGTGTCCAGTCACCAGGCTCTGCCAAAGACCCCCCTAAACCACTGCTGGCAAGTGGGTGAAGAGTATCCCTTACCTCCAAGGTGCAACGGCTTGCGCTAAGTGTGACCGTCACGATGTAGTTGCTGACGTGCAACTGGTCAATCCACCATCACCCAGCGTTACAGTAAGGAGATGGACATACTGAATCGCCCTCCTAAGACACCAGTGTTGGATTGTGAACTGTGATGTGTGTTAATAAAATTGAAGTGTGTATTGTTTGACAATCTTTAATAGCATTAATCTTTTTCTATAGGCCAAAGGGACTTTTGGGGCCCCCTAGGTTCGAGGGCCTGGGTGTGATTGTGACCCGCCTAGGGGTCTTTGGAAAGTCGGTACCCGGGCCTTAGTGCTGGGTTGGTTTCTCGGTGGCCGGTGCCCGGGCCTGTAACCCTGGGTAGATATGGGGAAAAATAAAAATAAAGAAGTTTCGTGACGCCACCTGCAGTTTCTGGTGATCTCACCAGAACCGCTATCCGTCCGCTGGGGATGGTCGTATTGCAGCAAGCTGATAATGCTCCCTGCAGGCGGAGCGGGGTTCCCGTGGCAGTACTGCTGCTGAGCTGGTCGATGTGTCAGCAGTTACTTCTTAAGTTAAGCAGAATAAAACTTATGGACTCTGTGCGGGTAGTTTATTGGTAACAAGTTCACAGCAGTTCAGGTACACAGTTACACAGTCTTTGCGGGCAGTCACCGGAGTGTACAAAGTCGTTCTGAGGCTCTCCAAGTATTCCTTCTACTGTCCTCTGTGTCTTCCTTGCGCCTCCTTTCAATTCCTGTTCTGCCCTGTACAAACCCAGGCCGTCAGGTGTGATGAGGTTACCCTTCTCTTCTCTAAGGGGCTCAACCCGGTTTGAGGGTACCTTGTGGAGCTGTACATTGTGGACGAGGTCGGATGCTGCTTAACAGACATGCGACCCACCGGTATTGGCGGCTCAGGTTTGGACTCGCCAGCACCGCAACTCGGAGCCGGTACCCCATTGTGGACCTGGATTCCCCCAGACCATTTACTCTGACAATCTGACACTGGGTCTCCCCTTTCTGTCTGGGTCGCCACTCCTTTTCGGGCGCCCTCACTGTGGTGTCCGTCTAGGACTTGTTCCTTGCTTTTTTCCTCAACTAGACTAGATCTGTCTGTGTGTTTCCCGCTCCTACTACCCTAACACTCCTCCTCCCACCGGGACCGGTTACCCTGGGAACGGGTTAGCCGATTGCTCCCCTAGTCTAGGTGTAGGGATGCTGGGATGAGAGAATCAGTTCAACATTATCCCCTCCAATGACTGGGAAACCGCACACTCTGTTTTGGGTGCAGTACCCCTACTGTGGCGCACTGACCAGTGGGGCGCCACAATTGCAACCCCTGCACATGTTGTAGCTATGCAGCTGCATGTGTGGTCATATGAACCAGCGCAATGAGAGTGAGATAGTTCTCCTCCGATACCTCTGTGTTGGCCCTTTAAGGAATCACTATTGAATTATAATCTAAACATAGTGATTAATTAATTATTAATTCCAAAGCCCCTGAACCATAAATATATGATAAGTACTGAATTAAACATACTGAGGCCATATTGATGTGCACTATGATCAGGGACAGGCCTGCGAGATTATTATATAAAGCTATTATGACCAAGTATTAAATAATCAGGTGGTGAGGAACAGTAGGGTGGATTGTCCAGTCCAATATGCATTAATGATCCTGTAAGGCTTGGTGCCCATGATTAGGCTTACTCACGTCCTATACACAGTCCTCTTCTTGCAGAGGCATGAGTGTTCTCCGTGGGAGAATGCAACGTCCGTGTCCACAATCAGGATTCTGGGCGCAGCGGATCTTCACTGTGTTTTCCCGCAGTGAACACTCGCATCTTTGCAAGAATAAATTGACACGCTGCCGCTTGAGAAGCCGCACCGCAGGTCAGTTTGTACTGCAGAAAAAAGGAGTTGCCAGGAGATTTCTATGAGAGTGGCGGCACACTGACGTCAAACTGGCATTGCACTCAGACCAATGTCAAACAATCAGTCAGGTCAGATTGTTACTTTTTTCCTCCACTGAAGTCGCATTGTGTGCCAAAAATGCAGCATGCTGCTATTGCATACGTATCTATGGGTGTGCAAAAAAAAAAACGCACCCAGGCAGCACACTAAGTATTTGTAGCATGATCTTTCCCATGCTGGAAAGAGTTAAGATAGATGTATAGATATAGTGTAACAGTTTGTTACAATACAGGGTTACTCACTCATTTTGCCGGTCATCAAGGTAGCAGAAGGAAACATTTCTCCAGTTGAAATGTTCATATGGTTTATTTTGCTCCATAAACCAACATAAGATATATATGCACTGTCTGGCAAACAGCCAATCACAGATGCTCACACTCTGAGAGCCTCTGTGATTGACTATTGCAGTCAGACTGCATTGTGGAGACACAGGGGTCAGTGGGTGCTCTCGTCCGCTGGCCCGGCCACCTTTAGAAAGAGAGCATGAACAAGAGCTCATCCCAACTGAACACCCGAACTCCTTAACCGTGGGCGGAACACTACTCAGACAACACAGGGTGAGGGAACCACACAATGCTATGGCTTCATTGGATCCCCATACAGTTGACAGCATATAACACATAACCAAGCAAAACAAATTGTAACAGGGAACAGTTTCTCACCCTTCCGGTGGCTCACCAGAGATTAGAATGTTCATGCCTCGAGGCTTCCAGGGCCACTTACTCCAATCCAGCAGCACCCCGCTTTAGACGGGCACCCACCAAAAAAGAAATAACGCTAAGCGTAAGAAGCTGACTGAGCGCAGCAATGTTTGTAACCAGGTGACTAAATTGTTCCAGTCTGGCTATCTTCCTTAAGTACTCTCTGGTGCTTCTCTAGTCGGGCCATGGTCCCTAGACTGAGGTCCAGGTGATAATATAATCCAGGTTCTGATCCCCTTGGTCGGTGCCGATGCACCTAGGCCTCAGGTAATGGCCTGCCACGATCCGCAGATCCTAGATTGGAACCATGTACAGTAGCATGTCAACTGCTGGTCAATGAAGAGCCTTTATATACCCCAGAGCACTCAATTCAGACCATTGGGGACTTCACGATTGGTAGAATAAGACTGTGCTTTCATTGGCTAGATTTCAAGCCACTTGGATAATGTTCATTTGAATGATGTGGACAGAAAGGGGCTAAGGCAAGTTACATTTAGTCTGCAATCCACAACATTAAACAATGGTGGCTTTAGGTAATTTACATGAATTTAACAATACGCATCTTTGGACAATAAAAGGTTTGCATCCTTAATTGTCTTTGAGTCTCTGACCTTCTCTAACAAAGGGGTGAGATAATAACATTAGTAAACACAACCCTTTGGACAATGGAGGGTCCCCAGAAAGTCTGGCAGAAACAATACCCCAGTAAACATGAGATAGCTAGCGCAAGGTCACTATGCCTGGCCATTTTAAGAAGCTTAACTCCTGCCATACATTGACAAAGTCCATGTTGTCACATGCATTTCTTCGATCTGCATGGTGATTCTGCTTGGTCGCCATACGCATTGGTGTATGGCAATTAACTTACCGTCATAGGGTGTTAAATAAATAATAAAACATAATAAAAAACACGTGGGGCTTCACAATATTTTAAAGTGTAGCCTGATGAAAGCAGACAGCTGCAAGCTGCAAGTCTCAGCTGCATAATTTTACCTTGGCTGGCAAAAAAAATGTCTGGGGCTGAGGTAAAACTTAGCAGCTGAGGGCTGGTATTCTCAGTGGGGTGAGGGACCGTTGTTTTAGGGTCCCCCCCCCATGCTAAAGAATAGCAGACTGCAGCTGCCCCTGAAAATGATGCATTCATAAGAAAAGCCATTTCCAGGCACTTTTCCAGGCTCTTCCAGCAGCCCTGGTGGTGGGTGAAACGCTGGGTAATAAGGGGTTAATACCAGCTTAGTTTTACCAGCTGGTATTATGCCCGGAGATTCTTATTGTCAGGCCAAGGTAGACCCAGCCATTAAGAATCTCCAATAAAAGGGTTAAAAAGACAAAACACAGAGAAAAAATAATTAGAAATAAAAACACAGAGACCCTTAGAGACGCCATCTTTATTACTCCCTCCCCACCCACATACCATCCACGATCATCATATTTTGTCTTCATGCACTCACGTAGCTCTGCTACATTAGAGATCATGGGGAGAAAGAACACTTCAGTCTGCTCCCCGTGGTCTCTAATCACTGAATGAGTGTGGGAGACCTGCGGCATGTTAAGCAGTGATGTCACCGAGGTCACCATTGCCATAGTAACCGAGCGAGCGGTTGCTACAGCAACTGTGTCCTCGGATCACCGCAGTTAACTCCCTACCTACTGCTATTCCCGTCACTCTGGCTCATTCATATATACTTATCAATCTGTTTTTTTGAGTCCTAACTTTTTTGAGTGCTGCCTGATTTTTGCTGTATTATTCTAGCATCTATCTATCTATCTATCTATCTATCTATCTATCTATCTATCTATCTATCTATCTACTCTTTTCTCACTTTATACAACATGGGAAAGACCATGTTAAAAACACATTGCACATGGACACCACATGGATGTCAGCTGAGAAAAAAATGCACATTCGCACCACACTCGCACGACCATACGGACAGCACTCACGCGACTTTCATGCATCAAAATCGCTCGGATTTACACATATGCTGGTGTGCCTTCACCATGAGGGTGGAAACACACCCTCCTACTTACATGCGAATCTCTCGGACCAGACTCGGATCAGTGACCCTGAACGGCCTCTCCCTCTCTGGACAGGACTGTCAGCGGCTTGTGTTTTTGTGCAGCATCACACTCCCGTCCAGAGACGGAGAGGCCGTTCAGGGTCACTGATCTGAGTCTTGCCCGAGAGACTCGCATGTAAGTAGGATAGTGTGTTTCCAGTCTAAATCATATCCACTGTGCTTGTTCTCTACAACACTGCAATTTGAACGCAGCAAAAATATGTTTCGTCCAAATCACATGGGCACTTACCCTTAGTCTGTGTTTGTGTATCCATGCTATGCTCAAATATCAATAACAAACAAAGCTGAACAAGAAAAAATCTGCAGCACTCAATCCTTAACGTGTGTACTGGTGCGATGCTGAAACACAACACATTGTCACACAAAGACAGCTGCACTCATACTCTAAGACATGACAACTTGACTATAGAACAGCACAACAGCCAAGAAAAAACGAGGACACCTAGTTTACAAATATGGCCACATCTATAACCACCCAGTAGCAACATTGAGGCGTGTCCCTTTTACCAGGTCCTAACCTACTTTTATACCTGCACTTTGTCAAAGCCTCTCTCTGGATTAAAAAATCTCATTCTTAATGGGGGCATAGGGACCTGATAACAGACAACACTAGAGCCTGAGGCTAGCGGGAAAGGGTGCACTACAGAGGGTGTGACCCCATGATCCAAAACAAGAAAATAATCTGCAGTACTCAATCCTTATAGTGTGTAGTGTGTACTGGTGTGACGCTGAAACACAACACATTGCCACTAAAAGACAGCTGCACGCATACAATAAAACATGTGACCTTGATTATACGGACAAAACAGACACGCCTCAACGTGGCTACTGGGTGGTTATAGATGTGGCCATATTTGTAAGCTGAGTGTTCTAGTTTTTTGTTTCTTTCTTGGCTGTTGGTCTGTTCTATACTGAAGGTGGCATGTCTTATTCCAGCTGTCTTTTCGTACCATACAAAGATGACCCCTGTTATGCGACTTTGTCTCTGCCGCCCATTTCCACCCAGTCACAGCTGCTCTTCTGTGATCGGCCTCTCTGCCTGTAATCTTGCTTGATGTTACTGTTTTATTGCTGGGACCTCTAGTACTACTTTATGTCAATGGCCCCTTAACTGCGTTCCGGCACGACTAATTTTAGTTTTTGGGCTTTTGATTTCTTTCTATTTCTTCATTCCAGAGCCAGAACTTTTTTATATTTTTCCATCACCTTGCAGCATGAGGGCTTGTTTTTGGTTTTTTTGGGCACGATTATTTTCAGTTTTGAATGTCTCCACTATACCATTCAGTATATATATGGTTAAAGAAAATTGAGAAATTTGTAATAAAAATTTAGTTAGTGTTGGAATTTTCTGAGACCTTTAATCTTTTTGATTTTTCTGTTCATGGAATGGGGGTGAGGACTTATTTGCAGTTGCGTCACTTGAAGCTCATGGGACCCGATGCGAAAGCTCCAACAGGGCCCTCAATTATTGTAAATCTTTAATAGCTTTATTCTTTTTCTATAGGCCAAATACTCCGGGGCCCGGGTGAGATTGCAACCCCTGCACCTGTTGCAGTTACGTTCCTGTTTATTTGCATAGCACGAGCTGCAGATTTATTGATCAATAAACAGCATTGCAAGCGTTTTTATTGTTTATTTTTAATCTTTACCGTGTAGGTTACTGTAAATTATTTTATTTTTATTTTGCAAGGGGAAAATGTACTGATTGAGAAGGGTTTGTTCGAGTAGTGAACTACCCCTTTAATACCAATTACAGCGTTAAAGTAATTTCTACCTCCTTGTTATTTTTTGCTCTCTAATTTCTTCCAGGTGCCTGATTTGTCCATAGGAGGGGGAGAGTGATTCGCTGCAGGGATCGAGAAACATAAAAATGTCACGCGAGCCCCAGGAGAGCCAGTGCCGATGCCATTCCAGAGGTATTTGTACTGGCTCGCCTGGGACTCACGACATTTTTATGTCATACAATCCCTGCTGCCAATCCCTCACCTCTCCTTCGGACAAATCAGACATCTAGAGGAAGTTAGAGACCCTCCCCTCTGGAACGGCATTAGCACTGGAGGTGAGTATTAGTGATGTTATTTTACAAGGGGAAAATATACTGATTGAGAAGGGATTGTTCGAGTAGTAGACAATCCCGTTAATACCAATTACAGAGTTAAAGTAATTTTTGGCCCCTGGTTACTATTGCCTCGAGCTACGTGGACAGGAGCCTCAGGTAAGAAGTAGCCTTAGGTCCACTCCAAGTTAAGTACAATTTGTACAGCAGTTCCCCATGGATATGAGACAGGAAAAGGTCAAGATGCAAAAGTGAAAAATTCCTATAATCCGGCATTAGTGAGGCCAATTATCAAAAACTGTCACCTCTGTACTGGTGACCATACAGAGATACTTTTATTTAGTTCCAATTATCGGTCACTCGGGAATTGTTCTGTAAAAGCTGCATCAAGATCTATAATTTATATCAAGGCTCAGCACAGAGGAAGATCTTAGTAATAGGTCACTCCGCTTATGTTCTTAAAAAGGGAAAATTACATTTTCTGTTTCCAGACCTTTAAGCATTGATATAATGGAACCCGGTCAAATAGGCCACTAAAGGACGGGACGATCCTCCTTTGGACATAGACCCTGACATCATAATTTACTCAGTACCCATGGGGTCCAGTAGAGTTAATGATGCCACTGAATAGGACACGGTCAGTTGGATGGTGGGCCCCAGTTACGTCTGCTTTGGTGGCATCCATGCAGCCAAATACATTAGAAAAATATTTGTGGGGTAATGCAGAAAAGTCTTATAGACCCCATTTTAAGCTCAGTACACCTGAGTGTCCATTGAGAGTTCCCTCCACATATAATGAAAATAACACATAATGTGGCACTATTCTTGACGGACACCTTGACAGTTCCTCAATGGACCTCATTAATGGTCAGTGGAGTCTGTCTGTCACTGTATTGTATGATGAATCCATCACATGGTAATGGCTTCCGTTATAAATAGAGGTCATGACGCTGGTGTGAATATAGCCTGGAGTGACAGCATATGGCGATTGACAGTTATTGATGATGGATCAACAGGATATCGATCATGAACAGTTTAGGTCCGTGATGACCCTGTGACGGGATAGGTCTACTAAAAATAATCATTGTGAGGGTATATGGTGAACAAAAATATAACTGATACTAGTGCTTGATACCAAAAAGCATCATCACTGGAGCAAAAAAGAGAAGAAAATTGTTCTGGACCACTTACCTAGATATAAGCACTTGGATACTCAACATAGAGTCACAGGCAATATAGCTGTGAGGGTACCTTTACATGCGGCTACATTTCTAGGGTGGCTACAGGTAACTTACTGGTTGCAGTGAAATCATGGAGAGATTATTCCATTTGTACACAGTAACAAGATAGAACCTTGTCTCCATGATTTCACTGCAACCTGTAAGTTACCTGTAGCCACCCTAGAAATGTAGCCGCGTGTAAAGGTACCCTGAGAGTGGCAAATGGCACAGGTGGTGCTCACTCAGGGTACCTTTACACGCCGCCACAACAGGATGGATACCAACGGCAACTTCACGTGCACGAGCACGGCCAAACGGTTACAAACGGTAATCGCATCTCCTTTACACGCCGCCACAAGGTGCGCTACGCTACGCTACATCTACAGCTAGCTACATCGCCGGGTGTCGCAAGTAGCCGTCTGTAGCTCAGCGTACCTCATTTACACACCGCAATAACAAGCTAATATGGGCGGACCTGGGGCAGGAGGGACAGCACATAGGCGTGCCACAATTGTGGATTACGAGACGTCCGTACGCTGATAGGACAAAGCAATAATACCATGATTGGCCAGCCAGCGCAGGAGGCTGATTAATACATGACGCTCGAGCAATTGCGTAGTGTGACTGGTCAGCTTCTTAAATATGCCGCCCTGTGCAGCGACAACCAATCGCAACGAAGGAGCTTCCTCCAATGATCGCTGAAGGGGCGTGGTATCCCGGAGCCTTGGTCACGCCTTAGCTACATTGCAGCTACATCGCCGGGTGTCCAGAGTTCCCTTCTGTTCCTTCTTTACACGCCGATACAGCTCGCTACAATCGGCGATGTTGCCATATGTTTATGGGCAGTGCACGGATACAGAGGTATCTGTAGCCGGCTGTGTCGTCCCGTCTTCAGACGCCGCTACTACGGGCGATATTGGCGCGACAAGCTACATTTGTAGCCTGTAGCGGGTTGTATGCATCCTGTTGTGGCGGCGTGTAAAGGTACCATCAGATTGACACTTATCAACACATTGCAAAAATAGAAAAAGTGGCACTCACCACGTTCTTGTCATAAAATAACTTCTTTATTGCATGTTCTTAAAAATAAGCAGGTACAGAAGGACGCTCACAGCATTGTACAAGGATTACACCTGTTTCATGCTAGCTTGGCACTTTAACAGATCCTCTTTCTCCCCTCTCCTCCGGACCTTACAAAATAAAAAATCTTTATTCTTACCTGTCCACGAGTTTCCCGACAGCTCCAGCTATCTTCTGATCCTTACAGGACCTGTGGTTGCGTCACAGTCACATGACCGGTTACCGCGGTAACCGGTCATGTGACTGGGTTGTGACACCACGCCAGGTCCTGTAAGGATCAGAAGATAGCTGGAGTCGCCGGGAAACTCGTGGACAGGTGAGAATAAAGATTTTTTATTTTTAACCCTTGCATTTACTTAATTTCACTTCCGCAATGTATGTATATACATTGCGGAAGTGAAATTAGATCGTTAGGAGCAGTTGTAGTGTACTGAGCATGCTCAGTACACTAAAATTGGGTCAGAGAAACCATTAGCTGTTTTCTCGGACCCGTGCTCCATAGGCCCCCATGTTAAAGGCCTCGGAACATGTTGGATCTGATCCTGTCAGATTTTGTCCGATGCTCCCAAAATCGCAGCAGTCTGCGATTTTGGGTGCAGGAAAAAATCTGACAGAATCGGATCTGACAGAAATCGAATGCCTTTAAAGGGAACCTGTCACCTCCTAAAACCCACCTAACCTATTAATACATGTCCCTGCACCTTCCTATTACCATTATAACCATCCCTCTCTGTGCTAAATGCTTCCTTTCAAAGTTGAAATAAACACTTTGATACTTATTCATTAGGATGATAATGAAGTAGAGGCTATAGCCCTCTGGGTGTGTTGTTTTGCAGGCTCCAGGATCCAGCCTCTCTGTGCAGCTTCTGCTGTGATGTGGAGCTGAAGGCAGGACTAATGATTTGCATTCTGTGAGTGACAGAGAGGGGGGAAGGCAAAGCCTGCACAAGCAAAGCAGCACAGGAGAGAGAGGCTGGATCATTTAGGCTGCAAAACAACACGCCCAGGGGGACTATTGCATATAGCCCCTACTTCATTATCATCCTAATGAGTAAATATCAAAATGTTTATTTCAACTTTGAAAGGAAGCATTTAGCACAGAGAGGGATGGTTATAATGCTAATAGGAAGGTGCAGGGACATGTATTGATAGGTTAGGTGGGTTTTAGGAGGTGACAGGTTCCCTTTAAGGGCAAATCCGATGTGATCCGTGGCCCATAGGGATGCATGGGGGCCAAATCGGATCCGTAGCTGTCGAACAACAGACAGCTATGGATTGCACAAAAACGGATTGCACCACGCAACTACATTTTCATTGTATAGTGGTATTTTCCTGCTGTAGAACTGGTATTAGAAATCTTCATCTGTTCTCTGGTTACTGTTTGTTGCTGTCATTTAAGTATTTTATGGTGGTATTTAGTTGGGTTGGCTACGTAAACACTGCAGAATATTATTTTTGCTGTACATCATGTGTTCGCACTTTTATTTATTTTACTTATATGACGCCATTTTATTCCATTGTGCTTTACAGAGCTCACATCACTGACCCTATTGGGACTCATAGTATAAATTCCTATCGGAAACCCGCACCAACACTGGGAGTTTCCCGGAGGAAACCTGCACCAAAACTGGGAGTTTCCCGGAGGAAACCCGCACCAACACTGGGAGTTTCCCGGAGGAAACCTGCACCAACACTAGGAGTTTCATGAAGGAAACCTGCACCAACACTGCGAGTTTCCTGAAGGAAACCTGCACCAACACTGGGAGTTTCCTGAAGGAAACCCGCACCAACACTGGGAGTTTCCCGGAGGAAACCTGCACCAACACTAGGAGTTTCCTGAAGGAAACGTGCACCAACACTGGGAGTTTCCCAGAGGAAACCTGCACCAACACTGGGTGGTACCCGGAGGAAACTCGCACCAGCACTGGGAATTTTCCGGGGGAAACCCGCACCAACACTGGGAGTTTCGCGGAGGAAACCCGCACCAACACTGGGTGGTACCCAGAGGAAACTCGCACCAACACTGGGAGGTACCTGGAGGAAACTCGCTTCAACACTGGGAGGTACCTGAGGGAAACCTACAAAAACACTGAGGGCCCCTTTACACGCGGCTACACTTCTTGGGTGGCTACAGGTAACTTACTGGTTGCAGTGAAATCATGGAGACAAGGTTCTATCTTGTTGCTGTGTACAAATGGAATAATCTCTCCATGATTTCACTGCAACCAGTAAGTTACCTGTAGCCACCCAAGAAATGTAGCCGCGTGTAAAGGGGCCCTGAGAGATATCCAGAGGAAACCTGCACAAACACTTGGTGATATTTTCTTTGGTGTGATTTAAACCCAGAACCCCAAGGCTTCCAAACAACAGTACCAAATACTGAGTCACCATGGAAATATTTTAAGGCCAATATAGATCATTATTATTATTATTATTTATTTATTTATTTATATAGCGCCATTAGGTTCTATGGCGCTTTACATGAGGATAAGGGAGACAAGAACAAGTACACTAAATCTAGGCAATCAGGACGTACAGGTACAGGAGGGGCAGGGACCCTGTCCACGAGGGCTCACAGTCTATGAATTAATGTAGATCATTAATATTTGGCCCCCACATTGTAGTACAGTTATAATCTGTCACAGTATGTAATGGTGATTTGTATATAACAACAGGGGAGCAACAGGCTGGCCCTGAAAGAATATATATAATATTCATTGTAAGCTGAGCATTCTTCCTCTGCTACTTTAAGTTGTTTTCCTTTCCCCACCGTTACATTAGATCTCACCAAGCGTCTATAAATTATCTATAATCAGATATCATCCTATAAAAAGCCCGCCAAAAAAAAAAGCTTGACGGCTCCCAGTGAAAATGATTGACGCGACGCAAGGTTTTCTTCTATCGACTCAGTGGGCGAACAGAGAGCAGGAAGAGAGCGATAACAAGCGGTGTCCCTCCTCCTTTAATGACGGGTAATTTTAGGGTCTCTGTTTGAAGGAGACCTGCCAGCCCTACAGTGATTGAGATAGGAATCTGCGCGCCTCAGAATAGCGGATGAACAATAACGTCTGAACTGAGGGAATAAAACATGAGATTTCACTGTCAGGGACCTCAGCAGCAGAACACAAATCCCTTTCATCATTCCTGTCCACACCGCCGCTCCACATGTATCTTCCATGAACATATGAATATTGCCAAGGTTCATGCGCCTCGCAGCGCAGCTTGTTAGTGACACCTCAGATGGCATTCATTGTATGTAGTGATGACGTGTAGTGATGAGTGAGAACTACCATGCTTGGGTGCTTGGTACTCGCAACGAACATATGGAGGCTCAGACAGGCTCGACTCAATTACAGAGTAAGTAAAATGGAAGTCAATGGGGAACTCCAGCATTTTTACAGAAGAGTCAATGCTCGATTTCTGTCCCCATTTGCTTCCATTATAGTTGGGTGCTCAGTTCACACCCATCCAAGTGTCCAACTGATCATTTCAAGTACCGCCACCCGAGACGGTAGTGCCCGCTCATAATCAGTAATGACGTGTAAAAGGTGGAGATGTATGAAAAATGTTCTATTGCAGAGGTCCCCAATTCCAGGCCTCGAGGGCCGCCAACAGTGCAGGATTTCAGGATTTCCTTAGTATTGCACAGGTGTTAATGTGATCAAATGCACAGGTAATGATTCCAACCTCTGTGCAATACTAAGGAAATCCTGAAAACCTGCACTGTTGGCGGCCCTCGAGGCCTGGAGTTGGGGACCCCTGTTCTATAGTATACAACCTAAAGAAATAGAGGAAAACGTGTTGTCATAGATAAGCCCTGTTATCAACCTATCAATCTAAATTGGTTGGATGACAGGCCGAGCTGACACTCTACATATTAGTTCATCTCAAAGGTGTTGGATGGGGCTGAGGTTTGGACTTTGTACGGTCAGTCATGTTTATCCCAATAAGCTCCCCCCATTTTGTCTTTATAAATCTTTTGCATGGGGAACAGAAAAAGGGCTTTCCCCAAATTGTTCCCACAAAGTTGAAAGCTACCATTTTCCACAATGTCTTGTGCAGAAGCTTTAAGGTTTCCTTTACTGAGACTAAGAGGCCGTGGCTGATAACAGTGTGAGGGTGGCCTGGGGCGGTAGTTGTGGGCGAGGGGCTCAATCCTTTGGTGGTCCATGCCTCAGCCATCTCCACAGAGCAAGGGGACGGTAGTGCCCGCTACCGCTATTTGCTACCGCTATCGTTGGTTGCAGTGAATGATCCTAGCTGGGTCTGTGGTCGTAATATGTGCAAGCCGTAGCTGGGATTAGGCCATTCTGCAGGCTGGGATTCTTCATCTGGGGATTCACAGACACAGATGCTCATTTCTTTTTAAACAGTCTTTTACTTAACATACTCAGCAGAAGAAAGAACGAGAGGCACTTACCCAATGCTGTTTCCTTCCCCCATGGAACTGTTGAAGTGCTTGCAGTGCACGAAACAGCAGCCGTCATCCATCATCCCTGCTCCCCCTACCTGCTGAATGTTTGTACTTTAAACAAAATAAAGTGAAGCTTCCTGTGGGTGCCGCTCATTCTTTCTTCTGCTTAGTTGATTATGCCGACTGGCCCTGTGCATGTGCAACACTGCCCTGTAGCTCCAGTTTGTTGGAAACAGATCACGTGGACCGCTTGAAATTCAAGAAAGGTGGTGCCCGGTATTCTCTATGCATTGAGTCGTTTATTTAACAAACAGCGCAGTACTGCAAACACAGTGGTACCGTGCGCACAGCAATTAAACCAGACTTTAGACCGCTCCATTGTTCCTAGCTGCTATTCATCCATCCTCCTCCTTACCGCTTGGCACCACAATTCTGCATGCAAAAGTCATAAAGTCCTCACTGGCCAGGGTCTAGTCCCACCCACATGGACCCGTCCTCTACAAAGGTGCAGACTGCCGGCGGACTAGCCTCGTCTAACGTTTGCTCCTGTGATGACCTTTTGCCCAGGTCTTTGCCAAGTCTCCACAGGAGTCAGTCCGCTGACAGGGGAACCTCAGTAGAGTTGGGGTCTGAAGCTCACAACTGTGGAACGGATGCGATCCTCTAACAACATCCCTGTTTGGAGTCCTTCCCGGGGGCTCTGTTCCTACTGCTCACTGATGGTGAGGTGAATGATGTCACAAACACCCACTTACTGCAGCCTAAGATACTTCTCTGGTTTGCACACTTCTCCGACTCACCCTATTACGCACTAGTACAGCTTTCTAAAAACTGACTAAACTAAGATGGCGTCTTCCCGCTAAGCCTAGAGGCAGCTCAACCCACAGTGGGCTGATCCCACTTCTTAACTACTGCTTGTCCTACAGTAAGTAAATTAACAAGATAACTAACCATACCTACATGTCCTATCTTAAGTGCTATGTTACATTCTATCTTATACTCTACATTACTATATGCTACATTACATAGTCTTATACTCTATACCTTATATTTATTATTATTATTATTATTATTTTTATTATTTACCAGCTTTCATTTCGATCTTGAGAAATTGCGACTTGATGGATGAACTCTCTGAAGGAAGTTTGATCTTGCACAGCCTAGATACGTCCACCAGGGTTTTCTCCAAGCTTAGATAGGTCCAACAGGGTCTTTTCCAAACCAAGATAGGTCCACCAGGGTCTTTTCTTCAAGCCTAGATAGGTCCATCAAGGTCTTATTATTATATTATACCTCATATATTACTATATCTACTACTACTAGAACTACTACTACCACTACTACTACATATACTACTATATCACATACATGAAAAAAACACTATACATGCAATAATGCAGGGCACAGTTCACAATACAACATTATTGGTGTCTTCAGGGCAGGACCATCTGGGTAACAACAACCCAATAACAGCCTGGAGTATCATCCTCCTCTACCATCTGTACAGTGGGCAAAATGCAGTCAGGGGGTGATGTCCTCCATTCACCTAACCCAGACTCCTCCATCAAATGCAGATAGAGCAGTGTGATCCCTCACTGCAAAAAACACGTCTCCTCCAGAGTCCAGTGCTGGTGGCTTTACACCGCTCCATCCGATTCTTGGCATTGTACTTGGTGATGTACGGCTGTAGCTTCTCGACATTGTGCTTGGTAATGTACGGGTGCAGCTTCTCAGCATTGTGCTTGGTGATGTACGGCTGCAGTTTCTCGGCATTGTGTTTGATGATGTACGGATGCAGCTTCTCGGCATTGTGCTTGGTGATGTAAGGGTGCAGCTGCTCGGCCATGAAAGTCCCAGCGGGCGCAATGTTTTTGCTAATGTTACCAGAGGAGTTCTAATCATCATATTTGAGATATTACAAATAAAGTTCTTTTTTTGCATTAAAAATCTTTTCCTTCAAATACTACCTATTTATCTATTCTTATATCTATGTATCTATCTATGGGGGCCGTTACACGTTACGATATATTAAACAATGTCGGCTGGAAAGTCACGTGATTGAGATCGCTACAACAATTTAGTGATATCGCTTGTGCGGTGTCACAAGCATAGAACTTGTTAACAATTTTTCAATTGGCAACGATCCAGCGCACAACCCAGCGATCGAAGCCAGACAGTGTCAGGAATCAGCAAAATCGTTAAGGAGATCGTTATCGCAGTGTCACACTGAATGATGCAAGCAGATTGCATGATCGACATCATCTGATTTGGGGTCTGGGTCTCATATCTGCGATTAACGATCATACCACTTATCGCTAGTCATATCGACCTGTCACACGCAATGACGTTGTTAACACGGCGTTGGAGCGACTGAAAATCAGTGACATTTCAGCGATATATTTACAGATATCGTAGCGTGTAACGGCTCCCTATCCCATATCTATCTATCTATCCATCCCATATCTATCTATTTATCGGGGCCATCATACGCTACGATATCATTAACGATATCGTTGAAACGTCACGGGTTTTGCATCGCTCTAATGACGTCGTTGCCTGTGACACACGGATCTTAAAAGCGATAAGTGATCTGATCGTTCATCGCAGATTTGAGTTCCGGACACCACATCAGACGATGTCGATCATCCAATCTGCTTGCACCGTTCTGTGTGACACGCAGTAACGATCTCCTTAATGATTTCGCCTATTCACAACATTGACAAGCGTCGGTTGCTGGTTGTGGGAACGATACCTGCACGTAACATCGTTGCAAAATCGCTAGGATTCGTTGAAGTGTTCCAGAGTTATCACCTTATAAAGGACAGTAAGGTCAAAATAGGCCGGGTCATGAAGGACATTCTATCTATCTATCTATCTATCTATCTATCTATCTATCTATCTATCTATCAGAAAAAAATCACTGCAGCCACTCAGTTACTACCAAATATGTACACATGCTAATAAGCAGTTTATATATGAGGAAAAATTTTAAAAACTTACGTTTTTTTTCAAAAAACTCAATATTCTTATCTTTTTTATTTACTGGGGTTCTTGGTACATACATTGGCCAATATCTGATTGCTCATCAACCACTCCACGGCGACCCCAGGTCTGATGAGTCCTACGCTGACATCCCTGTTCTCCTTGTCCTCCCTATCCCACTTCTAAGTGAGTGGACACCATCTCAGCCTCAGATCACCTGGGATTGAGATGGTGTCCACCCACTTAGAAGTGGGATAGGGAGGACAAAGAGGACAGGGATGTCAGCGTAGGACTCATCAGACCTGGGGTCGCCGTGGAGTGGTTGATGAGCAAACAGATATTGGCCAATGTATGTACCAAGAACCCCAGTAAATAAAAAAGATAAGAATATTGATTTTTTTTTTTTAATGTAAGTTTTTAAAATTTTTTCTCATATATAAACTGCTTATTAGCATGTGTACATATTTGGTAGTAACTGCATGGCTGCAGTGAATTTTTTCTGGTTGTCTGTTCCAGCATCGCAGCTTGCACCAGTTCACACTATATCTTGAGTGCTGTGCAGATTTTTTTTCTGTTTCTATCTATGTATCTATGTATCTATCTATCTATCTATCTATCTATCTATCTACTAGAAAAAAACTAGAAAAAAACCTTGCAGCACTCAGCTACTACCAATGATGTACATATGCTGACAAGCTGTATATACCGGTATATGAGAAAAAATTTAAAAACTTACGTTTTTTTCAAAAAACTCAAAATTCTTATTCTTTTTTTTAAATCTGAAGTTCTTAGTACACACATTGGCCAATGTCTGCTTGCTCGTCGACTGCGACAAAGTGACTTCAGGTCCGACGAGTCCTATCGCTGACACCCAAGTCCTCCTTGTCCACCCTACCCCACTACTAAGTGGGCGGACACCATCTAGACCCTAGATCACCTGTAGGCAACGAGGGTGCACATTGCAGTAATGGAGCCAGCCACTCCACACGATACAAAAGAGAAAAAAACTGCACAGCACTCACAGACAATGTGAACTGGTGCCAGCAGGGACACTGGGTCAATATACTAGAAAAAAGCATATGTACATCATTGGTAGTAGCTGAGTGCTGCAAGGTTTTTTTCTAGTATATTGACCCAGCATCCCTGCTGGCACCAGTTCACATTGTCTGTGAGTGCTGTGCAGTTTTTTTCTCTTCTCTTATCTATCTATCTGTCTATCTATCTATCTATCTATCTATCTATCTATCTATCTATCTATCTATCTATCTATCTAGTCTGTCTATCAAGTTTTATCTCGCATATCGATCTCTATTTATTACACATTAAGTGAACATGAGCATAACTTGTGTGATTGATCTGAATTATGGTTTTGGGAATGATTTATCATTCGTTCTTCTTTCCAGTACAGCATAAATTTCATGTCTATTGAGATGTTTTCTCTGTCAATCGATACATCCTGTAATTTGTTCTTTACCGTTTACTGAATATCATATGTTGGGTCTTATTGACTTTTCATTCTTCATCATTGTTCAAGTTTTATGCGAAAAATGTAATAAAAAGGCATTAAAAAAAGAATAACATTTATTGTAGTAGTATAACAAAGTGCATACTTAAGGAAAATGAAAACTTTAGAAAAATCATAAAGTTAGAAATCTGATTTAAATCTGAATGTTCATCTGAGCAGAAACATTACAAAATCATTAATAATGTCCCTATGAAAGTATTTGTATTTGTACCTTATGGATATAAGCTGTAATAGAGAAGAAAATGATTTGTTCCATTTTCCAAATTACGTTGTAATAATTATCCCTGGGATCTGATTGGTCACTCTGAGCGGTTTCACTACCGGAGGCACAAAACTTCGTCCTTTTTGGAGAATATAATGTGAATCAATTTATACAGTTTTTCAATAACATCCACTGAATAAATGAATATAAATCTCCCGGCCGTGTAAGGACTGCTGTATTGTGCAGCAGAATATATCACCTAAGTTCTACACAGTTTTCACTTTGCTCCTTGAGTGTTTTTATTTCTAATTTATCAGTTTTTACTGCATAGAAGAAAACTCTGAACCCCGAATGTGGACACTAAGAAAATATCATGGCGGCAGACGTTAGGTCTGCCTTCTTTAATCAGTACGTCCTCGGTTAGTATCCCATATTCAGCTTTATGTTGTAAAAAAATTGGAATTTTGGAATTATTTATAATTTAAAAAACACTAATAATATAAAAATAACCATATGGCAAAATTATTAAATTATAGTATGTTTATTATATACTATAGTATATACTCTATGTTTTGTATGGCTGTTACACTATGTCAGCTCTTTTTTGTTTTGTTAAACTGTGTGATACTTTTTGTTGATTTTATTCAGGCAAGATAATGAATAGCAGTTATTAGTTACTCATGTCCCACTCTGGCTGGCCCCTTCTAGTCCTGGCATGTCATGTTAAAAATAGTAATCTGATGTGCAACTCTGAGGTCCCAAATCCAAACTTTTATAGGCTGACTCAGGCGGCGTCACCTTGCCTGAGTTTTCAGGCAGTTGGCTTTGTGATGGCAGGATCTACTTTGATGTATGTAAACTCAATTTTGTCCTTGTTTGAAAATCTGTACTGTGTCACTGCTAGTGTAATGTAGAAAGAGACCACTGTTTATTTTAGACAAGAATGTATATAGTTACCTTGTCTAAAACTGAAAGTAAGGAGCTTAGGAATGTGAAACTTAAGAACTGTAGGACACACACATCTGGGTGTATAGAATACTATTATGAACTCAACAGAACCCTCAAACAGCAAAACCTTCAAACTCCCAGGGCCGAGATGGAGGAAGGACAAATAACCTCCCCACAGGGGTGAGAAGGTAGTTAATATATATTGGCCCCTTGGATTATGAGCATAGTTCGTTCTGGGAGTGTATTTGCAATCCAAATCACTTGTATATCAAAGCAAAGTTTCCCATAAGACATAATTGAAATGCAGATGCTTCATTCCACAACTCAAAAATATCTACTGTATTTATATAAAATTATTACAGTTTTTCAACTAATTGCACTTCTATGGTATATACAGTATACATATGTGCAGGAATGTAATCAGTTACAGTTACTTAAAGTTGGTTTAGTAGCAGCATTACACAAGTCCAGTATCAAGCATGGATGCTTTATGTTCAGAGCACGGTGAACACGCAATGGCTGGAATCCGGAGGTGAGGAGAAGACCGCGATTGATGGCTTATGTCAGAGGCGTAGCTAGGGGTTCAACACAAGGGGGGTGAAACATCATGAGTGGGCCCCCAGCCCAGGTGACCAGCAATAATCACACGTACAACCTAAAGCATGAACATTTCTTTTAGTCAAATAGAAAACTGAATAACATTAACACTCAAGTTTGTTTAAATACAAAAATAATAATGTAAATCATATTTTTAAAGAATCAATAAGCAACTAATTAAAAAATGTGGTGAACTATATTCCAGTGAAAACCACTTCTTACAGCGCCATTTTCCTCTCCTTAACTTTGGCAAATCTGTTGACCACCTTGTCTTTGTCAATTTCAATGTCTCTCTCAATACTGAGTAAGGTTAAATTGGACAGTCTGGCCTCATGCATGCATGCTCGTAGGTGTGTTTTAATGAGTTACAGACGACTAAAACTTCTCTCTGCTTTTGCACTACTAACAGGAATAGTCAAGTAAATCTTATAAAGTGTAGTCTGAGTACCATGTTAACTGCTGTCCCCAATACCTGGACCAGCAAAACATGGTGGTCCACAGAATTAGCGACGTTACCGCAGACGGAGTGCCAGTGTTATTACTCACCCTCCACACGGTCGGTGAGTATGTTCATACACCGCAGCGCTGCAGCAATCCAGTTCAGTACGGGTGTACCAAGATGGACGATGCTGATGCCTGTAGCAAAGTCTCCTCAGCTTGGAAATCCAGCTGCCTTTAAAAAAAATGTAAAAAAAAATTGCGTTTCTTGCACCGCTGGGCCGGTATGGCCCAAGACTGGTTATTAATGCAGCGGCAATGTTCCAAATAAGCCATGGGAGCTGCTGAGCAGAGTTGTAAGGGAGCTCAGCAATGTTCTGGCAACAGTGGGCAATGTGGCGGTGTTGAAGGCGACAGGGGCATGACGGTGGTGCTGGAGGCGACTGGGACACGGTAGCGGTGATGGAGGCAAGGGGGGCATGATTTGGTGGTGCTGCTGGGGGGCATGGCTGCGGTGGTGGTGCTGGAAGCTACGGGGACATGGCTGCGGTGCTGCTGCTGGAGGTGACGAGGTCACAGGGGAGGATGGTGGTGCTGCACAGCAGGGGCAGACATGGATGCGAGTTCTGGCTGCAATGCAGTGCAGAGTCAAACTCCTGGAGAAGATGACTCGTGCCTGCCAGGAGGGAGAGACACATGCTAATTACACTAGTCTCTCTCTTCCTCCCTCCTATGCTGATGGGCTGATGTGTGTCTGCCATGCTCCTATGCCTACCTTTCTATTTTACATTTTATGACGGGGGCTGAAGCATTTTGCTGCTCTCAATAACCCCTTTAGGGAGCACACACACGTGGCGGATCCGCATGCGGAATTGTATGCGGATCCACACGTGGATGCCTGTCCCGGATCCGCTATGACGGGCCGACACTCGCAGTTCAGTCCGTGTGACCCGCGGTCATGCCGGGATCGATGCGCTCCGGAGCTCAGGTGAGCTCCAAAGTTCAGCCCATCATAGCAGGTCCGGGATGGGCATCCACGTGCAGATCCGCATGCAATTCCGCATGCAGATCCGCCACGTGTGTGCGCTCTATTAAAGACATCTATTTATCATTCCAACATTACAAATTAAGAATAAAATGAATATGCATTGCAGTCAAATGATTGTGTACTTTTCCTCAGACGATGCCTGCTCCTCAGTCTTCTTCCCACCGTCCCACGTATTCTTTCACTCAGGCTTGTATCTGTGGCTGTAGTGCTGCTGCCGCTGCTACGAGAGGCAGTGCATGGCCACGGGACCAATCGGAGCAGCCGTACCACTGCTCCAATGAGCACAGCAGTTGAGTAGCTGCGGTCTGCTCGGAGCATCGGACGGGTCACGGCTGTATTGTGAAAAGAGCGCGACTTGTGGGGTCCACGGCGTCGCGGCCGCTCAGCGGCCCAGGTGACCTCTCAGCCCCAATGGGCCCCTCATGCCAGGGGGCCCGGGGCGCTCACCCCCCCTGCCCCCCCGCCAGCTACGCTACTGGCTTATGTGCATGCGCTAGAAGCTGTGTGTTTTACTAGTACTGTATCTATGCAGGGACGGAGGTACAGTACTGTAAAGGGTGGGGACAAAGGTACAGTACTGTAGAGGGGTAGGGAGGGAGGTGCAGTACTGCAGAGAGGGGGGAGCTCACATTTTGCTCTTATTTCAAATCCTGTTATTATACCAAGCTCCAATTTTAAAAAATGTTAGTTTGTCTTGCAAAATGCTCTCAGACCAGGTTACTTGTAATCCAAGGTTCCACTGTGGGTGTAAATATTTTATATATATATATATATATGTATATATATATATATATATATATATATATATATATATATATATATGTATATATTTACCAAAAAAACGGACAGCACTCCATATAGCAATTTTGCTTCTCTTTATTGGCCCATAACAACCGAATGTATGGGCCAGTAAAGAGAAGTAAAATTGCTATATGGAGTGCTGTCCGTTTTTTTTTGGTAAACATATACAGCTGAACACTGGTTGGACGTTGCACCTGAATTTGAACTGTTCCTAGTGCTGCTCTTACTTTTTTCTTATATATACATATACATATATATATATATATGAATATATAATGTATATATAATGTATATACACACACAGTGCATTGTGAAAGTATTTGGCCCCCTTGAACTTTTCAGTGCAGCAAACTCACTCCCTAAGTTCAGTGAGGATCTCTGAATGATCCAATGTTGTCCTAAATGACTGGTAATGATAAATACAATCCACCTGTGTGTAATCAAGTCTCTGTATAAATGCACCTGCTCTGTGATAGCCTCAGGGTTCTGTTTCAAGTGCAGAGAGCATCATGAAGACCAAGGAACTCACCAGGCAGGTCCGAGATACTGTTGTGGGGAGGTTTAAAGCTGAATTTGGATACAAAAAGATTTCCCAAGTTTTAAACATCTCAAGGAGCACTGTGCAAGTGATCATATTGAAATGGAAGGAGTATCAGACCACTGCAAATCTACCAAGACCCGGCCGTCCCTCTAAACTTTCATCTCAAACAAGGAGAAGACTGATCAGAGATGCAGCCAAAAGGCCCATGATCACTGTGGATGAACTGCAGAGATCTACAGCTGAGGTGGGAGAGTCTGTCCATGGGACAACAATCAGTCGTACACTGCACAAATCTGGCCTTTATGGAAGAGTGGCAAGAAGAAGCCATTTCTCAAAGATATCCATAAAAAGTCTGGTTTGAAGTTTGCCACAAGCCACCTGGGAGACCCCAAACATGTGGAATAAGGGGCTCTGGTCAGATGAAACCAAAATCTAACTTTTTGGCCACAATGCAAAACGATATGTTTGGCGTAAAAGCAACACAGCTCATCACCCTCAAAACACCATCCCCACTGTCACACATGGTGGAGGCAGCATCATGGTTTGGGCCTGCTTTTCTTCAGCAGGGACAGGGAAGATGGTTAAAATTGATGGGAAGATGGAGCCAAATATAGGACCATTCTGGAAGAAAACCTGTTGCAGTCTGCAAAAGACCTGAGACTGGGACGGAGATTTATCTTCCAACAAGACAATGATCCCAAACATAAAGCAAAATCTACAATGGAATGGTTCAAAAATAAATGTATCCAGGTGTTAGAATGGTCAAGTCACAGTCCAGACCTGAATCCAATGGAGTATCTGTGGAAAGAGCTTTCCATCCAACCTCACTGAGCTCCAGCTGTTTTGCAAGCCTTTGAAGGATCCCACACCTTGAGGTTCGAGGGACTCCAGAGGCACCAGCAGCTTCAAATATCTGTTTGTTGGTGTGTAAGGCCTTTTTAGCAGCTGCTCTCTTAATCCGATGAACTTGCCTGGCAGAAACCTTCCTTATTCTACCTTTATCTGCCCAAACACGTCTGTGCTCAGAATCAGCCACAAATCTCTTCACAGTACGATGCTTAAGTTTTCGTGCAATATCTAATGTTTTCATCCCTTGTCCAATGCAGTGCACTATTTGTTGCTTTTCGGCAGCAGAGAGATCCTTTTTCTTTCCCATGTTACTTGAAAACTGTGTCCTGTGTAATATTGTGGAACACCCAGTTTTCCTTTTATTGGGCTCACCTGCCAAACTAATTATCACAGGTATCTGAGATTGATTTCAGTGATCCAAAGAACCCTGATGGTGGGTTTACACGCCGCGATATCGGCGTCCAACTCCGACCCAACTCCGACCAAAAGTCACGTGGGTCGCGAGTTGGACCCGATATGGTTTGCGCGTTGTATGGTTTGAGCGTACAACGCGATGCTGGAACGATGCCAAAACGATATCGGAGTTGAATAGCCGAGCTATTCAACCGCCCGATATCGCAAGGCCATTGTAGCAGCATCGTAGCGTGTGACAGCCCAACTACGATGTGTACTCGCACCTCACCCATTAACTCCCATGTTAAATGGTCGTTACTGGGTTGGTGGGCGTACACATCGTCGGGACGTTGCATCCCGATATCGCGGCGTGTAAACTGCCGATACGATGCAGGGAGAAACGTGCACTAAATGCGCGCTCCCGCGCCGTTGGCTCCGATATCGCCGCGATATCGGGACGTGTAACCCCACCATGAGACTCAATACCATCAATGGGTTTCATTGAAAAAAAAATCCCTATGACACTTAAATCCAATCTGCATAATAATTTGGAACATGGATTTTATATATATATATATATATATATATATATATATACACACGCACATTATATATATCTCAAATACATCCTGATTACAAAGTTACAATGTATGCCAAGATGTTTAAGTCGATGATATCATAAACAGCTTTTTCTTTTTGGGGGCATAGTAGGTGATCTCTATAATTTAATCAGGACCACACTCACTCACAGTCTTATCCGGTTTTCTGGACTGAGCATGCCCAGAAGCCAGGTTCAGCCATGCTCACCATGGGCGTTACCAAAAAAATTTCATTTTCAATGGATCCGTCAAAAAAATGGACACAACCTGATATAACTGGATGCTCCTGCATCAGTATTACGCCGGATCCATCAGTCGGATCAGTAATATTACCGATGCGCGATCATCCAGTTGCATCTGGATTTACCATTGCCAGAGGGATGCATTCATCTCTTTATCTCCACCAGATCTAAAACGGGTAGTGTGAAACCAGTCTCAGCATGTATCTCCGATCTGACAGCATGGTGAAGGCTGCAGCCAGTCAGCGGCCACTGATTGGCTGCAGCACTTACTGTAGATGACATAACAATGTCGCGCAAACGTTGGCAGAGCCGATGCCAACACCACAGGAAAAGCACTTGTGCGGGAGATGAGTAAAAGCTTTTCTTATGTTAGTCAAGGCACTCCGGCATTTAAGAAGGGATTGTCCAACCACCATTTAATATCTCAAGAATGGCTGAAAATGTTTCAGAACAAATAAATGGTAAATTACAAAATTGCCTGTACTTGCAATCACCATTTTCAATACCTACTTACGAAGTTTGGATTAACCCTTTTGTCTATAGTGGAGATGTAAAAGCTGTTGGGCAGCAATGCAAAACCTTTCATCTCTGCCCCCAACCATCATGTGCTGCCAAAAGCCTTACTGACCCTGCAGCACTCAGACATCGCTCAGATGTAGCTCTACGGCCACGAAATGTTGGTGTTTTAGACATAACAAATAAAACCTCTTCCAAATGCAATATTTAAACTTCTTGTAAGTACCGTGTGCAGGGAAGTTGCGCTTTTACAACCTGTAAATTATAAATGAGGACACGCGCTGCTTGTGAGCCGTGAATAAATAATAATGGGAAGTAAAAGCGCCCAATCTCCGCCTGTTGTGATCCCTCTGATGACTGAGCAAACACCGCGTCCTCTCCTTCACATGTCACCATCACAGCATCACCGAGCCTAATAACCGCTAGCCGCTATTCTATAGCTCTTCTATCACTAGTAGATTAAAAGACGCATTTACATCTTAACGGGGGTCTGTCAGCAATCTTGACCCCATAAAACCGCTGGCTGTGCTGGATAATAGTGCTGTTAACCCCTGAAATGCCACTGCCAATCTCTGCCGCTGTCAATTACCGTTTTGGATGTCCCATCACTCTCTCCTCCACATCCATGGGATTAAAGTGCCGATGGGCCGCCACATTAATTCTTGGCCTTACATGAGGTCATTTCAGTTTTACATGGTAAGTATATAATAAAAGCGATTACAGCTGCACATTGAAAAGCTATACTAAGTAACAACTGAATATTAGAAAGTTGGAACAGCATTAGTGCTATATAAACTTGGTTAGAAATAAGGTATTTGGTTCACAATTTGGCAAATTCGTGGTAAACCCAACAGCCTTCGACAAGGTGTACCTGAGGTCACAACAATGGGGTTCGCCTTGTCGCTGGCTGTAGGGCTTATCACAAATTGGTCAAATTGTGAACCAAATAACTAATTTTTAACCTACCTTATATAGCAGTAACGCAGTTCCAAATGTCTTATATTCAATACTTACTTACTTTACTTACTTTAGTATAGCATTTCAGTGTGCAGCTGTCTTCACTATTATTGCACTGACTTGTTCCTTCCTGTTCCCACTTGTCTATTTTTTGGATGTTCTGCTTAGTTTTTTGATCTTTGAAGTATACAATAAGGAGAACATCATGTTTTATCAGTGGAAACACAAAATCCATTCCCTAATATGACCAAAACATGAAAAGAGAAGATTTCATATGTAATTAAAAAAGGGGCAAGGGCACCCAAAATAGCAATGGATCACTAATTATTAAGATATCAGGTGCAGGATTTTTATTTATTTCACATAGGTCTGGTAGCCAAAAAAAACATTGGTCCTGGATAAGGTGCCCCAAATAATTGGATGAACACTCCATAACCAGAGGAGTCAGCAAGGGATCATGTTCCCTTAGGACTATGCAAATCTCTACCGGTCACAACAGTAATAGCGGCAGACCATATATTTTGAAGTGCATCAAATCCTATAAGTTCTCATCTCCATAGCCAAAACAAAGCACCCAAATCCCAGAAAATAGGACCTACCCCAAAAATAAGGCCTAGCAGGAATTTTTGTCCTTTTTTGAGTATGCTTAAAATATAAGCCCTACTCCAAAAATAAGTCGTAGTTGCAGTTCAAAAAGGAAGAAACCAGGCAGCTTAAAAAGTAAAAAAATACTGCAAGACCCATCATTAAAGAGAACAGCCTAGATAGGTTCACCAGGGTCTTCTCAAAGCCTAAATAGCTTGACCAGGGACTTCTCCAAGTCTAGAGATCCACCAGGGTCTTCTCTAAGAGTAGATAGGTCCACCAGGGTCTTCTCCACTGTTATCTTAATAGTATCAAGCCATCAGGTTGCTGATCTTCCTCTTCTCCTTGTTCCTTGTATTCTTCTGATTACAATGTCCTCCTCCAGTGAGTCGTAACTTGGTGATCTTTGCTTCCAGTGACATGTCTGGCTTGATTTGTTCCAGAATTGATGTGTTTGCTCTTCTTGCCATCCATGGTATTGATAACCTCCTTCTCCAGCTCCACATTATGAAGGCACTGATTATTCTTCTATCTTGTTCCTTTATCTTCCAGGATTCTCATCCATATGTTACTACAGCATAGACCAGACTATGTACGAGCCGTGTCTTCATCACCAGTGAAATGTTCCTTGATGTGAAGTGTCTTCATTGTTGATTCTCCCATAGCTTTTCTGCTATTCACTTCTGGAGTCATCTCTGCATCTTGAGTGATCATTGATCCAAGTAGGTTGAAGTCCTTTACCACTTCCAGTATGTCGCCGTCCATCTCACATGTGTCTCGGTCGTACCTGGCAGTAGTCAGTATCTTTATCTTCTTTGTGTTGAGTATCAGTCCCATGTAGGAGCTTTCCATCGTGACTCTCTGTAATAAATCCTTCATTCCATCTACACTTGTTGTATCAGTGTTGTGTCATCTGTGTATTTTAGATTGCTGATGATTCATCCTATGATATAGGTAGAATAATATCAAACCTGTATGCAATCAGCTGCAAAATAAGACTTTTATGAAAAGCCCCTCGCATTAAGAGTTCAGGGCCATAAAATCATGAATGTGAATCATTTCTCTTCAGATATGTAATATGTATGTCATAAATCTGTGAAGAAAAAAGTATCAATAATATATGAAGGACAAGACACCTAAAAGTACTGTGTAGGTAAATACCTGGGGGGTGAAGGCAAACAAACATCCTACAGAATAGCATTGATTTTTAATCCACATTGAGTCCATTGGGTTTTAAGGTTTATCATTTATAAACTCCCTCTAATTCTTCCTTTTTAGTAATGTAACTATCACCTCCTCTCCTCTGCGATGGATTATGGTTCCTTATTCTAAACCTTGATTGTTTCTAAAAAACAAAAATGCTTATGGCTGGCAGATCCAGTCTTATTTTCCTTATGGTATATCGGTGATGATTGATAAAGGTCTTAAAATCCTGTGTCATGTCACCGAAAATATGTTCTAGGGTCAGTAGATAAACAACAAACTCAATATCGCATGTTAAATAATGATAAATACAATAGATCTCCTGATTATCTGGATATGTAAATCTGCCCCTTTCAACATCTTGGGACTCATTTGAGGTAAGGAATACATCTTTTTCTTTCTATACTTTTCTATACTTTCTCGCCAATGTTTTTAGCTTTTTTTATATGAATATAAAGTGTGTTTTTAAATGCTAGAACTTCTGGGAGACTATTAACAAACATGTCTTCCAATGATTTTAGCTACCGCACAACTCTTTCATCCATAGGTTGAGACCATTGGAATCCGCTCTGCAGGTTCTTTTTTGGGGGGGTTATATCTAGAAGGGTTGAGTGTTCCGATTCCACATGTTCTCCTCTAATTCTATAATCCTTAATAATCATGTGAAATTTCCCCTACTAATACATTAGTTACAATACCTCAATCAGCTTCTATCTCCCTATCATTACTGACAATTCTTTTCACGCTAAGGAATTGACTGTATGGCAAAGAATGAACCGTTTCAGTAGGATGATGATTGACATAACAGTACGTTGTTTTTTTTTCAGTAGGTTTAATAAAGAGCAAATAAAGAGGAAAGTGGAAAGTGCCTCAGTCTTGCATGATCAAAACATACTGGTTTCTGAAGTGACCAAATAAAATTTTAATACTTGGATCTAACCGATTCAGAAAATCTGTAATTCCGCTAATATACTAATTCACAGGAGGAGAATATCATCTATGTACCTGCAACACATCAGGATAAAGTCAAAGTGGTGGGACACATAGATGAGATTCTCTTCCGTGGGTGTCATGACTATATCATCATGTGAGGGCGTCATGTTTGCACTCATGGCGGCTCCACATCGCTGTATATATTAATCATTTTCAAATAAAAAGTAACTACATCTTAGAGTAGTCTCAAGAAGTGCAATTGTAAGATCTTTACTTCTATTGAAATAATAAGCACATTGAAGTCTCTTTTAATGCAATCAGTTTCTTTTCATGGCCAATATATGTATGTTGGGTGTACTGGCTGGCTTCAGAATGCACAGTGCGCATGCTCTCGAGCTGCCAAGTATACCCAATACACCCCAAAATGTGCAGGACCATAAATAGAAGTGCCCAATGCATAATACCTGGAAGAAGCGCATAGATCTTAGTATTTACACAGACAGGTACCAAGCTGTTACATTAGGTTATTACGTCCACCGGAGCATGATAACCACAGATAGAGGGCAGCATTGAACACAGGAAGAATGACCACACAATCTAGACTGTGTCTCATTAACAGGGGAAAATGTAAGTTATAAAATGCTTTTTTTCAACTATTAAACTACACATGTAGGTCAGTCAAGGAGGCTTATGGATGTACTAGGAAGCTGCAGGGACAGATAGTGATTGCTTGGAGGGCTGACAGCTTCCCTTTAATTCCTTTTTTTATTCAGATAAAATCTATTCTTCTGATCAAATGAAATCTGGTTGTCTGAGCATTATTTTCTTTCATGAATTCATTGTCTATGGGACTGCTGGAGAAAGCATATGGCACTCAGCTATTTCCAGAAGCCCCATTGAGAATGAACAGAGCAGAAGTTGAGAATGTTCTGGACAGCGCTGTTCTCTACAGTCCCAACCACCCTACATGCCGGAGTTCTAGAACCCCCAAGTGTCATTGTTTCATTTGTGTTGCAAGTTTTTTTTTTATAAGTCTGTAATAGACCCAACATTTCCATAGAATATTAAACTTCTATTTCATCCAATTGAAAAAATATCATTTATCATTCCATAACCATCAAAGTTACTGTCCCGAAGAGAATTACATTACAGGATGACACATTTTTAAGCAAACCTTCTTAAAGCTAGTTTCATAGTTTTTAAGGTTGAAGGTAGACTACAAGTCCATCTAGTTCAGCCCATAGCCTAACATGTTGATCCAGAGGAGGCAAAATCCCCATGGGGCAAACACTAAGCTCCACATTGGAGGAAAAAAATCCTTCCCGACTACTTCCCTAGTGCTGTAGGTAACGAACAAGGTTTCCTTCGAAACACTTCAACCTAAAGTTTTACATTTTATGGACGTGCTGGATTTATTACTGACTTTGCTTCTCGGGAAAGTTGAGCTGACTCTACCTTTTGTCTTGAAGTTTATTTTCATGTTCTCCTAATCGATTTCATGTTTCAGTTCCGGAACCCCGCTTGTATTCAGGACCTGCGGCTCATCCATAGGTGTCGCGTCTGATGACAATTATCCAATATATCCTCATTGGAAGGCAAATCTCCACATTGGGTAAAACTTGAAAAGCCAACTTGTCGCATTTCAAGTTCCAAGAAATGTTGCTAAATGTTAAGTTTGACTTTGTTTCTTCTGAGAAATCAGTGCGTAAACAAGCCTGCCTGTAAGTGGTACATTTGATCGGTGATTTGGTCGTGGAGCAGTAACAGCCTCCACCTGAGCGTCCGGAGCTCACATCCCGCTGCTTATGGGATTGTACCAGGCGGGAGCCATTGATTCCTCCTCCACGGCGGCATCTTAGAATGTCAGGAGCTCAATATCCATTACTTGGAGAGGGGAAGGGGGTGCAGGGCAACGACTTCACCTTCCTCCCTAAACTCCTCTTGGAAACTCAGAACAAGCAGCAAACTTATGTAGCTAGAATTATCTTTAACTCCTTCATTATCTTTAACACTTGTTTTTTTTTCCTCCCATTCTTCCAAGACTTTTTATGTCAATCTACATAGTTATAGGAGGGTTTACTTTTTGTAGAATGAGTTGTAGTTTTGTTGTAGGTGTAGTTACTGGGCGGAGGAATGGAGCACAGTCAAAAAAAGTCATATTATGGTACATTTACACGCGGCCACAGGAAGGTAGGAACAGGCAGGCATCGGACACAAATTGTGCCTGTTGCCTTGAAAAGACCACGATGTGGCTGCGTGTAATTCAGGACTTTCCTTCCTTCAGGAAGACACAGGAAGGAAAGTCCTGAATTACACGCAGCCACATCATGGTCTTTTCAAGGCAACAAGCACAATTGTGTCCGATGCCTGCCTGTTCCTACCTTCCTGTGGCCGCGTGTAAAGGTACCATTATATATACATAAGGACTGGCATCACCTTAATGTGCAAGTGCAAGCAACACTGAACACATTTATGGAGGGGAAGAAGCTTAATGGCTATAACATGAATTGCAATTCCATAAATGTGTTCAGTGTTGCAGCAACTTCTTTATATTTAGTGCACACACAATTTTTTTGCTTGCACCTGTACATTAAGGTGATGCCAGTCCTTATATATATATATAAATTGGCTACAGCAGAACAAAGTGAAGGTTCTGGAGTGAACATCTCAGTCTCTGGACCTCAATATCATTGAGTCAGTCTGGGAGAACTCAAGCAAAGCACAGTTCATGCAAAAAAGCCCAGGAATTTACAGGAACTGGAGGCTTTTTGCCAAGAAGAATGGGCAGCTTCACCATCTGAGAAAATAAAGAGCCTCATCCACAACTACCACAAAAGACTTCAAGCTGTCATTGATGTTAGAGGGCGCAATACACGGGATTAAGAACTGGGGGATGTAAACTTTTGATTGGGGTCATTTGGATGTTTTTGGTTGTCATTATGATTTAAAAATAGCAAACATGGTAGTTTGACAATAAATGGTTTTACCCAACCACTAACAATGAGAGGGAAAAAAGTTTGTGTTATCAATCAAATTCTCTGAAAAAAGGTCAAGAAAGCAAAATATCTGCTGGGGTATGTAAACTTTTGAGCACAACTGTATATAGTGTATATATATATATTGATTTACATATTTCTTTCATACTTCTAAGGTACTTGAACACGTGATCATTTGATCGATTGCACTATACTCTGCATCACTGTATATTTCTAATAATGATTTCCTATGACATTGATCTCCTGCTCCTTAAGGAATTAAAAAGCTTCTTTCCTATTTCCCTGGAGGAGTACGTCTGTACCACTGATATCAATAAAGCTGCAATTATAGTCCCTTTTACCGTGACTAGCCACTTCTTATTACATTATTTTTAGGTCCAAGACTCTCTGCATCTCCTAGCACAACCATACAGATAGCTAATACCTGCTGCCACCACTAGGGGGAGCCACAGATTTTTTTTTTTCGCATACTGATTTATCCCCCTTAATACCGCACATATAATGGGAAAATAAAAATCCTTTTTTTTCCATTGCCAAATGTCAGATAGCAAAATAAAAGGTTGTGGTTCTTTATTAATTTATTTTGGGGTAAATATAATTTATTGATTTAATTATGCAAATTTTTTGTGGAGGGAAGAAAAAAACAACACACCATTCTCTTTTCTCAGGACTCATTTGTCTGGACTTTGTGTTACCTAATCTGTATTTTATACTTAGTTATTTTTTAAAAAAGAAAATAAAGTAGATTAAACAAGCTGTTCTATCTTTTTGGTGGGGGGGGTATTTTGATCTTTCTGTCTTTTTCGAGTTTTTATACTGGCTCTCATTTTATTCTTTCTATATTATTTTGAAATAAAAACATCTGATAGGGTTTTCTCATAGTAAATGATAAAGAAGCAACTTTTTAGATCATTTGCAGTCGGCTCCCCCTAGTGGTGACTGCTGGGAGCCAGAATTTTAATATTCATCTCAATTGCTGAGGATTTGGAGCTCTGTATCAGCTCTTGCCACCTCCTGCTGCCTCCAACGCAAAAATATTTCCAGAATCCGTCCCTTCTTCAACCCTCAATCTACTAAACTACTAGTGCATGCCCTCATCATCTCCCGTCTCGACTACTGCAACCTCCTCCTCCACTGTGGTCTCTCTGCTAACACTCTTGCACCTCTCCAATCTGTCCTTAACTCTGCTGCCCGACTAATCCACCTCTCTCCTCACTATTCCTTCACTTCTTGATCCTTTTAAAACAACAGGTTTGAGAGTAGAAGTTTCCTTTAAGATCAAGTAAAAGAAAAATCGCATGAAGACAATGGACGTTTACAGGATAGAAATATTTACTGATGAAGAGTCTGCACTTAGTAAAGGGTTAAGGAAGGAAACGCTTTGCTCTTCTGCTTTCTAATGAAAAAGCCGTACACTTCACAAGGACTTGCTTAATAATTCAGGCTCAGGGGGTGAGAAGGACGAGCTACATATGCCGGTAATTGTAGTAAGAAATTGTTTAATCTTTCATGATCAATACTTAGGCTTCCCCTGTGGAGTTAAAAGGAGAACGCAGCGTAGGAAGATGTAGCAGAGCTAATTGTGTAACATCGCTCCCATCTGAGATATTTCATACCGACATCATAAATACATTGTGCCTCCTATTCTGGATCATCACAGATGTGTCTGCAAGGAGCAAAGCGAATGGCGGTATACAACTAACCAGCCGCACGGAAGGATAAATGTATATAAACAGTGGCAGATTCATTGTGACATTTAGAGTTATAAGGCTGGCTTCACACTGGAGAATGCAAACGCCGCGCACCGAACGCAGCCAAACGCTTGCGCACATGCGTTCCTATGTTTAACATGTGCCTGCGTTTGGCTGCATTCGGATGCGCGTAATTTGTGCACCCTCCGAACTCAGCATGATGCATTTTTTGTGCGGTCTCAGGCGCTTGTTTTATCTGTAAGCGCCCGCGAAGCGCACAAACCATGCATTGAAGTCAATGGATCCGCAGTGTCCTCTGCATGACAGCGCTGGAGAACGCTGCGGATCACATTGAAATCTCTCCCGGTGGCCTCCGGTGATCAGTGGCGGCCACCGGGAGATCAGCTAGAGCCGCCACTGATCTCCCGCCGGTGTCAGCGCGGGAGATTTAAACAGCTGTCAGATCAGCTGTGGCTTCAAATCTCCCGTGCTGACACCGGCAGGAGATCAGCTGTGGCCGGGAGGAGGAGATCTCTGCCGCTGATCTCCACCTGCCGTCGAGACAGTTGATTGGCTGGCCGGGCTGCATACTAATGTGAACACATGCGGAGATTCTCCACTGCGTTCACATCAGTATGGGCTGCGTTTGCACTGCGTTTGCGTCTGCATGCCATACGCATGCAGACACAAACGCCAGTATGAAGCCAGCCTAAGCATTAATTTATTAGTATCTATTATTTATACAACTCTGAACCATCCAAACTGCACTATACTCCAGAGCTGCACTCACTATTCTGCTGGTGCAGTCACTGTGTACATACATTACATTACTGATCCTGAGTTACCTCCTGTATTATACTCCAGAGCTGCACTCACTATTCTGCTGGTGCAGTCACTGTGTACATACATTACATTACTGATCCTGAGTTATCACCTGTATTATACTCCAGAGCTGCACTCACTATTCTGCTGGTGCAGTCACTGTGTACTGTGTACATACATTACATTACTGATCCTGAGTTACCTCCTGTATTATCCTCCAGAGCTGCACTCACTATTCTGCTGGTGCAGTCACTGTGTACATACATTACATTACTGATCCTGAGTTACCTCCTGTATTATACTCCAGAGCTGCACTCACTATTCTGCTGGTACAGTCACTGTGTACATACATTACATTACTGATCCTGAGTTACCTCCTATATTATACTCCAGAGCTGCACTCGCTATTCTGCTGGTACAGTCACTGTGTACATACATTACATTACTGATCCTGAGTTAGCTCCTGTGTTATACTCCAGAGCTGCACTCACTATTCTGCTAGTGCAGTCACTGTGCACATACATTACATTACTGATCCTGAGTTACATCCTGTATCATACTCCAGGACTGCACTCACTATTCTGCTGGTGCAGTCACGGTGTACATACATTACTGATCCTGAGTTACATCCTGTATTATACTCCAGAGCTGCACTCACGATTCTGCTGGTGCAGACACTGTGTACATATATTACATTACTGATCCTGAGTTACCTCCTGTATTATGCCCTAGAGCTGCACTCACTATTCTGCTGGTGAAGTCACTATGTACATACATTACATTACTGATCCTCCACTGTATTATACCCCAGAGCTGCACTCACTATTCTGCTGGTGCAGACACTGTGTACATACATACATTACTGATCCAGAGTTACCTCCTGTATTATACCCCAGAGCTGCACTCACTATTCTGCTGGTGCAGTCACTATGTACATACATTACATTACTTATCCTGTACTGATCCTGAGTTACCTCCTGTATTATACTCTAGAGCTGCACTCACTATTCTTCTGGTGCAGTCACTGTGTACATACATTACATTACTGATCCTGAGTTACCTCCTGTATTATACCCCAGAGCTGCACTCACTATTCTGCTGGTGCAGTCACTATGTACATACATTACATTACTGATCCTGATTTACCTCCTGTATTATACTCCAGAGCTGCACTCACTATTCTGCTGGTGCAGTCACTGTGTACATACATTACATTACTGATCCTGATTTACCTCCTGTATTATACCCCAGAGCTGCACTCACTATTCTGTTGGTGCAGTCACTATGTACATACATTACATTACTGATCCTGATTTACCTCCTGTATTATACTCCAGAGCAGCACTCACTATTCTGCTGGTGTAGTCACTGTGTACATACATTACATTACTTATCCTGTACTGATCCTGAGTTACCTCCTGTATTATACTCTAGAGCTGCACTCACTATTCTGCAGGTGCAGTCACTATGTACATACATTGCATTACTTATTCTGAGTTACATCCTGTATTATACTCCAGAGCAGCACTCATTACACTCTGCATATTGGGTAAGAGCGAGTGACACTGTTGTCGATGGCAGTAGGACTGGCTGATTGTATTCATACAAGGTGGTGATTTTCCAAGTGCAAAGGTTTTTGAGGAAGGAGTCTAAAGTAAAAGCTCTCGCCTGATGCATGCTGCACCCCTGGTTTATATCTTACGTGAGATCATGGATAAACTCTTTATTCCAGGGACAGCGCCATTCTGGACTATTGTTTGTGTTTTATACTGTAGCTCAGTTACAGCCATTTGAATAGGCTGCAATAGCAAGCACAGCCTACATACATAAGTGGCGCTGTTTCCAGATATAGTGAAGCACCTGATGCCTCCTATATAGTGCAGCTTCTGTATTTTATCATGGCATCTTTTTGCAGTAGTGTGCTTGTGCGGCTTCATACTCTATTGCTGCTGTCTGTTATCAGCTGGACGTTTCCAACCTTTAATTGCCATCCTGTGATCCCTGTGACCAGGCAGAGAGTGCGCCTCGTTCATTGTGTCACCGGTTGACATTTTCCATTTGGAAAAATCTGATATTCTGCATTTAGACAATTGGTTTCATGTCAGTGGAAATTTGAAAGGCCGACAAATGAATAGGTCGCAACGCAGCCCGCGGCCTCCTGCCAGAACACCGCCCTGTGCATATCAATGACGCTTCTACTAAGCGTGATAAAAATATAAGAAACCAGAAATATAAATGATAATCAGGAATAACAAGTGATTGTTTGGAATCCGACTATTGGGACCCCGCTAATCCCAATAATGATGGCCCTAAAGTCACACTGAGCATGTGCAGACACTGCTCCATTCACTGTACATTGCAATGTTTGCACATGATCACTACAGCTCCATTCACACAGGGATCAGTGATGGTCTCAGCAGCCACCGGTGACCATACATTGGTCATCAGGCAGATGATATGTCATTTATGGGGAGATCCCTTTAAGGATCTTGAGCAGCGCGGCCCCTTTAAACCATTTTGGCTTCATCATTTTTATGGATCGATGCTCAGGGGCCCCCACTAATCACCAATTCTATATCTGCTTGCTGTCAGTGAACAGAAATGTAATCTGACATTATAAGCGCAGGAACATGTTAGAGGTTAAGCCCTAGTGCAGTGATGGCAACATGACAAAAGCATAACTCCAGGGGTGTCACTTCGAGAAAAATCCATAACTTTGTGATATTTATGCTCTAATAACAAAAAGTTATAGCTTTAATATATGGTATGTACTGTATTAATAAAGCAAAAACAAATCATTCTTTACCTTAGGGACTTGTGGCTGAATTTCATCTGCTAACTCTTCAATCGATAATGCCATACATCTCAGTCCATATCTCTTGAAAGGGTCGGTTGCAGCTACTGCCTTTATTTAATCATGCTTTTTTATTTTTTGGGTTGTCCATTAGAGGGGCGGTGACAGGAGATAGCCTGTTAGCCCTGCAGGCAGTTAAGAGTTAACTAGTCTCAGGTGAGGTGCGCCAATCCCCCAGAATTGCTGAGCAGTAACTATGTTAGGGTACAGTGGTAGCACGGTGAGGACTTGGCAGGGTTAACAGTCTCTGAAGGGGGCTCTCTTCCCCCCCAATATTGTTGAGTGTACATTGATTAGATTTTGGTAGCTGTTTTAGGGTACGTGCACACAGGTAAGGTTGGCTTCACACCACAGTTTTTGCCTGTCCGTGTGGATCCTGTTTTTTGCATGACCACCCAGACAAAAACGGACAGGACAGAATGTGTAGAAAGTGATGTCACATATGGTCCCAGATCCGTTTTTTACAGGATTTATTTTTGTACAGAAATGCAGAGAGCAAGAATATTTCCTGCACAGATTTCTGCTTTCAGGACTATGGAAAACATTCTGTGTAGGCGCAATGCCCAAAAAAACGGATCCAAGAAACAATTCTGGGTTTCCCCAGATCCGGCACCCGTAGACTCCTATGTTAAGTGCGACGGATCGTCCCAGATTCGTTTGTCCCGTTTTGTCCGATTTTTTTCACCGGAGCCCAAAAACGTTGCAGTCTCCGATTTTGGGGACGGTGAAAAAAATGGACAAAAACGAATCCAGCACCGAATACACAAAACCAGATGGCCAAATAGGACCAATCCGGCATCATAGGAATGCATGGGAGGCAAAACCGGATCCTGTTCTGTCCTGTTAAAAGCGGACAGAACAGGAGTCCAAAAACCGTGGTGTGAAGCTAGCCTAAGGTTTTGCTGCGTTTGAGGTCAGGTTTTGCCTTGGTTTTATGTAAATGTATGCTAATCTAATCCTGTTTTTGCTTTCCAGCAAACTCTATGTGCACATATCCTTAAGATAATGACCAGGGTGTGAGGAGCACTCACTTGAGATGACTCTCCTGTACACCTGTAGGCACTGGAACGGTCCAGTGGTCCAGCCATCTTCCAATGACAAGGCTAATGTGGGACACAATTCTAGTATCTGAGTGCAAGCCTGCAATAAATTTAGACAGTGAAGACAAAGCTCCCACCTGCACTAACTGCCAGTGGCGTAACCAGGGTCCATCGGGCCCTGGTGCAAGTGTTAGAGCGGACCCCCATGAAGCCATCACGCCACTGGTGAGGACAGGGAAAGGGTTTGGGGGGGTTGCTAGTAACTGCGGGTGAGGAGCACAATGCAGGGCAAGGAGCCGGCGTCAGATCAGGAGAGGAGGGGCGGGATCAGCAGCAGGAAGCTTCCTTGCCCTCCTCTCCTCTGACACACGGAGTAACGGAGCTGATCGCGTCCCGTCAGGGGGGGGGGCGGCTAGAGGCGCAGGACCCATGCAGGGAGGCGTGGGCCCCCCTACAGGCCCAGGCCCGGTCTCAGCCGCGACTGCTGCGACCACGATTGTTACGCCACTGTCTATGCGCTTATCTATATTCACTGCTTGATAGTCGCAGTATGAAGTAGCATACATACACAGGTCTTTAGATCAAGTATTTCTAAAGATCATTTATGAGATGCAAATTAGGGCTCCGGCTAGTCGTGGAGGTGTTAGTTCCCCAACTATTTGGCCCATCAGTACAGGAGGCCAAAGGTACAGGAGGTCTTCAGGAATATGATACAGCAGAGGACTTCAGGTATAGGATACAGCAAAAAACTTCATGTATAGGATACAGCAGGATTCCAGAAACTAGGCAGAGAGGCTAGTACCAGGGAAAACACAGACAGGACAGGTCCAGGCACAAAGATAGACAAACATTAGTTATCACAGGACTGGTTACTGGCAGAACTGGAGCTAGAATTACAGGCTCAGCAGGAGCAGAAAGCTAGACCTTGTTTATTTGGTCCAGATGGAGTCAAGTGTATGTGGTGGCTCAAGGTCAGGAGCACAAAGACAAGTGTGTCCTCCCAACAGTCAGACATGGTGGTGGAGAGTCATGATTTGGGGCCGCATGATGCTGCTGGCTGTGGGTAGCTGCAGATCTTTGAGGCAACCATGAATACCAACATGTCCTGTGACCCACTGAAGATGAACATAATCTCCTCCCTTCATATTCCATCATGATAACAACCTCAAACACCTCCAAGATGACCACTGCTGCGAAAGACACTGAGGGTGAAGGTGCTGGACTGGCCGAGCATCTTCAGACCTGAACCCTATGAACCATCTATGCTGCCTTCTCAAAAAGAAGCTGGAAGAGCGCGAGGTCTCTACAGTACATCCACCATCTTCGTCATAATGAAGGATGAAGAGGATCCAGCGAATCCTGTGAAGATCTAGTGACTTCCAGGTCCAAGAGAGTTAAGGTTGTGCTGGTAAATAATTGTGGCCACACAAAATATTTTAGCAAAATTTGTCCATTTTCCCTTAGGGTGTACTCATTTTTATTTCCAGTGGTTTAGACATTAATGGCTGTGTTGGGTTATGTAGGTGACACCACAAGCTTCACACTGACTACTGTACATTGTATCAAAGGGTCAGATCTTCAGAAAAGATAGAATAAAATATTTACAAAAATGTGAGGGGTGTACTCACTTTTGTGAGATACTGTATATGTATATATTATGATATAACATATTACTCTGTTACTGGACTTGTAACATAGTATAGATGTGTATAGACACTACAAGTCCCAGCAGATCTGTTGGGGGAATTCAGCCTGAATAGAAGTTAGAAAACGCCGCGTCATGAAATCACGGGAACCAAGTTCTGCTGCATTTGTCATTTATTATCTCCGGCCACTTAACGATGATTAATGATTATTTTTATTCTGATACATTGATCACAGGTGGATGATTTGTTCGGAGCCATCGCTGGCGGGAGACGTCCCCTTCTCACTTCTCAGCCGGCGATTCCTGCGTCTGTGAACGGCAAACAGAAAAATACGTCAGATTCTGCCTCTAGATCATTCCTACTCAAAATCTAGAAATATCCCAAAATGATAAATATTCTGTTGTTCCCTGAAAGGAGCGCACCGCAGAGGACACAGTCAGTCACCGGGCTGATTTAGGATAACTTTGTTGCCTGTAGCAACCAATCACAGCTCAGGTTTTGCTCCTAATGCAGCTCGGAATGTTACATTGTTGATGGTTGCTATGGGCAACAAGACCAGTTCTGCTGCTAAATCTGACAATGAGGTATGGCATGATCATGTCAAAGATAGCCAAAAAGAGAATCCCTGTGTCCTCCTCCGCCGTCCTTAGCCTATTTACTAACAGTCACCTTTTGTCAGGACAGATGGAGCAAACCCAAAGTGTGTTTTGGGGGTTAGTCCTTAACCATCAAGATTGTTGGCTTTAAAATATTGCTTATTTTTCATTTGGCAATAAACCCCTGGCTTTGCTTGGACTACTGCATTGGTTGATGTGGGCAACAAGTTTGTTGTTTTGACAAATGAGGCTCCGAGGGGGTGGAGCCATGAGAGAAGCAGCCAATGAACACCTAAACGGTAATGCTAGTGTCATACTCCACCCAATAGGATCATATACTATCCTAATATGGATGTTCCACAGTGGTTTTAGCCAAAAATAAGATAACCATCAACAGGACTGCCTTTCTAGATAAAAAGCTCACTTCTAGCCTTCCCCAAAGTCTCCCAAGTTAGCAGCTGAGTGGAATGGAGAGGATCGGTGTTTATCAGCAGCCATATTGGTTATCCCTCAGATCCATTCTGTCTAAACATTTTTCCTCCTATTTTGTGTCATTTTATTTCTCTACCTATTCTATGGGTCACGTGGTGACGACGGTGACCCCTCCTCCTGATCCTCAGTCGCGCTTCTATAACTCCTTCTAGACGCCATGTTGATATTGTAATGTTGTTTTTCTTAGGAGCCGGAGCTGAATGAGGCTGATGAATGCAGGATTCCAAATAGAATGTTCAGAAGTGCGATGACATCACAGCTTCATGAAAAGTTTACAGATCACTTAGGTCATCCAGCCACACCCGCTTGCTCTGTCATTGCTTTATGAGGTCACAACAGTCTGTGGCTATAAAACTCCCTCCAGAGCCCAGCAGCCATCATTCATCATCTGTCTCCTGGTCTGTCAAGAAAAGAAACAACTGTGCCTTCAAGAATGAGGGAAGAACATAGCGGACCCAGGAGACGACGCAGAACCTGGAGGAGCCCCCAAAAATGCCGTGCCCGTAGAACAGGCAAATATATATGCCACATCTAGCATCTCTATGTATAGTTTGTTGGCAGAATATTAACTCATGTTTTCTCATTGCAGTTCATAGACGCAGACGCTGCCACGTCAGACAATAGAGATGAACAACGGACGGCATGAAGAGAGGTCTCCCCACAGTGAATATTGAGAAAAAAGAAAAAGAAAAAAAAAAAAAAGCCCCAACAGTGAATATGTGAATATTGAGAAAAAAAGAAAAAAGAAAAAAAAAAACCCCACAGTGAATATGTGAATATTGAGAAAAAAAGAAAAAAGAAAAAAAAAAAGCCCCCACAGTGAATATGTGAATATTGAGAAAAAAGAAAAAAAGAAAAAAAAAAAAGAAGCCCCCACAGTGAATATGTGAATATTGAGAAAAAAAGAAAAAAGAAAAAAGAAAAAAAAAAAAAAAAAAAAAAAAAAAAAAAGCACCCCAAGGCTAAGTCCCACCTAGCCAGAATCATACTCCACACTGATGAGGGGCAAAACCCCGAAACAGCTACCGAGCTGAATACCTACCTGATTTTGGTATTCCAGCTGTCTGTGGATTGATACCTGGTTTTGGTGTTGGTTGGTCCCATGTTTGAGACTCCTAAATGAGGCTGTACAGACTCTATCTGCATATTTGTATTTCCCAGGGGGTTGTCCCCTGGGAAATACATATATGTAAATAGAGTTCGTGGAGCCTCGTTTAGGCGTCTCAAACATGGATTTCACTGTGTTTGAGCGCTTTAGCCGGCTGCCCGCAGTGTTTCCTTGACTGGTCTCCCTGAGATCAGTGATTGTTTCATGATGTTAATGAAGTCACGTCTCAAGTATTGTACTTTCTCATCAACCCTCATGAATGAACCGAAAAAATTTGAGGGGGCAAAACTCAAATCTCTGTGTCCAGTGATGATTTTATAGTAACTTTATCACTTAATATTGAGCAGAATTAAAGGGAACCTGTCAGGTTTTCTGTTTCCATTGAACCATGAGTTGTCCTATGCACATAACTATATTCCCTGCCTAACTGATGGAGATGTCTCCCCTTAATAAAGTCAGATCTCAAGCCCTGAACTTCCTCATCAACCCTCATGAATGTACAATAGACAGAACCGAATAAATCTGAAGGGGCCAAATCTCAAAACTGTGTCCAGTGATGATTTTATATTAATTGTATCACTAAATATTAAGCAGAATTAAAGGGAACCTGTCAGATCCTCTGTTCCCCGAGATCTGTAAGTAGTTCTGTGCACATACTATAATCCCTGCCTAACAGTCCCTCTATGTAGGAACATACATAGCCAGATCTATAGAAAAAGTATTTCTAAAGACCACTCATGAGATGCAAATTTGGACTTTGACTAGTCAAGGGTGCGTTCGTTCCCCGACTAGTCGGCCCAATTAGCAGGTTATCACACACCTGTGGGCATAATAACATGCTTTAGGAAAGCCAGTGTATTTGCCAGCGCTATGCAAAGTTGCACATGCAAGGTATGATAACTAGAGATGAGCAAATCTTTTGAAGTTCAGGTTCGGTTCTCTGAATGAGCATATGATCACCGAATTGTTTAACAAACTGTTCATAGAACTTCCAAATCCCATTAAAATCAATGGAAGGCAAAATCAAAAACTCCCTCAAAGTGGCCCAAAAGTTGCAAAAACAGCTCAAATTAGGGACAGACATCAGGAAAAGTGATATTTCTCACAGTTAAAATATTCATCATTGTGCATAATGGATGCATAGGACAAGGCCTAGCCCAGTATTTCAAGTATTGATCAGGAACAGTGATATGAGTGACAGGTGTAGGCATAGTGCTCAGAGAGCCCTGATGAATTCACAAAACTCACAACAAAGACACCACAAGAAGAGTCTCCGCATTAGAAAAAGATTAGGCCAGACACTATGAAAGTGGCATCAATTTACTAAGGCTAAAAATTGTAGGACTGTTGGGCTGGGGGATCTCATACCTCATGAAACCACTCCAATTAGTTTTATGCTCTGCTGCACTCAGGTGGCACAAGTATTAGCTTCAAGGACTACTACCGAAATAATTAGTCAGGTGGGTCAGTAACATATATAGGCTTAGTGGGCAGCGAGCCCTCATCCCTCATGCAAACCGCTCCAATAAATTCTTTGTTTCACCACACTCAGATGGCGCAAGTATTAGCTTCATGCATAGACAGGAAAGGGAGCAACACCATACAAAGTAAATTGTGAATCAAACAAATGCTTTATTAATGTACACATGGATAGCTCTTGACATGGCTTCACTAATTTCCCCCAAGGATCTCCGGAAGCTTTGGACATTGCTTGAATTTCATCTACCCATCATTGGACAATTCTTTGTTCTATGCAATTTGACTAGGTGATGGTCCGGTCATGTGGGCCCCCTGAGTAATTTATCTATGCTTCACAGAGCAAAGTACAACTTGGCGTTCTCACAATCTTCACATGGATTTGTGGTTCGACGTTAGTTACAATTGTAATCCCTTAGACTTCCTACCCCCGGGTTGGGTCCAATGGTTTGAATACATTGAGCTGGTTGGTACGTGCATGCCCACGTCCATATTAACCATATATTGATGGTCAACACTCATGATGAGTGGATGCCAATACCTCAAACCATGATCTGAATATTGATTAATTCTTACCATATACATAGTGGTTACACAGTCATAGGTGTTGACCATTTACGGTTTTACATGACATGACTTTCCCGTCAACCATGATCTGAGCAGTGGGCCCCTCAGCACCAAATATGCTGGTCTTATGAACATTCAAATACGAGGTCTACTTCATATTTGGTGACCATTCTGATGATTCCTTGGTGTGCCCTCCTGTGATAAATGATGGTACAGTGATCACTGCTATAACACTACCAGACTTATGACGTACCATAATATATGTTTGTAATTAATATTGCTTTTGATACATCACAACGCCGCGTATGCGGGCACCAATCCACTATGACTCGTCTATGTGGAGCCGTCCGCCATGTTTGTATGGATCTGGTGTCACACTCTTCGACCCGTACATGTTGTGATCGTCCGGTTACAACCATACTGTACCCTACCTTTTCCAGGTTAACTTCCCTAGAATTCTCTCTTTGAGTGAAATAGCTCCTTTGATATTATTATAATCGGTCTTGCTGGCGCAATTGTTGAACATGGTTAATTATGATTATATTAAACATATTCGGGTTATCATGGCATTGAGGTATGAATGCTTTATTGGGGTATCCTACCATCAGCATGTTTAAATATGTTTAATGGTCAATAATTCCAACAACAGCATATCAGGGGTCTATACAGGTGCCAGTACTACATTGTTGGCAACCAACCATATATCGGTGATTCATGTGACAAATTAAATAGGGTCCGCTTTTCTTGACATACATGGTTTGGAGTGCTTGTTATATGACGGATACACAGACTTTTATGTGCATTGTTTTACACCAAGGTCCACATCCAGCTGACTTGCAGATTCGGTTGACCAGCAAGTTGACCCACTGGTTTTGGCTGGGGATGTGGATGGTGCAATTTTTCCCACATCATAATTGATTGTGGGCTTTATGGGGCATTACCATCCTTGTGAGACAATTACCTGCAGTATATTGTGTCACATTAATTTATCTGTACTCGTAATAGTCCTTCGCACAACCTGCAGCGATATATTGGGATTATAATGTGTGCCCACATGTGATAGGGGTGACCTAAGCTTTACCATTACTCAAAATGACTCTAGCTGTGGTATATCCGGTACAGCAATGTTATCCCATACAATTTTTGCAGCGTATGGGACAACCGGTCCATCATCTTCATTGGCATCGGCCATGGTCGAGGGTTCCCATCATTGTGGACCACCTCACTATCTCTGATAATCGAACTGTTTACATACTATTGCTTGTCCATATATAATGCCTATACAGTCATATGAAAAAGTTTGGGCACCCCTCTTAATGTTACTCATTTTTTTTTGTTTAAATTTGTTTTTTTGCACCATCTATTTCAGTGTGACATATGTAATAACTGATGGACACATTAATATTTCAGGTTTGAAACGAGGTTTCTTGCACTAACTAAAAATGTGAAATATGCATTATTTCAAAATTTGACAGGTACAAAAGTATGGGCACCCTTCTGATTTTCATGATTTGAATACTCCTAACTACTTTTTACTGACTTACTGAAGCACTAAATTGGTTTAGTAAACTCATTGAGCTTTGTACTTCATAGCCCGGTGTATCCAATCATGAGAAAAGCTATTTCAGGTGTCCACTTGCATGTTGTTCTCCTAGTTGCATCATGGGCTCCTCAAAACAGCTCTCAAATGTTCTGAAAAAAAAGATTGTTCAACATAGTTGTTCAGGGGAAGGATGCAAAAAGTTGTCTCAGAGATTTAACCTGTCAGTTTCCACTGTGAGGAACATAGTAAGGAAATGAAAGACCACAGGGACAGTTCTTGTACAGGCCAGAAGTGGCAGGCCAACAAAAATATCAGAAAGGCAGAGAAGAAGAATGGTGAGAACAGTCAAGAACAATCCACAGACCACCTCCAAAGACCTGCAGCATCATCTTGCTGCAGATGGTGTCACTGTGCATTGGTCAACAATACAGCGCACACTACACAAGGAGAAGCTGTATGGGAGAGTGATGTGAAAGAAGCCGTTTCTGCATGCACGCCACAAACAGAGTCGCCTGAGGTATGCAAAAGCACATTTGGACAAGCCAGTGTCATTTTGAAAGAATGTCCTGTGGACTGATGAAACAAAGATTGAGTTGTTTGGTCATACAACAAGGGCGTTATGCATGGCGCCACAAAAACACAGCATTCCAAGACAAACACTTGCTACCCACTGTCAAATTTGGGAGAGGGTCCATCATGCTTTGGGGCTGTGTGGCCAATGACTGCACCGGGAATCTTGTTAAAGTTGAGGGTCGCATGGATTCCACTCAGTATCAGCAGATTCTTGAGAATAATGTTCAAGAATCAGCGTCAAAGTTGAAGTTACGGCGGGGATGGATCTTTCAGCAAGACAATGATGCAAAACACCGCTCCAAATCTACTCAGGCATTCATGCAAAGGAACAATTACAATGTTCTGGAATGGCCATCCCAGTCCCCAGACCTGAATATCATTGAACATCTGTGGGATGTTTTGAAGCTGGGTGTCCATGCTCGGCGACCATCAAACTTAACTGAACTGGAATTGTTTTGTAAAGAGGAATGGTCAAAAATCCCTTCATCCAGGATCCAGGAACTCATTAACAGCTACAGGAAGCCACTAGAGGCTGTTATTTTTGCAAAAGGTGGATCTACTAAACATTAATGTCACTTTTCTGTTGAGGTGCCCATACTTTGGCACCTGTCAAATTTTGAAATAATGCATATTTCACATTTTCGGTTAGTACAATAAACCTCATTTCAATCCTGAAATATTACTGTGTCCATCAGTTATTACATATATCACACTGAAATAGCTGTTGCAAAAACCCAAATTTATATAAAAAAAAAAATGAGCAAGATTAAGAGGGGTGCCCAAACTTTTTCATATGACTGTACATGGCACTTGCACTTGTTTAACCTGTTTAACCACTCCTGTGGCCTTACAGCCCAATACACATTTTTAACTATTACGTGGATGTGTAAATATACATGTAATTTGATCTAATATTCTGGGACTTTAATGCATGGTTGCATGTGCCTGTTTTTCACCATTATTATCATTTTGCTTATGTATGCGCCATAACAGTAACGTGATGTATTGGTACATTATTATAAACAGACACCCTCCACATAAGGGGGGGTGTCACTAATGAGGTGTATTCTCCATCTAATTGCTATCATATGCATTGTTACTCATTTACAAACGCTGTCCTCTATATATATATATATATATATATATATATATATATATATATATATATGGTCAGGGTGTTCTACCACCGGAGGTTAACTACCAGCTTACTGCACATTGACAGCCCCTCTGTACAGTATGTTCAACATGATGCTGTGCTTATTTGCCAATTGATATGTATGGTATACTCTATCCATGGGCTCTTACATAATCACTCATCACAACTTAATCCTTATACTGGCTTATTCCTTATACCATTGTAATCATGCGGCAGTGTAACGCTTCACCATGTATTACATTTGTTTATTATGTCTTCAATTGTGGCACGGTATAGTTCCATACAGCATCTCTGTGTCTAGCTGTCTACCATGACAACCAGCACCGCCACTGACACTTCTGGCCTTCTACCGGAAGTTGTCATCATTCTGTTTCATTGGTCACTATGACTACGGTCATGTGACCACGCGCGCACTTCCAGTTTCACCGGAGGCCTGGTGCACAGCTGACGCTGGTCCGGACTTGATCACAAAGGTATTTAGGTTATTTTTACTGCACAGTGCACCACCTCCCCTGATGAAGTTGCGCCCCAGCAGCGCAACGTGTGGGGGTTGGGTGCCCCCTGGGTTTTGTCGGCCCCCATGACTCATGGCGTTTCTCCTGGCACCCCTGACTGCCTTGATGACCTCATGTCTGTGGTGACTACAGTACAGACCAAAAGTTAGGACACACCTTCTCATTCAAAGAGTTTTCTTTATTTTCATGACTATGAAAATTGTAGATTCACACTGAAGGCATCAAAACTATGAATTAACACATGTGGAATTATATACTTAACAAAAAAGTGTGAAACAACTGAAAATATGTCTTATATTCTAGGTTCTTCATGTAGCCACCTTTTTGATATGATTACTGCTTTGCACACTCTTGGCATTCTCTTGATGAGCTTCAAGAGGTAGTCACCGGAAATGGTCTTCCAACAGTCTTGAAGGAGTTCCCAGAGATGCTTAGCACTTGTTGGCCCTTTTGCCTTCACTCTGCGGTCCAGCTCACCGCAAACCATCTCGATTGGGTTCAGGTCTGGTGACTGTGGAGGCCAGGTCCTCTGGCGTAGCACCCCATCACCATCACACCTCCTCCTCCATGCTTCATGGTGGGAACCAGGCATGTAGAGTCCATCCGTTCACCTTTTCTGTGTTGCACAAAGACACGGTGGTTGGAACCAAAGATCTCAAATTTGGACTCATCAGACCAAAGCACAGATTTCCACTGGTCTAATGTCCATTCCTTGTGTTCTTTAGCCCAAACAAGTCTCCACTGCTTGTTGCCTGTCCTTAGCAGTGGTTTCCTAGCAGCTATTTTCCCATGAAGGCCTGCTGCACAGTCTCACCCTACCAGTTGTTGTAGAGATGTGTCTGCTGCTAGAACTCTGTGTGGCATTGACCTGGTCTCTAATCTGAGCTGCTGTTAACCTGCGATTTCTGAGGCTGATGACTCGAATGAACTTATCCTCCGCAGCAGAGGTGACTCTTGGTCTTCCTTTCTTGGGGCGGTCCTCATGTGAGCCAGCTTCTTTGTAGCGCTTGATGGTTTTTGCAGCTGCACTTGGGGACACTTTCAAAGTTTTCCCAATTTTTCGGACTGACTGACTTCATTTCGTAAAGTAATGATGGCCACTCGTTTTTCTTTACTTAGAATTTGTATTATGGCAAGAAAAAAGCAGCTAACAGTCTATTCAGTAGTACTATCAGCTGTGTATCCACCAGCCCTCTCTACACGAGAACTGATGGCCCCAACCCCATTTATAAGGCAAGAAATCCCACTTATTAAACCTGACAGGGCACACCTGTGAAGTGAAAACCATTTCCGGTGACTACCTCTTGAAGCTCGTCAAGAGAATGCCAAGAGTGTGCAAAGCAGTAATCAAAGCAAAAGGTGGCTACTTTGAAGAACCTAGAATATAAGACATATTTTCAGTTGTTTCACACTTTTTTGTTAAGTATATAATTCCACATGTGTTAATTCATAGTTTTGATGCCTTCAGTGTGAATCATAGTCATGAAAATACAGAAAACTCTTTGAATGAGAAGGTGTGTTTTCTAAACTTTTGGTCTGTACTGTATATGACTGACTGGCACTTTTTACACTAGTTACAACCTCTCTCAACATATGTTTGCATGCTCATATATATACTGTA